>BLSH010385474.1:510420-532255 GCA_018402905.1 Glandirana rugosa | reverse complement strand
ACTTAAATTGAACTAATATGTTCCACAGCTTCTGAGGGTTCCCTAGATGTGTGGGGATAGTTGGGAATGTAATTCTTGTCTTTCTAAATTAACATAACAAGGAGATCTATGGTTCCTATCTATTGTGGTCCTCCTTCTGACCCTCTGAAGGAATGTTCAGGCTTACTGACTATGAATACAAACTCTAATGCCTTGTCTTACATTGTTTGTCTTATTAGCTTAAATGGTCCTCAAGAGGACACGTTGTTATGTTCTTTTTGATCCTCTCTAAGCCTCAGAATCTTCCATAAATGTTTATTTCATCTCCTCTTTTTTTCTTTACTATTGATATAAATCTGTATATTTACTATGTACACTGTTGGTTTGGATACTGAAAATTCTCTTGTATAAGCTACTTTGTCATATATGTTAATTTTCAATAAAAACATTGAAACAAAAAAAAAAAAGCATCACATTGCGTACTCCACTGGGAAAACTTCTTTAAAATCCTCTACAGATGGTATCTAACCCCTGCTAGATTAAATCGTATCTACACTCACACCACCCCAGAATGCTGGCGAAATTGTGGTCAAAGAGGTCACATTTTACATATACTATGGCACTGCCAATCTATAACCAGCTTCTGGCAAGCAACCTTCGGATTAATCTCTACAATCACCGGAAGCACTATTCGTCCCTCCCCAGACCTCGCACTATTAAATTTGACCTCAGAAAGGTTTCCCCCAAAAATTAGAAAAGTAGTCCTCCATATTCTATATGCAGCCAGATTGACAATCATGAGTAAGTGGAGGAAAGACCTAACTCCAAATATAGAAGAAGTCATATCCAGAACCAAACTGCAATGTTCCTATGAATATGCATTTGTCAAGGCGCACGATTCTACTAAGAAATTCTTGCATAATTGGGAGTGCGGACTTAAAATTAACACACTGTAATGAGCTCCTAGCGGAGGAGAAAAGCTAACTACGTAATAAGGGAGACAGGTATGGACGTATTCTTATTATGGTTCAAGTTAGTTTAACAAGTTATAGCTAACGTTAACAGCTGATATTTCATGTCACAAATAGAGTTGAGCGAACTTCTGGAAGTCCGGGTTCTGACGGTTCGGCCGAACTTCGGGACAAAGTCCGGGTTCTGGTCCGGACAGAACCCGAACTTTGTCCCGGACCCCGAACCCCATTGAAATCAATGGGAACCCGAACCTTTAGGCACAAAAATGGCTGTAAAAAAGTCCTGGAAAGTCCTAGAGGTCTGCAAAAGGAAGGAAATGGGGGTAAGGGTGGGACAAGTGCCCTACAAAGAAATGGGGACAGGGAAATAACTAAAAGCATTTTTTAAAAAATAATTTCATAAAAAAATAAAAAATGGAGGTGGATGTGGACCATCTTCAAACTGTGTCTGAAAAGTATTAATTAAAGGTAGAAGCCATATCACTGTTCTAAAATCATCTTCAAACTGTGTCAAAAAAGTATAAATAAGCCGGGAGAACCCATATCACTGTTTTGCAAACATCTGGAAACTGTGTGTAACACTTTAATTAAAACCGGGACTAACCCATATCACTGTTCTGCAAACATCTGGAACCTGTGTTTAACACTTTAACTAAAACCGTTAGAAACCATAGTACTGTTCTGCAAACATCTGGAAACTGTGTGTAACACTTTAACTAAAACCGGGACTAACCCATACTACTGTTCTGCAAACATCTGGAAACTGTGTGTAACACTTTAACTAAAACCGTTAGAAACCATACTACTGTTCTGCAAACATCTGGAAACTGTGTGTAACACTTTAACTAAAACCGGGACTAACCCATATCACTGTTCTGCAAACATCTGGAAACTGTGTGTAACACTATAGCAGAGCGAACCCATATCACTGTTCTAAAATCATCTAAAAACTCTATGTGAAACTATAGCAAAGCGAACCCATATCCCAGTTCTTCTATCTGCTATAGTTTCACACACCGTTTCCAGATGTTTGCAGAACAGTAGTATGGGTTAGTCCCAGGTTTTAGTTAAAGTGTTACACACAGTTTCCAGATGTTTGCAGAACAGTAGTATGGGTTAGTCCCGGTTTTAGTTAAAGTGTTACACACAGTTTCCAGATGTTTGCAGAACAGTAGTATGGGTTAGTCCCGGTTTTAGTGAAAGTGTTACACACAGTTTCCAGATGTTTGCAGAACAGTAGTATGGTTTCTAACGGTTTTAGTTAAAGTGTTACACACAGTTTCCAGATGTTTGCAGAACAGTGATATGGGCTAGTCCCGGTTTTAGTTAAAGTGTTACACACAGTTTCCAGATGTTTGCAGAACAGTGATATGGGTTCTCCCGGCTTATTTATACTTTTTTGACACAGTTTGAAGATGATTTTAGAACAGTGATATGGCTTCTACCGTTAATTAATACTTTTCAGACACAGTTTGAAGATGGTACACTTCAACCTCCATTTTTGATTTTTTTAGGAAATTATTTTTTTAAAAATGCTTTTAGTTATTTCCCTGTCCCCATTTCTTTGTAGGGCTAAACCCTTACCCCCATTCCCTTCCTTTTGCAGACCTCTAGGACTTTCCTGGACTTTTTTACAGCAATTTTCAGAACTTTTAGTAAAATTACCAGAACCCCGGACCCGAACCCGGACTTTTTTTGAAAAGTCCGGGTTCGGGTCCGGGTCCCAGACACCCCAAAGTTCGGTATGGACCCGAACTTTACAGTCCGGGTTCGCTCAACACTAGTCACAAATCTATATCCTTAACCTATACATAGTTTAAGAAATTACATCCAATAAACATTCATTGCGATACATCCACTATTTGACCAAGCCTCATAATTGACCATCCAAACCTGACCACAGTGAGTACCCAATAGGGGTGGCAGGTACTTCCTAGTGAGAGTACGGAAGCCAAATTTTACCACAAGGTATAAATAGTGGATTCTCATGCCTATTAATAAATCCAAATGAATGCTTATGGAAAGCTATTCTTACTATTCCTTGTAAAGTAGGTACAATACGCTTCTAATATTTTCTCTGAACTGTATTCGTTGAATTATTAACCCTACTTGGATGTATACCCCATGCTGTAATATCACTTAAAACCAATAAAAATTCAAATTAAAAAAAAAAATGAGTTTCTTGGACGCATAGGATGTCACTGTGTTTTGCCTGTGCCGTGTGCCATAAGGAATGCCTTTTCGCCCAGTGGTTGAGTCAGTGCGCATTGATTGATAAAATGTTCAGTGGCATAGTGTACATGGGTGTGGTATAGCTGAATAGAATGACACTTATGGTTAGATGGTTTGCTTCAACTTGTGGTCAGGTCAGGATGTCGAACTTTGGGGAAGAGTAAATTAGGGGATATTTGCCCTTTGATGGAAACCTTGAGCGGTTTCTGAGGATCTTCTTCCTCTAGTGCGTTGTGTTTTAGGAGTTCCAGATGGAGGTTGGTGTTGGGGGAGTCCAACGGGGGTACTGGTAGTATCTCCCAGTTGTGTAGGAGTTGTAGGTTGAGGTTGTCCTTGAGGTTGTCAATTTTATATGTGGTGTCTTCCTTTGTAATTATTAAGGTAGCTGGATATTTCCGCTTGTGTTGCCATGGCCAAGTTTTAGTGACTTTATGTGTCATAATATGGAGTTAGATTTGAAGGGAAGTCAGGCTTCCCCCTTCCCCCTCCATTGATATGTAAATAGAGCAGTTGGACTGCTAGGTAGGACGTTCTCTGCAGGAAGTGTATATACAGGAAGTTGGTGGGAGGGGCTGGAGGTTTTGGAAAGCCACATGGGAGCAGACAAAGGAGTTGTGTTTGAGAAGATGGAGAAGCAAGACATGGCTGCCATGTGCTGGAGAACTTTGGAGAAGTTTTGATTTGGACTGAGCAAAGAAGGACGTTACATCTTGACCCCTAAGTTGAGTAACTCGTTTAGTTTACTTATTATGCATGTTGTAGGCATATTTTTGTAAGCTATGTGTTATTGTGTATCCTATAGTTTGTATGAGCAAATTTTCTGTTTAGTAAAACCATTGATACACCACAGAATTCTAAACTTCCTTGATTTTACCGCAAGAATCTTAAAAATAGATAAACGCAAAGCAAAACACCGCTTGAACTGAATTTTATGGTTATGTAGACCCTTTGTTGATAGGATTCAGGTCCCTGCGGAGTTGAAGTGTGTACTTGGAGAGATCTGGATAGACTTGGACGTTCTCATATGGGTGCGATAGGTTGGCTGTTTTCCTCACTCCAGCTATGAGTTTTCCTTTTGTTTGGAAAAAGTGAATTCTCATCAACATGTCCCTGGGGACTGAAGATGTGATGGCTTGGCGATTCTATGTATGCGGTCAATGATAATGTCTCTTGGGGATGCTCAGTTATTGTGTTTTATATTCCCCAATCTCTTTCTGGACATATTTATAGCTTGAGTTGATGTTATGTGGTGTCTGTCGGGCTTTGGTCGCTCCGGTGCTTCCCCTCTGCTGCACTCTTGTTAGCTTACGCTGTCATCCCTGCTGCCTCGGAATTGTTGTTGTGAGGGGACCCAATATGGCCACCGGTCTAGATGAAGTATGCCTCAAGGAGATCCCTTGGTTTGTCTTTGCAGCTGATTGTGGGTGCCTGGGTCGTAACCTTAGTGGGATCTAGGATTGGTGCGTCACTTATTTGTGTAGCAGGCCGGGATTGGTGGCTAGGGAGGGAGTCCCAGTATTTTTGCAGCTTCGGGCTTTGGTAGACCTCAATGGAGCCCCGGGTTCATGGTACTGGCTTTACTGGTGGGTGGGTGGTCACCGGGCTCAATGCTCTAGTTGTGGGTCTATCCTGCGGTGGAGCCCCACAAGTGTGAACCCCTTGACTGCCTGTACTGTGTTCGTGGGGGTCCTAATATGGCTGCCGTTGGGCCTAGTGAGGACTAGTGAGACCCGGGATCACGCGGTTGCTACAATCTGGAGTCACTACCAGGTAAGCAGTGCAGGGGGCTCTCTGTTGCTCAGGAGGTGATCCATGCGCTGGGATTATGTAGGGATATCGCCCTGTGTTGTCCGTGTAGTGGGGCCTAAGGGATTGGAGACGGGGCCTTTAAGATGTCGTCGGGGTGCCGGGACCGCCGCTACCGGGCCCTTTAAGATGGTGCCAGTCGCTCCGGGGAGCGTTTTACTGTGATCCTTGATGAGTGAGGGTTTTCCCCCAGGAAGTGGACTCGTTTACCCGATCCTGTGGTATCCGGATGGCGTGCTGTGCTCCCTGCTCCGGCTGGAGTAGACCGCAAATATGGCACCGGCTTCACAGGAGCGATGATGCTTGCGGTCTACGGGCCGTGCAGCTCCGCCGGTGGGTGGAATTTTGCCCCAATAGTGGGCTCAAAATGCAGCCCGGGATGTGAGGGATGTTTCCTTGTGTGGATGGCATCTTTGTTGGCAAGGATGTGTCCGGATGGCTCTGGATAAAGTAGCGGGGATCCAGAGCTGGGCAGAGACACGTCCTCGCTCTCCGCCGTCAAGCCACGCCCCCTATAGGGACAGTTTAGAATCAGTTGATGGTGTGGATATCCCATGAATAGAATCATTTTTATGAATATCCTGCGCTAAATGTTCAATTGTGATATCAAAAAGTAACGGGAATAGGGGGCACCCCTGCCTAGTCCCATTGTTAATTTTGAACCTCTCCGATTGCACACCATTAACCAACACCGATGCCATGGGGCCCTTGTAAAGAAACATTATTTTGGCCAGTAGTTTAGGTCCCAGTCCCATCTGCTCAAGTGATGCCTGTAGAAAGGGCCAACTGACCCTATCAAAGGCTTTTTCAGCGTCACACGCCAGTAAGCAGGTAGGAATGCTTTTCTGTTGTCCGTATGAGATCAAGTGGAGGGTCTTCATCCTGTTATCCCTGGCCTCACTGCCAGGAACGAACCCAAATTGATCCCCGTCGATCAGCGCCGGTAATTTGGAAGCAATACTGGTGGCTATGATCTTTGAAAACAATTTGAGATCCACATTTAACTGTGATATGGGTCTAAAACTGCTGCATGTTGTGGGGTCCTTCCCTGGTTTTGGGAGAACCACTATTTGAGCTAATAACATTTGATTTGGAATTGATTCCGAGTCATTTATCACAGCAAAAGCTTGGGCCATGATAGGAGCCAGTAGGGGACAAAGGTCTTGTAAAAGCATTTTTAAGGCCATTTATGGTGCCAAGGAAGTCAGAGGGAGTGAAAGGGGAATCTAATTCTGCAGATTCTTCCTCTGTCAAGGTTGGTAGTGCTGTTTCCTCAATGTAGTCAGTCGTATATTGCAGGGGGATCTGAGAAGGTCTGTGGCTACGCTGACCCAGTGGGAGATTATATAGGGAAGAGTAATATGACCGGAATTCCGATACTATGGCTGGGTTTTCTAAAATGTTATTATTAGTAGAGGAGAATATGTAGGGGATATTCTGTTTGAATGAGAGCGGGTGGATAACTCTGGCCAGGTGTTTGCCGCATTTGTTAGCTTGACTGTAGTGTATGTGTCTCGCTTTATCTCTTGCTACCAGAGACTTTTCTGCTAGTAAGAGCAAGAGATCCCTCTGTGCGTTAGAGAGTTCAACCTGAAGTGTAGGATCCAGGGTGCTTTTATGATCCGCCTCTAGGGATGCTATAAGGGTAAATAAGCGTTTGGTTTCAACTGTGCGGGCTCGCTTCAGTCTGGAACCGTGTTGTATAAAGATCCCGCAGAGGATGTACGTCAATGCCTCCCATTTAGTCATTGCAGGGGTGGTGTCTTCTGCATGTGTAATCGTAAAGTCTGATATGGCTTTAGTTATCACGGATGTGCACTGATGCATGGTCAGACCATACCTTCAAGTCTATCTCACATTTTGGTCCTAGATGAAGGAGGGATTGTGACATAAAAATGTAGTCTAATCTGCTGTATGTGTTATGTGCTGTGGAGTAAAATGTGTAGTCTCTCTCAGTGGTGTGAAGCACCCTCCAAATGTTTAGGTAAGATTGGTGAGCTCATTGGGCATCCTGGCTAGGATGGAGGTGGGGATTTGAGACTTACCCATGAATGAGTCTAGTCTGGGCACCAAGGCAGCGTTCAAGTCTCCACCTAGGATCAAATTAGTCGTCCCGAAATTCATCAATCGCGCTGTCACAGAGGAGAGGGTGGCACCCTGGTCCTGATTAGGGAAATATATATTAGCAATCGTAAAAATAAAATTAAAGTGTTTGATTTTTAAAAAAGATAACATCCAAGGGGGTCAATGCTAGAATTTAGAACCTCATGCGACAAAGAGTGATGAATAGCTATGAATAACCCTTGTGATTTAGCTGAGGGGTTCGTGCTATGGACCCAAGTACCAAAGTGTTAAGTGAGGAGTTGAGGTATTGAATCTTTACAAAAATGGGTCTCTTGTAAAAGTAAAATTTGGGAGCGAGCTAGGTGAAAGTGGCATATTACCTGACTGCGTTTTTCTGGAGTGTTAAGTCCCCGACAGTTTAGGGATGAAATTTTCAGAGCTATGGGGGACACCATGTTTCATAATTGGAGGAAATACTGACAAGGCCAGATGATAGAACCCTAAATTCCTTAATATGAGATACCCCCCGTCACCCTTGTGAGAAAAAGGACCTCTAGAAAGAAAAGAAGGAGAAGAAAGAGAGAAATAAAAGCAGTAAATAGTAGAAGTAGAGGGAGGTGTGTGCCCACCGTGGGGTCTCTCCACCCCCCCATCCCCTCCAAGCACTGCTGTGGGCCGGTATAAAGTGGAGGGGGCGGAGAGGAATCCGCAGCAGACCAACTAATATATAAACAACATAGAAGATCATAACCTCCACTGTTGGAGGGCAACCCCCTCCAGTGGTAATTTGCATAATCAACATTCTTCAATGTAGAACAATGAAAACAGATAACTGTCAACAGAGACAATAAAGTCTCTGTACACCCTAAGGTGGGGCTAAAAACGTGGGTGAAGCAAGCCGAGACACCGGCTCCGGCCTGTGTATATCATTTTCAAAAGAGTATTTCGGACTCGGTACCCCGAGGAAAAGGAGGGAGATCCCGGGAAGCACATCAACACCAGGCGCAACCCTCGAGTTCCCTCTGCCCCCCCGGCCCCCAACCCGAAACCGGCTTCCTGAGGTGGGAAAAGAAAAATTATATTAGAAAAAATATAAACAAAATATAAACAGAATATAAACAAAATATAAACAAACCAGCCAGAACCTGTAATGTTGTTAAAATCAGCAACCATTCAAGGACAGATCCTCAAGGGTTAAATTTTAAACCCGATGCAGTGTGCAAAGGGGGACCCCTGGGCACCCTGCAAGCCCAGTGTAAATACCCTGGGCAGTCCCTGGAGAAAAAAGGGGGGGTCAACCTGCACCATGAGGTGGAAGAAAGCAAGTTCATCCAGCTGAGGATTTGGACGCCTTGGAGCCGGACCTCTTATGGCTTTTCTGGGTCTACCATCCAGTAGAGAGGGGCAGTCCAGGTGTCACAGGTTTTAGAGACCAGTCAGGAAGATTAATTTGAGGCAGTTCAAAGGTGCCCAGGAAGTAGGCCAGATCACCAAGGGTCCAAAAGTTGCCGACTTGCTGTTGTGGGTAGCAGAAAGTTGAAATGGGAAGCCCCATTTATACTTGATTTTCTTATCTTGTAATGCTTCAGTCTGTTTTGAAAGATCCACTAACAGCAACATCGGGTGCCCGTTGAACAGAATTGCATCTTGTGCTCGTGTGGCCTGCATGCCTAATTTCAGCCTTAAGCTGGTAATAATGGATCCGTCAGATCACATCTCTGGGGAAGGCGGTATTGGGGTTTTTGGGCCCCAGGGATCTGTGTATCCAATCTATTTCAATGACAGAGTCTTTAGGCTTGTTAAGGAGCTGGTTAAAAATGGAAGTGACGGGGAGTGGCCTGGACGCTGAAGAGAGGAGACGTGCTTTGGAGGAGCTCCCGGCACAGCACCACAATCTGGAGGCATCCGTCGGCTGGGGACCTGGGTAAGAGGCAACACACATCACATTAGCCTCCCCATCCCTGCAGCTACAGGTAGAGGCGTATCTCCCGCGGATCAGAAGCTCCGGTCCGCGGTGTCCATAAATCGAGGCCCCGGCTTTGCGGCCTACCCGCGGCGGTGTGGGCCGCGCCACCTTCTGCCTCCACAGGGTCCCATCTGCCCTCTGGGGCCTTTAAAATCACTTAGACTGGGTCGGTGCCCCCTGAGGGGTTTATAAGAGGACTATCCCCTCAGCTATAAGGACTTTTAAAGACATTAGGGCCTGTGTTAAAAACGGCCGGCGGCCATCTTGGTACACCCAGGTTTGCTCTATTACCATCTGCAGCATTAGCAAACCTCAGCCGCACCAGCACTGCTAAATCTAGCCCTAGCTGCAGGGCGCTGGCCGTCAGAGGAGAAGGACGTGTGGAAGAGGAGCTCCTGGAGCCTGGATCACAAAAATCCGGTCCCGGCCACCATCTTGCTCCACCCAACCATACCCCACACCTCAGTGTACCTGCTCAGGACCCTCACTTTCTGAAGCCTGAAGCATCTCACTATCTGCCCCCCCCCCCCTGGGGTTGCACAGATGGGATCCCTGATCTGAACCCAGCCTCCTACTTTGTACAGTACACACTGGGGCCTAGTGTTGGCGGCCATCTTGGTGCACCAGATATAGCTTTCAACATTGTTTCAGGACTGGTTTGCTTTTCTTTCTACCCCCCCGGGGTGATCCCTAGATATCTATATTACAGGCAAGACCACTGAGGGGGACAAGACCGACCATGGAGACATGGTAAGGCACGCCCGCTGAGCCCCGTGTCAGCTCGGCCCAGACAGGCTGATTTCAGATAACAGAACACTTACTTTCTCTGCTCTTGCTATGATGGCGCACAGCTCTCACCTCCCTGGCTCTGCTGATCCTCAACAAGGCACAATGCAGCGCTACCTACTCCGCACGCCCCAACTGGATTCCCGGTCATCCAAAGATAAGAAGGTGACAGCCCATACCATGGGGAAGCATAGGCCCCCCCCCTCCAGCGGCATTGGACAGTGAGGGAGACTCTGAAACTAGCACAGCCTTGGCCTTAAACCCACAAGACCCAGCACCCAACTCAATGCCTTCTACGGCCCCTCCTTCAGCCCTGGAGCACCCCGCCACAGCTCTCTGTATCCCAGGAGATACCCCTAGATCTGAGGCTTCTGCCCTTTTATCAGCCTTCCGGGCTGAATTTGAATCCTGGGCGGCAAAAATGGAGACCTCCCTCCACAGGGACATGCAAGCTCTTCAACAGCGAATAGTTGCAACGGAGACTACAGTTTCTGAATTGGCAAATACTCAATCCGCTCATGAAGCACGCATCAATTTTCTGGAAACAGCCTCCAGAGACCACTTACACCGGCTGCGGCAGCACCAACTACGCATAGATGATGGTGAAAATAGGAGCCGCAGGAATAACATCAGACTACAGGGCATCCCTGAGGCCACAGCTGCTGCGGACTTAAGAGTGACTGTCACTACCATTCTCAATCTAGTGTTGAGCAGGGAGACCTCCTCCCCCATAGAACTGGATAGGGTGCATCGAGTGGGGGGACCCAGGAGAGACAACAGTGACCGCCCCCGGGACGTCCTCTGCAGAGTACATCATTTCACCCTCAAGGAAGAAATAATGCGCAAAGCATGGCACCTAGGCTCCGTGGACTTTGATGGCTCTCAGGTTCATCTGTACCCTGATCTGTCCCTTCTCCAGAGGATTAATCGGCTGACCCTGGACATTTCCGAAGTACCTGTTAACGGAACTTTGCCCCGACCCATGGAGTGACAATCATCTTCTGATATACTATGCAGATATTCGCCGGGACTCCCCTCGGGGTTGCCGCCACAGCCTTTTACATAGACTGGAAATGTAAATCTTCACCCTTTTGAGATACGCAATATGATTATCCACTTGATCTTCGCCCTGCTCTTCGCTGGTGTTGTCTCTTTGGCTGGAGTTTGGGCAAATATCGGACTTTATTGGTAACGTCATGATGTGCTCTATGTCTGCAAACTATTAGCCTTAACTATGTCCCCCGGTCCCTACTCGTTCCTGTGGGCCGCGGCACCGCCATTGGGGTGAGATCTACACCATGTAGAGGTAAATAAGTAAAGGGACCTATATGTCCCTCATAGATGTCCCTCTGGCTAACGGGGGTGTGTCTGGCGGGGATGGAGGGGGGACCGGGTAACAACGAGCTCCTACTGCCCCCCCATGTGCTGGGGGGCCGTTGGGACCTCTTATGTACTGATTTTCTCTGGTACTTTGCATGCATGGCCTCCAGTTATAAGGAGTGTACTTTGAGGATATGTGCTCTTATACTGCTTCAAGGGAATTCTTTTTGCCCCCTCCCCCCCCTTTTATACGCACAGGTACCTTCTCCCTCTCAGTCATCTTATTCCTTTGTTAAGATGTTTACAAAGTTCATGATATTTATGGTTTAACACGGGGGGGTGTCGCAGTCGCACCCCTGTTGACCTCCTAGAGATACCTTGGAGGCTTCTCTTCTGCGGGGGGATGGTTTTGGGCGTGCCTGTGGCCACCGGGACCGCTCTCCCCCCTCCAGACTTGAATTTATGTCACTTATAAACTAAGCAATAAGTATTCTGCTGAGTTGTTTTTTGATATGTTTTATTTTTTCTTCTCTTAAAGTGTTCTTTCATACCATTTGTGCTTGTTCTGGGCCGGGCCCACGGCTCGGCTCTCTTCCTTACGTCCACCCACCCACAACTAGGTTAGGCACGTATTGTGCCTTAAGCGTGTTTCTACACGGAGTGTCCAGCTACTGCTGACACCTTAGTAACCCTAGGCTCATTTAAAGGAGCCCCCTACCTGACTCTACTCACCTAGGCTTTGCCTCCCCTTGCGCATCTGTGTGTGTGTAGTAGTTTACACAGACACACACCCCCCCCTCTATCTTGCATCTATCCCTACACTTATTGATCTCCGTATTTCTCTCCACTCTACCTTGCTACCCCTGTCTCTGTTAGCGCTTCTTTTCTCTTTCTTACTTTCTTGTTTTCTGCATTCCACCATGGCCCACACGGTGTCATTCTGCCCTAAACTGAAACTCTGTTCATATAATGTCAATGGCTTCAATAACGCTTCTAAAAGAGGACAAATCCTCTACCACATGCACAAGCAACAGGTTAATGTGCTGCTACTACAGGAAACGCATTTCAGCTCGGACTCTGTCCCAACCTGCGTTGGTTGCTACTTTAATAGGTGGTTCCATAGTACGAATCCTACTCAGAAAGCTAAAGGGGCTACTATTGCCTTCCATAAGACGCTTCCACTCAAATTAATAGACCAGCTCTCTGATCCTCATGGGAGATATGTATTTGTGAAGATCTCACTCTGGGGATCGTTATTCACGATTGCCAACTTCTACCTATCAAATGTTGACCAAGTATCAGCCGCACTACAATACCTGAAAATACTGTCAACCTTCACAGAAGGTAAATTGATCTTGGGAGGTGACTTTAATGTCCCCTAGATCCTTTACTAGACTCCTGGACCTCCCGTACCTCTATTCCCTTTGTTAAACTGTGGACCCTCGTGGACGTTTGGAGGGTTCTCCACCCCAAGCATAGGAACTACACTCACTTCTCGCAAGTACACCACACGTATAGTCGTATTGATTATTTTCTTATCGACCACAGCTGCCTAGACTGGACACCTGATTGCGATATAGGAGCGATGGTCTGGTCTGACCATTCCCCTGTTTACCTGACCTTGACAGTTCCCTCCACCCCAGTGAGAGAATGGACGTGGCGCTTAAACGACTCTCTCCTTGAGATCCCTGAATGTATACAACAAATAACGGAGACCATATCCAATTTTCTTGCAGACCATGCTTCTGATCCCACTCCCCTTCCCACTCAATGGGAGGCACTTAAGGCGGTCCTGCGGGGAGTCTTTATACAGATCGGGACCCGACTGAAGAAGGTACGCATGGCTAACAAGCAACTGCTGTGGATAAGCTATGTACACTCGAAACTCGTCATAAACGTGCACCGACGCAACAAGCTCTCTTAGAGGTCACGACAGCCCGCTCCCAACTCCGCGATCTATACGAGGCCTCGGCCCGAACATATGCTGACAAACTAGCATTACACCAATACAAATTTCGAGATAAATGCGGTAGACCACTGGCCCGCTCTCTACATCCCATTACGCCATCCACTTTTATTCCGCATGTCCAGACTCTGGATGGAGAGCTGGTTAGTGAAGCCTTAAAAATTTCACAAACATTTGGAGACTTTTATCGATCTCTGTACAATCTAACTCCTGCGGAGCCCCACTCTTCCTCACCCACGCTCGAGACGGACATTACAACCTACATAGAAGACCCAGCACTCCCCCACTTAGCAGACGATGACATTGGAGACCATGAATTAGCCATCACAGAGGACGAGGTAGCGAAGGCAATAACTGTTACGCCCTCTGGTAAAAGCCCTGGCCCGGACGGCTTTACCCCCAAATTCTACAAGACATTTAAATCCCTACTAGTCCCCTTCTTAACTAAAGTCTTTAATTCCCTGTCTGACGACCAAACGTTCCCTCCACAGACTCTGGAAGCCCACATAGCTGTTATCCTAAAACCCGAGAAGGATCCATCTTTATGCGCAAGCTATAGGCCCATCTCACTGATTGGAGTAGATCTCAAAATCTTCGCCAAGACCCTTGCCCTTAGACTACAGCCCTTGCTTCCTGGCCTGATCCATCTAGACCAAGTGGGCTTTGTCAGCGGCCGCGAAGCAAGGGACAATACTTTGAAAACCCTTCTTCTTACGAATTATGCGCGCACCCAAAGATTCCCCCTTTGCCTACTGACGGTTGATGCAGAGAAGGCTTTTGACCGAGTTGATTGGCAATTCCTTCGAAAGTCTTTGATGCAAATTGGTCTTAGGCCGAACATGATGTCCCGGATTATGTCCCTCTATTCCTGTCCATCTGCCAGGATACGTGTGAACGGCTCGCTCTCCCCCAAATTCCCAATTCACAATGGAACACGGCAGGGCTGTCCATTGTCTCCCCTTTTATATGTATTGGTCATGGAGCACCTAGCTATCGCTTTAAGGAACAATGCACATATTCCCGGTATCTCTGTGGGCCCCATTACCTCCAAACTGGCACTATTTGCAGATGACTTGCTCCTATTTGTGACCAAACCAGCCCAATCTCTACCACACATTCTTCAGGAATTCCAACAATTTGGAAAACTGAGTAACTTTAAAGTTAATCATGGCAAATCCGAAATCCTGAATGTATTCTTGACAAAGAAGACCCTCCAACACCTGGCGAGTGCATTCCCATTTATGACTGGCTCTGTATCCATTCGGTACCTAGGTGTCCAAATACCTGCAGACGCGACTCAGTTATTCTCCAAAAATTTCCTTCCCCTCCTCCTCAAGACCAAAGCAAACCTCTCTACTTATAACAAGAAATCGTTATCTTGGCTAGATAGGATAAATGCCCTAAAAATAGATGTACTTCCCCGATTCCTCTACCTTTTCCAAACATTACCGAATCCCATACCATCTGAGTATTTTAAAAAACTCCGTGGGTTGTTCTCCTCTTTCATCTGGAAGGGAGCCAAGCCCAGATTGCACTACAAACTGCTCTCTCTCCCAAAGGTGCGGGGTGGTGCTGGCGCACCAGACGCCCACATTTACTATAAAGCAGCGGTCCTGACAAGAATACTCGACTGGTATCATCACTCCCCGACTAAATTGTGGGTCCAAATTGAGAGCCACTTGAACTCGACGGATCTCCGAGCTTTACCGTGGTCATCCGCCACTCCGACGCAGAACCCCCCACTGACGTGCGAACTTACCAGTCAAACTCTGACTGTCTGGAGCCACCTGAATGCTACGGGACTCATCTCTTACCCTAAGGGACCCATGACTCCCCTGTTCGGGACTCATGATTTTCCACCAGCCCTACATGGACAGATCTTTGGCCCATGGAATAAGCAAGAACACAGAAGATTAGCTCAGGTACTCCGCCCTGACTATTCCCTGGCCGTAGACGATCCCACTGGGACCCCTTCTCCTACAATGATGCAGTGGCTTCAGATACAACAGGTGAAATCCTATATACGGGGCCTTCCATCCTTACCTGAGGTTCTTGCTGACCCTACAACTTTTGAGGCCCTATTACTTCAGACTGATCCACCAGAGCATGCAGTCTCACAACTCTACACTCTCATACATTCAGCCACCTTCCCAGACTTGCCCCCCTACACGAAAGCATGGGAAGCAGACCTAGGGCACTTGATTTCCCCTATTGATTGGCAAAAAAGCTTCATATTGACTCACAAATTGTCCCTAGCCCTGCAAAATCAGGAGAAGGGATTCAAGTTGCTGACCCGATGGTATCGCTGCCCTTCCACTCTACACCTTATAGATCCTACACTTTCTGATACTTGTTGGTGATGCTCTTCGTCTAGAGGAACGATCCTACACATTTGGTGGGAGTGTCCCCCTATACGTAAATTTTGGCAGGCGATCTTCGAATTATACTGCAAACTCATGGCAACCTCGGTCGCCCCTTCCCCAGAGATTGCATTACTATCCATTCTCCCAGGCCCGTTAAAATTGATTAAAAAAGATGTGCTGCGTCATCTGGTGATAGCCAGACACTGGAAGTCGACGGGCGCACCCTCCCTTGGGGACTGGGCGATGGAGGTGGACAAGATTAATGGATTGGAGCGGTTAATGGCGCAGGAGACAGATGGCCTGGAGCAATTCTCCAAGTCCTGGACCTCCTGGTCTATGTTTAGATATTCAGAGATATTTGTCCCTTGGACAGAGGGAATCTCTGATGATACACCAGGTTAGCCTGCGTGGAATTCCTCTCTTCTTTCTGTTTTTCTTTCTTCCCTTGTACGTCCCCCAGATCTTCTGATCCACCCCTTGTCTTTCCTGTCACTATCTACATACTTCCTCTTCTTTCGTAGGATCTCCCCCTGCTTCTCTTTCTATCTTTTCCCACTTATCGCTTAAAGTCACCCCACTCTTAGATTTTTTAAAGGTCAAATGCGGCCTTTGCGTCGCATTCCTTTTCTATATAATACAGAGTTACTACTGTGGGCGTATGTGGAATATAAGGTAGTGAACACCGCTCAAATTGTGGAAAGCGGTGTACACAATTCCCAGTTGGTTGTTTTAGATATGTTAGGACCTATATGGCCCATAAGCACGATGATATATTTATTGTAGCCATTTGGTATTTGACATCGGTGTATTATGAATCTTGAGTACTCAATATTGATCCACTGTCTATACGATACCTGGATAAGATTTTGTATCAAGTGTTTTCTCTGTTTTGTTTTTTCCTTTTTTCTCAATAAAATCAGATTGAATTAAAAATAGAAGTGACTGCTGGGGCCAAGTCTGGCGTTTCGACCGACTCTGGCAGCCAGCAGATGCGGACATTATTGTGTCTACTTCTGTTCTCTTAGTCGTCCAGACCATAAAAGAGTTGTTGTATCTGAATTGTATGCTCTTGCAGGATACACTCATGTTCACTGATTTTAGTAACAGAGAGTGTTCAATTTCCTCCATGCAGTGACACAGGTCTCTCCGCAGCTCTGATATCTCCTTCTTATGCGATTGTTCCAGCCTATTTATATAGGCCTCAAAATCGCGCTTTATGGGAAGCGATTTGATGTAGGATTCCATATCCCACCCCCCTTGGAGCTAAGTGAGTGAGGAGAGGGACTCCTGGAGCAAGCTGAGCCCATTCAGAGCCTTGTGGGGAGTGTGAGCGGTGCCTGGTGGGTACCTGAAGAGTGCTGTGTGCAGCGGCGCTGTCCTCCGATGCCATCTTGGGAGCCAGGGAGCTCCTGGTTGTCCGACCGGATGGCTGGAAAAAGCAGGGCGATTTCACCTGACTGCTGCTTGCCAGTGTTCTTGCGGCCAACACTGCTTCCTCTGCTCTGCATTGCCGTGGTTCTGGCTGGGTTTAGAAGCCAGTGAAGCGGTGTGGAAGTACGGCCGGAGAAGGAGCTCTGTATCTGAGCGACCTATCCCGCCATGCGCCAAGCCACGCCCCCCACTGGGCACAATAATAAGCGGTGTCTCTTCTAACACCTCCACAGGAGCACATCCGGCATCTTTTCTGTCATTTGTGGCCTGTAGGTCTGGGAGGTATTTTATCGGGGAAATGGCGCTTGGAGAGTCTGCTACACACATCGGATCTAATGTTTTCTGTTGAGCTGTTTGGGTATAGAAGTTTGGTGATGATATCCTCCTGGCAGCTAAGGTAGGGTTTGGAGTTTTTGGTAGAATTGCGGTATAGTACAGAGGTGAACAAAATAGAGTGCAACTTTTTTATACCAGTGGCATGTTCTTCGGGTAGCAAGATAGGGTCCCATCATATTGGGCCATTCCTTCTGGGGATCTCCACAAATGTATTGTTATGTATTGACGACAACATATATACATCCCTTCTGTTCCTCTACTTCACAGCCAGAATTTCCTCATTCCGCAGACTCGCCATCTCTCCTGTTCTAAGCTTCATGTTGACGAGTCTTTGAGGAAAACCCATCCTGTTTTTTCTGACTGTGCCACATGCTGGCGTACTCCTTCTGTGAAGATTCTGAAAAAGGGGTAAACTTGTATAAAAGTTATCGACATATAGGTGGTAGCCTTTCTCCAGGAGTGGGTAAATGAGTTCCCAAATGGCTTTCCCGCTTGAGCCTAAATAGTCTGGGCAATTAGGGGGATGCAAAAAGGTTTGTCAGGAGATGGCGCTGTCCTCAAATATGTGTAATTTTTAAAACCTGTGTAATGACTCAGTCAAAGAAGTGTGCAAATTCTTTAAAGTAAATGCGTGTACAGATATTGGAAAGAGCATAAAGTGCTCATCATGAGATATCTTTTCCTAGGCATTATTGTTGAGAAGACCGGCATGTGGTAGATGGGGTGGGTGGACCAATATGAGCACAGTTCATTTTTTTGTCCCATGCAGAATGTGAGGCCCAAAAAAGTTTTAAACTCTTCCACCATTGCGTCTCTCCACTCAAAAGGACATAATAGGAGGTTGGATTAATTTCGATGAATTGATGTGCATACAGGTTGCACTGGGCCACAATGGATGGTAGCAGTGAAAACCAAAACAAAGAAATTGATAAGTGAGACATTTTCTGTGTCCATCTGGACTTCTGGCTGGGCAGTGAAAGGGGGAATCCTAGCTTCTCCTAAATTAGGAGGAAGACACAAGGCACGTTTTTTGACGCCGGCGTTTTCTGGCGTTTTTTGCAGCTCTACATGTTAGTCAATGGCCCCATAAAAACGTTGGCGTTTTTGAGCTGTAGGTGGCGCCGACGCCACAAAACGCCAACAAACGCCACCTAATATTGTACCGGCGTTTTCCGGCGTTTTTTGACGCCGATGTTTTTAGGTTTTTAACGCTCAAAAACGCCAATGCATAACGCCGAAAAACGTCTACTTTTTTTCCTTGACGTCGGACCCGACGTTTTGTTTATTTTTTTAGATACGCCCGTGTGTATGAGGCCTTACCAGAACCAAGAGTTATGACAGCATATAGGACAAGCCAAAAAAATGCTCCCGGTGATGACATCAATTAGATCACTCGCCCAGCAGTCATCGGCTCTGGTATCGTCAGGGGTCCTCCCTCATGGGAAAAATAAAGACCTCCACATAGTGTGATACTGTATGGCTACCAAAATGTATTTAAAATGCATTGCACTTACATTGATAGGGATCAAACAGGCATAGCAACATGGAATTCTAAGTGATGAAAGAAGGGGTGCAATGGTATTGAGCAGGCTCTTCGTCACCCAACGCGTTTCATCTAAACAGACTTCAACTGGGGGCCAGAATAGGACCTAACCCTTTGGGGCTGAGGTGACACCCCACTGATACTTTGCCTTTCTTGCTGAGGTACAGCGGTGCTGGTGGATGGCACTGGGGTGCTGGTGAATGGCGCAGCGGTACAGGTCAAGTGGCACTGATGACACATGGCACTGATGACACTTTGATGACACGTGACACTGATGGCACTGACACATAGCACTGATGATATGTGGCACTGACAGGTGGCACTGATATGTGGCACTGGCAGGTGGCACTGATGACAGATGGTGGCACTGTGACAAGTGATGGGTAGCTTGATACCAGTGGGCACTGTGATGGGCAGTATTTGGGCACAGTAGGAATCAGTCAGTAATGTTTTCCACTCACTGAAATACACAGTGGCACAGATCGTTCTCTCTCTCCTTACACAGCGGCCTCTGTGTGATGAGAGAAAGCCGGAAACGAGAGATGATCTCATATGTTTACATTTGAGATCATCTCTCATTGGACCCATCGATCATGTGGTAAATGGCCACTGTGATTGGCCATTTACCACGATCTGTGATTGGTTGTGTCCAAAGGACACGGAGACCACAGATCTTCCCCGCTGCACGAATGCGATCGCGGGCGGGGAGCATGAAAATGGGCGGATGTCCATGGACGTCTCCCCGGCAATTCAGATCCGCGCTGTAGCCATCTTTCGGCTATAGCGCGGATCCCTAGTGGTTAAGTATGATTTTTTTTTTTGGACCAATGTAAGTATGCATATCTCATACCTGACGATCCCTGTGGGATCTGCAAATTACTGTAGTAGTCTCTGCTATTACTGTCTTCCATGTCCAATGCCTAACAGCTGTCCTTCTGCATAATAACCACAGAGGGTGGCTAGCCCGACACTGCAACTTTTCTAGGCAGCCATGGAAACAGCACCTCACATGTCCTGGAGTGTGACATGTGACTTGAGTTGAAACTATGTGCCAGTGGTACAATATTTGCTGAGATCCAAATGTCATTTCTGCATGCAGATATTATGGGGTGACAAGGAGCCTGCAACAAGTATAGCAGTAACATCAGGCCTGTAAAATACAGGAGCTTTCAGCAGCACTTTTTGAAGGATCTTATTGTCACCCCCTTATCGGGGAGAGAGATCGTAGACTGTATGTTGTGTTTGATTTGCAAGCAGCTAAATAATTCAGTTCTAGACAGTGTATTCTCTACTTGTAGAATGTGAAATGACTTAAAGTGTTACTAAAGTCTGTTTTTTTTTTAAATTAAAATAACAAGCATGTTAGACTCATCTGCTCTATACAGAGGTATTGCACAGAGCGGCCCCGATCCTCCTCTTCTCGGGTCCCTGGCGGCAATCTTGGCTCCTCTTCTTTTGTGTGTCCACATAGCAAGCCGCTTGCTATGGGAACATACGGTGCGTGCTTGCTCCCGACCTGTATATCTATGTAGCCGCACTCCATAGACTTACACAGTGGGACTTAGGCCCACCCCCCACTTCCTCTTCATTGCATTTGATTGACAGCAACAAGAGACAATGGCTCCTGCTGCTACTTGAATGCTGTGTGAAGAGGAACAAAGGAGAGAATACATGCAGTCATGCACAGCGCTGATCTCTTCTCCCCTCTCTTCCTCTTCACACAGGGAAGGAGGGGCACAGAGAAACGGAAAACATTTTTGACCTTAATACAACCAATGCATTAAGATACATTTTTCCAGGTTTAGTGTCACTTTGAGGCCACAAAATGTCAAGAGGTAACATATGTTAGTGAACTTAAATGTATTCAAAGCTTAAATGCACTTGTGTTTTCTCGTACCAGAGAGAAAGTAGGATTTCTGAGAAAGGGCATTAAAGGGGGTGTGGCTAGATGTCGGTGAAGACAGATGTGTCTCTCACAGCTCCGGGTTCCCTGCTGCTCCATCCGAGGGCATCCAGACGCCGTGCTGCCAAAACTCTGCCCACACATCCAGGGTTACATCGGTGGTGTCCCAGGCCACATTTTAGACCCAGTCTCGAGGAGCATTGATGGGTCCGGATGGAGTTCCGCGGCCACTTGGCCGAAGCCAGCGCTGTTCACCATGGCTGGCGCCATCTTGGAGGCCTACTCGAGATGGCTGGCGCAACATCCACCATACACAGGACCCGTTAAGCGGGATAATACCTTGGGGTGGTGCCCCCATCTTAAGTATCTTCCGCATCGTTCCCTCTGTGCCTCGGTGACTTGCCCACAGAAAACCGGATCCCCCGATCCCGTCGCGGAAGCCCCATACGCAGCATCCAAGGTGCTCAGTGGGCGGGCCGACCCCTGACCAGTCCAGAGGTCCAGCTAACGAGATTTTCTGGTGGCCCTCCCTTTCAGCTGAGCGGTGATTCCACCACAACGAAGCCCGCGATCCGCTCGGGCGGTGTCCCTCATGAGAGGCCAGGGATCCGGTGCGGCCTGTGGAAGTCTTGAACGGCGGCCATCTTGCTACACCCAGGCCTGCTGCCCCAGACACAAACCACCGTGCCTGGCCTTAAGACCCAATTACCCTGCTCTGCCCTGAATCAAAAGCAACTAGGACAATGTAATAACTAGACTATACCCAAGTGTCCGTTCCCAGCTACCACTTGGAATATATAAAGATCACTATGCCACCTGATGTTCATTTGATAAATCAAACCACCACCTACAAAATGACTGTAAAAGAGTCCTGGAAAGTGCTAGAGGGCTGCAAAATGATTTTAGAACAATAATCTGTCCCTTACAGCAACAGCAGGAACCTGACCCCATAGAACTAGAGGATGATTTTAGAACAATAATCTGTCCCTCTAAGCAGTAGACTCTACCTAGTCCAGTCAGATCGTTCTGTAATGCAGGATGAGATCTGCAATCTGTCCCTAAAAGCAGTAGTAGTAGTAATCTCTACCTTAACACCTGATCCATCTCTAATGATGATGATGACGAAAATCCCTGTCTAACGTCTAGAGTAGGACGTAATGTCTTGCTAG
>BLSH010385474.1:475047-495847 GCA_018402905.1 Glandirana rugosa | reverse complement strand
TCGACGTGTGGGACGGTGCCTGGTTGGTGGTAGGCTTGTCTGCGCTGTTCGGATGGTGGTTGGTCCGTGGCAGGGTGTGCAGCTAGGGATTCCTGCGAGTCCTCAGGGTTGGGGATTTCAGCCCAATGTTGTTTTTTGTATAACGGAATTGTGGACGGAGATTGGGCTGGAGATTGGGCGGCTCTTTTGCTTCTGTCTGTAGTTGAGGACTGCAAGTAGGTGGAGCCATTGTTTGAGCTATCCATTATTTCCAGTGTGTTTCCCGGAGTTTGGTGGTTTTCAGGCAGTTCTTGTGAGTGAGTGGGTGAGGTTGACCCAGGGGTGGTCTGAATGTTTTGCATGACAGGATCTTGAAAAAAGTCAGAGATACTACGGTTAGTGGTGGAGGCTTGCGCTTTCTTTTTGGGCATACCTTAGATTCGGCCACTATACCCAGTCTTTGGTAGTGGTACGTAGGAGGGTCAGGATGACTTAGAAAAGGGTCGAGGGTGCTGCAGTAGTGCAAAGGTCATCAACCACACACTGTCTTGTATTTGCAATTGATGGAGGTGAGGTTCCTCTTCAGCAATATGCTTAGGTGCCAAGGTACTGGGGTCAGCAGGGATCCCAAAGGACAGGAGTCCGTGCTGTCTTTCCCAATGGAAGAGGGGTGCGTCAGGGCCTTATGAAGTGCCGTACCGTAGCACAGGAGGTGCAAGGAGGGGACCCTCTGGTCCAACAGCACTGTCTCCCTGTGTGTCTCTGACACAGCCTCTAAGGTGCCTCTGGAGGAGCAGAATCAGGGATAAAAAGAAATGTCTGAAGCGGGGGTTTTATCTTGAACTCTTCTGCTTTGTGACTATTAAGTGTATTTTTAATACTTGGTACCGCTGTCACCCAGCGTTCAGTACCTCTGTAGATCTTTAGAATGCCTCACTGCGGTCATCCCTTGGGCCCAAGTAAATTTCCTTCCCTCCCTGCTATTCCCAACCAGGCAGATACAGGAGAATGAAGGCGTAGGATCAGGCTGGCCCCCTGTAGTGCTGTAGAGGAGAACCGTGGAGTGTCCGGATGACAACACTTCGCTCCGCGGACTAGTGACAGGCAGAGCAGCCCAGGCGCGGCTACTAATTCCAGGGACAATGAATCTGCGATGGGCGAGTCCGGTACCCGCCGGGGTGTCCGCAGGTACCGTGCTGTTTTGAGGCCGCGATGTGACTGTCAATCCGGCTCCGTTGCGATGGTGCTCTGGGTCCCGTCTTCCGCAATCTGGTCCCGCGATGCCGACGGTAGTCTGTTGCTGGGCGGCGATGCAGAGCAAGTCAGCAGATGTGAGTCTAGGCTGCCCGTGTCTCCTCGGCTAGGCCTCAATATGGCGGCCGACGATGCTGTGAGGGAGCCGCTTCAGCTTGTGATGCTTCGCCGCCTGACTTCCGAGCAGAGCCCGACCGGGCTAGGTCTGAAGCACGGGTCCTGGCGAATCCGGGGATAGGAGTCCCTGCCGTCCCCTGAGCCCAATTCGGGTCCGATGGATGTCAATTGCTTGGTGGGATCCCGGAGTGCCTCCTGTCTGTCACCGCTTCTGCTACTCTTGGCTGCTATGTCGGTTGTCGGTATCCTGGATAAATCATTCAATGGTCAAGGGTGTAAGAGCCCCCCTGAGGTGGAATTAAGGGGGGATTCAATGCTATGTCAGGTGCTGGAGTTGCTAAATGTCCCAGGCTGAGCGGAGCAATGGGATCAGGCAGCCATCATGGTCCGCAGCCAGCCACGCCCCCTCCCCTTTCTATATAAACAGCCTCACCACACTAAAATAGTAGACCCAGATGCCATTGCAGATGCATTTACGGATTTTTACTCCTCTCTTTATAACCTTAAAGAGGATCCTGAAACGGCTCAACCCACTAATGAATTAATACAAACGTTCCTAAAGTCCGTTAAACTTCCGGTCATCTCCGAGGCCCAACTGACCAAACTAAACGCCCCTATTGAAGCCTCAGAAATCTTAACGGCAATATCAACCCTACCACAAGGTAAATCCCCTGGTCCAGATGGACTTCCTAATGAATACTATAAGATTTTCCGCACCTTGTTGGCCCCCAAATTAGTAGACACATTCTCCCAGGCCATAATTTCAGAATCATCCCCTTCAGAGATGCTTAAAGCATATATTGTCACTATCCCGAAACCAGGCAAGGATCCCAGCATACCTTCCAACTATAGGCCAATCTCTTTGCTCAATTCAGATGTAAAACTGTATGCAAAAATTTTGGTGCATAGGCTAATGTTAGTCATCCCTGAGCTCATTAATCCAGATCAATCGGGTTTCACTGCTGGAAGACAGCCCTCTGATGCTACCAGAAGGGTCATGGGTGTGGTCCAGCATGTGAGGTCCTGTCGGATTCCTTCTCTGCTCCTCTCTTTGGATGCAGAGAAGGCATTCGACAGGATCCACTGGGGATATATGAGGCACGTCTTGATGAGGTTTGGCCTTAACGGGTCCATCCTATCGGCCATTTTGGCGCTCTACTCCTCTCCCTATGCCCAGGTGTTCACCTCTAATGCCCTATCTAAAAACTTTAAAATCACCAACGGGACTAGGCAAGGATGCCCCCTCTCCCCTTACATTTTCAATCTTCTCATCTAGCCCCTCGCAGAAAAACTTAGATCCCACCCTCATATATCTGGGATAAAACTAAAAAACAACTCCTTTTACCACATCAACCTATTCCCGGATGAAATCATCCTCTTTATATCTGCCCCGGAAGATTCCATGCCACATGTCCACAACACCCTAGAAAACTTTAGCCAAATATCCTATTACAAAGTAAACTGCACCAAATTTTTGATACTAGGTATAGGAGTACCCCCACAACTCCAATCTAAGTTAAGACATTGACATGGACTAAAAATAGCATCACATACCTGGGTATTAAAATCACAGACGATCCCGCCAAATTGGCAGACACTAACTTTCCACCCTTAATCGAAAGCCCCATGGAAGCCCCACTCGCTCCACCACCTTCCCTTAACCATTCAGGTCACTATTATGGCTTGGAGGAGACTCTATAATTTAGAGACGAGCCCAAGCCAGACAGTCGACATTCCTATCCCTATTGACATTTTCTCAGAGTTGATACCCAATCTGGATGTCTCGCGGTGGGTTGCTGGGGGAATTACGCAGGTCTCCCACCTATACAGTGGGACAAAGCTGAAGCCCTTTCGGGAATTATCTAAAGAGTTTGCTCTTCCAGAAACAGATTACTATAGGCATAACCAAATCTCCCATCTCCTTCACTCCTTGAAAACATACAAAATCCAGCTACACAAGTCAGCTTGGGAATTCTACACTGACACCACCCAAAGGAGAAAGGGAATATCCCTCTTTTATAACCTTCCCCACCAAAAATTATCGTTCTCCAAGTCCGCACATCACCTGAAATGGGAGTCCAAATTAAACCGCTCCTTTACACCTCAACAATGGTGTAAAGCCGCTCTAACAACCTACAAGTCATCTAAATGTATAAACCATTGGGAGTCCTACCAGAAACTAACTCTGAGGTGGTACCTCACCCCCCTTAGAATTTCTAAATTCTTTAAGAGTAGCTCCCCTCTATGTTGGAGGGGTTGTGGGGAGATCGGGAATATTATGCATACCTTATGGAGCTGCAAAAGCCTTACCAGCTACTGGAGCAGCGTCTTTAGCAAAATCTCTTTAATGACTGGGTGCCTCACACGACCGGACCCGGCCTTGGCTCTCCTGGGTCTGGGCATGGAGAACTTCCCTCAAGATTTCCGTGCTGTCATCACACATATCTTCCTTGCAGCAAAAACACTAATTACTAGAAATTGGAAGTCCGATAAAGCGTTGAATCCCTCAGATGCATTAGCTCTAGTTCACACACACTATACATATGAATCTCTTCTAATCAAAAACTTGGAAAAACTTAAAATATTTAACAAACATTGGGAGATCTGGAGGGAACAGCTCAACGATACTTAGTGAATTTTCATAGAACTATAGTCGGTCCCACAAACGTCTGAGTAGCTCTCTGACTTGACGTCTGTACTAATCCATATGGCGTCTTTGTTTCTTTTCTCTCTTTTCTTCTCTTCTCTACCTTCTCCCCCTCTCTTCCTTGCTCCTTTCCTTACCTGCATAAACCCTGTTATTAACTCTGGGTTGTAAGAGTTATCTTGTTTCTATTGTTTTTCACCCCAGTACCCTATGCAAAGTAGCTTCATAAAATAGATTTGCCTTAACTGATATTTTTCATAATGTAATATCTATTTTCTAAATACTGCTGTACAGGACAATGAGAGATACTTTGTAATACTGGGAGATTGCATATTTCCTGTATATCTTTCCCTTGTGTACTTTTGTACTGTTGAAATACTCAATAAAAACGTAATGTTTAAAAAAAAAAAGAAAGGGCATTAAAGGCAGATGGGGGACTGGAGCTCACTGGAGTATTTAAAGTCATCCCATATTGATAGGAAGTGCAGGATGACAGGGTTCCAGAAAAAGGATCTATCACATGGAAGTAGCCATAACAGGTTATCAGTATAAGGGTGCAACCCACTGCCTCAAGGGATACTCAAGTAAGTATTTCCATTTTGACATTATGTTTAGTGAGAGCAGCCAGTTGGGCTGACTGATAGTACTTCTGTAAATTTGGGACTTCCAGACCACGTTGAGGCAGAATCTGGTAGAGGGTTTGTTTAGTTACTCTAGGTCGAGGGTCAGCAACATGCAGATAACAATCTACCAGTAGACCGTGGACAGGTGACTGGTAGATCGCAGCCTGGGCTTGCTGACCCACCATTCCAGAGCATCACACAGAGTGCAATGCAGAGGGAGTAGTAGGAAGCAAAAGCCACATAATGCCTCTTCTGAGTGATACCAACTGTACTCCACCTCTTATTCGGGTTAGTAATCTCCAGAGTGATACCAGCAGCAGAAATGAGGAGTGAAAAGCAATCTCAGTGTGCTTGACAGGTGGTGAGGAAGCTATATGTTGCCTACTTGCCACCTGATTTAAACCCATAATTGCCGTGCAATTCACGCAATTGTGTCACGTTACGGCAATTAGGGGTTTAAATCAAGTGTGAGGAGGCAACACTGTACCCGGTGATCTTTGACTTCTCCCAATAATTGTTCAGGTAGATCTCCACCTCTTTAAGGTTACTTACCCCTGCTCTAGGTCTACTGTAATGCCAGATACATTTTAAAAGGTGTTGTTGAAGATCCTGTAGGATTGGAGTTGGGATCCTAATGGGCAACTCACAAAACAAATACAGGACTTTCAGCAAATATGTCATAATTGCTGCTATGGGGCCAAGCCAAGATAGTGGGTAGTCCCTCCATGCATTTAACAGTGTTTTAAATTTATAAAGAAGAGGTGGATAATTAGCAGCATAAAGAGAGTGATAGTAAGGGGCGAGATGGATTTCCAAATATGAGAAGTGATTTGATTCCCTGTGGTAAAGAAAGGAGCTCTGTAACATAGCTACCTGGCCCATGTCCCCCCAGAGGGAGAGATGGTATCCCTCCCCTCTTGCCCCACACTACTTACCCAGTCGGGCACCAGGACAGGAGCGACCTCTGAAAAAACAAAATGTATCAATGCAAAACAAAGTTTTTCAATTATTCCTTTTTGAGGGACGTGTCTGGCCGGCGGAGAAGATGGCTGCATAGTCTGGAGCTCCGGACATCTCGCACCGCACAGTGACAAGCAGCAGCAGAGGGGAAAGTTGTCTAAACCCAGGAGCAGACCCAGGAGATTGGGGAATGCTCAGGCTCCACCATAAATAAAAGGAGAAAGCCAGGGAAGCAGCCGCAGCGCCTAACGGACTTCTACCCAGCCACGCCACAGCAAGGTAGGCAACATGGCGCTGTCAGCAGCGTGGGGGGAACGATCGTCCCACACCACAAACTCCAGCCGCACCAAGCAGGGAAAGCTCATCCCGCTGGGCTGGGAGATCAAGAAGATCTGTTTCCCCCCCCCCTCTCCCCTACCTTGCGCAGCCCAGCCAAAGCCAAACCGAGAAGAGAAGGAGATGACACACTAGAGAGGCCGCAAGCCACGCCATCACAGGCCCACACACAGGGAATAGCCATAAAGACTTTCCCAGCATCAGACCAGGCAATATCAGAACACACTATGAAAAACATGCTCCTTTCTCTAAGAAGCACATTATTTAAAGATTTCTCAGACATGATTAACCCGCTACAAGGAGCGGTACAAATCCAAGATGAGAAAATACACCATTTAGAATCTAAAATGGCAGATCTATATAATGCACACAACGAGTTGGTGGATGCATATACGAATCAAGAAAGTGAAATATAGCGCCTTCAAAACAAATTAACTGATTTAGAAGACTGCTCGAGAAGAAACAATATAAAATTTAGGGGGATACCAGAGTCGGTCCAGCCAAACGATCTAACACATTTTGTACAACGAGTTCAATTTTGAAGGAGCTAGTCCCTAACCTCAGTGACATTGAGCTGTGAGTGGATAGGGCTCATTGTATCCCCAAGCCAAAATTTCTACCAGACACTGCGCCCAGGGACACCTTAGGAAGGATTCACTACTTCCACGCTAAGGAACGAGTCATGGCAGCAGCAAAACAGAACCCCACAGTTCCGGAGGAGTTCCAGAACACATCTTTATTCACCGACATTTGCCAACAAACAGCGATCAATAGAAAAAAGCTACAACCACTGACAAAAATCCTATGCAACAACAAAATTATCTACCATTGGGGCTTCCCAACAAGCTTCTAGTCTCATGGAATTGGAAAATGCACACAATTTACAGTGTTGAAAAAGGAATTCAACTATTCAAAGAATGGTAGCTAATACCGGTAGATATGCAATACCAAAGCTCCTCAAACTTAGAGCATATCCAGTTGGAATGGTCCTAAGTAAAGAACAGTCATACACTTTCCTCTCACCATAATGGGCTAAAGACATGCGAGGTCCGGACCTCCAAGTTATGACCCTCACACTTATTCACCAGTACCTACTGGTTAGAGATCTAACCCCCGTTAACGTTCGGCAGCTTTGCTGCACAAATAGCCTGCGTTTTATTAGGCTTTTCTTACTTCAAAAGGTTTCTTAACACCTATGTGTATGTGTTATGTATTATTCTTCTTTTTCCCTTTTCTAAGCCCAGACATGCAAGACGAAAGATTTCAACCGAACCACTTGATACATACAGCGATATCACCAGAGGATCAAAATGACCAGGAAATTCCCACGGCAACCAGACAGAACTATCCCAAAGGTACCCCCTCATGGAGTCAGGACATAAGCTCTCAGGTATGGAAATACTACCTATCTATCTCTGCAATCAGGAATTTAGCCGTAACAACAAAACTAAATCTAATACTCTAATATGCCTATAAGGATTTTATTCATCAACTCCAAGGGCCTTAATAGCTCTTATAAAAGCACATACTATTAAAATAAGTGAATAAATACAAGGCGGATGTATTATTTACGAAGAATCTCACTTTGCCGCCCAAAAATGCCCCAGAGTTCACTTATCAAAGTACCCGTATCTGTTTATGGCTAATGGTCCCAAAAAGAAATGTGGAGTTTTCATTGCTATTAAGGACTCGGTCCAATTGCGTCATATACGTACAGAAATAGACTCACAAGGAAGATATGTCATACTAATTGGAGAACTAAACAAACGCATCTACACCTTGGTAAATATATATGCCCCGAATACCAAAGTGAGGTCATTCCTTCGCCCACTACTTCAAATGATCATGGATATTAAACAAGGAACACTCTTGATTGGAGGGGATTTCAATACGGCCCTTCAGCCAGAACTGGACTCCACGGCTCCTAGCAGGAGACTGTGCAATGCAATAGTTTCTTTACTAAACAAATACGAGCTGTATGATGTGTGGCACTGCCTACACGGTTCTGAAAAGGACTTTACGAATCTTTCAGCAGACCATGCATCATAATCCCGTATACATTATTTTTTCATGCCGAAATTGCCTTTACAAAATGTGATTGAAGCTGATATTGGCACAATTTCTTGGTCTGACCATGCGCCCATAATATTGGAATTTGATGACAATATTTCTAAAACCCCGCCCCCTCGGTGGAGATTAAACTCCACAATCTTGGAGAATAGAGAGCTGCGCCAAGAGCTGCTTCAAGAACATTAATTATTTTTTAAATGTAATGATACCCAGAATATCTGTAGATTTACGCTATGGCAAACGTATAAAGCCTATATGAGAGGAATCATAATTAAAATGTCTGCACAAATTAAAAAAAGAGGATGAGGCAGATCGAATCCCTATGAAATTTAGAGCATAAGGAGGAACTAAATAAAAACCACCCTAGCCCTGACTTGACTCAAGCTATTTTGCTGGAAAGACAAAAACTGAGATCACTACTATTATATAAATACGAAAATAATTTAAAATATATGAAAGCTAAAACCTATAGCTTACATAACAAAGCAGTAGCCTGGTTGGCCAATAAGGTTAAAACAAAGCAAATTCAACACAAAATAACCTCTATTCGCCACCCCAGCAAAAGAGTCTCTCTATACAATCCGAAAGATATAGCTGATGCTTTCGCTGATTATTATCAATCCCTGTATGAATTGGAAAAAGATTCTTCAACAATTCAACCCACATCTAAAGCTATTAAATCTTTCTTGAACAAAGTCAATTTACCCTAAATACCTAATTGTGAACTTCTCAAGCTATCTGAACCCATCACCCCTCTAGAAATTAAGGAAATCATAAATAGCCTACCTAACAACAAATGGGTTCACAAATGAATATTATAAATATTATAAATCCTTTGCAGAAGAGTTAGCCCCTTATCTATGTAGTCTGTTCGATGTAGCCTCCTCCTCTGGCGCGTTTCCACCTGAAATGCTAAAAGCAGTTATAGTTACTCTCCCCAAGTCCAACAAAGACCCAGAAGAACCATCCAACTATAGGCAGATTTCTCTCTTAAATACTGACGTTAAAATCTACGCCAAAATATTAGCTACTAGGCTTCAGAAAATATTACCTCTACTAATCCATCCTGACCAGGTAGGATTTGTACCAGGAAGGCAAGCCTCAGATGCTACCTGACCTATCATAAATTTGGTGCACCAGGCGGAGGTCTGTCAAACGTCTTCTCTCCTCCTATCTTTGGACGCGGAGAAGGCGTTCGACAGGGTCCCCTGGGGATACCTCAAGGAGGTACTTAATACGTTTGGGCTGACTGGCTGGATCCAATCTGCAATATCTTCTCTATACTCTACTCCGTCAGCAGTAGTACTTAATGCAAGCCTAACATCCAAACTCATCCATATTTAAAATGGAACTAGGCAGGGATATTCACACTCTTAATGGAACCTCTAGCAGAAAGAATTAGATCTTCTCCTACTACAACAGGTATTGCCATAGCTGGAACCCAACATAAAATAAGTCTTTTCGCGGATGACGTGATGTTAATAGTCACTAATCCAGAGCAAATTCTTGTAGATACACAGACAATATTAGAAGAATTTAGCTCTATGTCCTACTACAAATTAAATGCATCAAAGTCCCAAATTCTAGGAATAAATATCTTCAAACTGTTGGAAAAACGTATTAAAGCTCGGTTCCCATACACATGGCCAAAAGACTCTATTACATTCCTAGGTACTCAAATAACGCCAAAAACTTCACAACTCGTCCATGCAAACTACAAACCATTCTTAGACTCCCTTCCCCAACAATTAGCTAAATTAAAATCACTGGACCTGAACACAATGGGCAGGATAGCAACACTTAAAATGTTGATATTCCCTAAATTATTATATATTTTCAGAACAGTAATCATTCCACTACCTAAAACCTACTTAGTGGCAGTACAAAAATGTTTTAATCAATATATTTGGAACCATAAACCCCCTAGATGCACATTAAACATTTTGACGAGGCATAGGAAATATGGGGGTATGGGTGCCCCTGATGTTGCAGCCTACTATAAGGCAAGCGTACTGGACCAACTTAGATACTGGTGGACTATCCACCCTCATAAATTATGGTCTGCTATTGAAGCTATTCACACCCCCCAGAATGACTTAAAATCAGCATTATTGGCAGTAAAATTGGGCGCACCCATACCAGACACTTTGCCCCCATCAATGCAAATTTCATTAAAAACTTGGAAAGAAGTTATTACGGAATCAATACAATCAGAGCAATACACCACGATTAAGACGCCTATAACGGTAATTCACCACATCATTCCAAATCTAAACCTTAAAAAGTGGCAAAATAAAGGTATAGAGTATATAGAAGACCTATATCAGGAAGGAACCTCAAAAAGACATAGCCATTTCGCTTGCCTGCAATCTAAATATACCCTGCCTCTAACATTCCAATTTCAATATATACAAATGATATCTTTCCTACAAACTCAGGAACTACCTCTAAAATGACAATACCAACTCCAGTCCTCTTCTATTTCAAAGAAGTTGCAAACTCAGCCAAAGGAATCTCCATGTTCTACAGGAACTGTTGCACCCAGGGCCTCTTCTATAAAACCCAAACTATGTTAAAGTGGAAGGAAACTCTGGATGTAAGCATTCCAAAAGAACACTGGAAAAAAGCTGTAAATACCACATATGCAGCTTCAAAATGCGTGAGCCATTGGGAACAATATCAAAAAGTAATACATTCATGGTATGTCACACCGGTCAGACTAGCCAGAATATATCCTCAACAATCGACACTATGTTGTAGGAATTGTGGTGAAAACGGCACACTAATACATACCCTGTGGACATGCAAATCACTGAGATCCTATTGGAATAAATTTTTTTCGCTTATATCAGACATTTGCGGTCAGAATATTAAACCTAATCCACACCTGGCCTTATTACACATAAATATTCATGACTTTCATGTAAAATATCGCACTGTTATAATACATCTGCTTCTAGCCGCTAAAACTAATATAACAAAAAAATGGAAATCACCTGATCCTCCATCTCATAGGGAGGCTGTACGAATGCTTAATCACCAATGTGAAATGGAAAAAACCCTTGCGATCATATCCTCAACATACAAAAAATGAGTCGTTACTGACCGACCCAGTAAATGCCGCCGAAATCGATAAAAGTTTCCAAGAATACTTCTCCACTAACATGACAGGTGATACCTCTGTAGAATCAGTTTGGGCTGCCCACAAAGCCTTTATTAGAGGCAAATATATTCAGTTGGCATCCAGGATCAAAAAGGAGAGAGGACTCTCTTTGAAGAAGCTGGAGGAGTCTTTCACAGCAATTAAAGCAGAACACAAGGCGCACCCCTCACAGTCACTTTTAGATAAACTAGATAAGGTGAAATTATAGCTTAATCTTGCACTCACAACGAAAGCAGAGAAGGCCATTCGCTGGTCTAAAAACAAATTCTATACTCAGGGTAATAAAATGGGTTCCTTTCTGGCAAGGAAGCTTACCCCCCGTGTAAGGCATCTATCTATGCCCAAAATTAGGGTGGACGGTAACCCCCCCTTCCTCCAACCCCAACATAGTTATTGGGGCCTTTCAAAAATACTATGAGAACCTGTACAGCCCCGGGACGGACGAGAACACAGAAAAAATAACCCGGTTCCTTGGTGACATCCCACTACCCCTTCTCTCAGACCAACACAGTGATATAATGGATGAAGCAATCTCTGGGGAAGAGGTGTTGGAGGTCATCAAGGATTTCAAACAGGGTCAGCCCCTGGACCCAATGGCCTCCCGGGCCCTTACTACAAAACATTCTCCAAAACACTGGCTCCTCATATGGTGCAATTTTTTAATTCCAAAATGAAAGGGGACCCTGTCGAGACGCACCTAAACACTGCATACATCACTGTGATCCCTAAACCTGAGAAAAACCCAGAAGACGTAGACAATTATCGTCCTATTTCCCTCATAAATAATGACCTGAAAATTCTAACTAAAATAATGGCGAACCGTCTACCATCATTCATTGGTCTATATATCTACAAAGATCAGGTGGGTTTCATTCCAGGTCGACAGGGTCCCGACCAAGTTAGAAGGGCAATAAATATAGTTTCCATACTTCAATCCAATTGGACAGGAGGGCTGGTTCAGAAAGGGGATGTTGCTCTCCCTAGACCTATGTAAGGCGTTTGACTCAGTTTCATGGACTTATCTGTTTTCCCTTTTGAAGAATTGGGGATTTGGGGAGAGGTTCATAGGCCTTATCAGAGCACTTTACTCTTTCCCACAAGCTATGATTAAATTGCAGGGATTCTACTCCAAATCCTTTTCGATTAAAACAGGCACTAGGCAGGGCTGCCCATTATCCCCGTTACTCTTCGCTATTGCGATAGAGACCCTTGCCATAGCCATTAGAGAAAATTAATATATCAAAGGGGTGCAATGCGGACAGCAGGAACACAAATGTGGACTGTTTGCTGATGATCTACTAGTGTTCATAACTTCCCTGTTGTCCTCTCTCCCCTTATTAAGCCAGCTCCTTAAAAATTTCTTGGAGATTTTGGGGCTCCGGGTTAATTATACTAAATCCCAAGCCCTGAATGTCTCTCTACCTCCAGAGATAATTGCCAATCTTAAGACGGATTTCAAGTTTAGGTGGAGCGTCACCTCAATTAAATACTTGGGGATCAACCTCACGTCTAAATATGAAACCCTTTATGGTAGTAACTACCCTCCGATGTTCCACAAGCTCGAAGATGATCTCAAGCTTTGGTCTAAGCAGGATATCTCATGGCTTGGGAGAGTTAACTCAGTGAAAATGACCTTGCTGCCTAGACTCCTCTACCTTTTTCGCTCTTTGCCAGTCCCAATCCGGAAGGATCACCTTTCCTCTTTTCAAAGTAGAATCCTTAAATTCATCTGGGGGAAATCAGGGTATAGGATCCCCCAACATACTCTATTTCATCATAGACGGAGGGCAGGACTAGGTCTACCCCATCTAGTGAGATATTTTCAAGCTGCCAGGCTAGCACAATTATCTTCTATTTACTTTAGACAGGAGAAGCAGGACTGGGTGCGGATAGAGAGGCAGGCCACCCCGCGGCACACATTTGATTTTCTCTTATGGTGTTCCTCTAAAGATAGACCTCCAATTTTGGCCCCTACACTCCCCAATGAGCTGGCCCTCTGGGATAAAATCAGACATATCCCCTCCTTAGTGTCCTCAGTCAAACCATTAGCGCACCTCTTTAATAACCCGGATTTTCCCCCGGGGTTAAATATTAAAGCCTTTCAATGGTGGCTAAACAAGGGGCTGTTCCGCATAGGACACTTCTTCATGGCTACCGGCCCGATCACTCTTAAATACTGTGTAAACAAATTGGAGCTCCCAAACTCAGAGAAATTTAGATTTAACCAAATATCCAATTTTCTTCACAAAATTTGGAGGGATAAACCATCCCCCCCAGTTTTACTGATTATGAACGTTGGTGTGGTCAGCCATCATTGCAGAAGGGTGGTATGTCGGTCATCTACGAAGCACTCACTCTTCCCGTTAATAAATCAACTTTTATGATTAACTGGGAATCAGACTTTTAGTTTGAATGGCAACTTGACAAATGGCAAGCCGCCTGCTTCAAATCTTACAAGGGCATCCTGAACACCACTATTTCTGAAGCCAGTTTGAAAGTTATGATGAGATGGTATCTCACGCCAGCTAGACTGACTAAATTCTACCCAATGGTTGATCCTCTATGCTACAGGGGTTGACTTCTTAAGGGCACCATGTTTGGTGGGAGTGCCCAAGAATACGGTCTTTTTGGTCCAAAACATTCCGTCTTATGCAAAAGGTAACAGGGTGCAAACTACCATCGCCCTTTTAAATGAATATATCCCCAATACTACGAAAACCAACAGGATATTAATTCATTTCATATTACTGGGAGCCAAGATTACAATAACAAGGGCGTGGAAACAAGAGCGGGTTTCTTTAAAAGCAGCTATCCGGAAAACTTCCTGGTTAATGGCACAAGAAAGGTTAGCTAGCATCCTAAGAGATAATCTGCACAAATTTGAGCTGATTTGGGAACCATGGGTGACCTTTGTTGGAGTCTCTCTAACTCCTGGCATTCCAGGGCACCAAGCTCTCTGAGCTAACGATAGAGTCAGCATCTATCTCGCTGTACCCACTCTCTCCAAGGCTTTCCTCCCCTTATCTTCTCCTTTCCTTATTTCTTTCCTTTCCTTATCTTCCTCATTGTGCTTACTGCTACCACTCTGTTCCAGAGGGCAGTGAGGAACGCAATCATAAGACAGAAGGTTAAAGCATCCATAGTGGTTCTTATCTCGACCCAGAAGAGACAACTTCAGGATTTGATTGGGGATTGTGTCCCTCTGGAGCGGCGCTGTGGGGGGGGGAGTCACCCATGTCTCGGCACAGCTTGTTCCCATCGGGGGTGCCGGAGGTCTAGGGGATCTCCCTCTGGGTCTCTCCAGTCCAGACATGCCTAAAAGTGAACTTAATGAGGGTTGCCATACCTATCGGACCTACACTGGAGGGTTCCAACTTAGTAACAAGGTTTCTGCTGATGGTTGACTTTACCAACACTCTACATTCATAAGCTTTTATTTTGGACTTCTGTGACTCTCACGACGTAATGCTTTCCCCGTTAGTCTGTTAGATTTTCTATGCTTTACCTCGTGTGTTCTTTCAGGACCTCATTGAAAAATTTTGAAATTTTTAGTTATTATGTTCCACAGCTTCCGAGGGTTCTCTAGATGTTTGGGCCTGTAGGAAAACTCGGGCACAGTTGGTTTAATTCTATGCAAATATCTATATTTACATTACCTGATTTCTTAATTAATATAATAAGGTTCTTTATGATTCCTGTCTATGAATGACTTTCTTCTGACCCTCTGAAGGAAAGTCAGGGCTTAATGGTACTGAATTCACTCTTTATTGCCTTATCATATGATGTCTGTTTTACGAGTTTAACTGGTCCCCAATAGGACACACAGTTTTGTTTTTCTTGATCCTTACCACTCCGTGTATATTGTCATAAATTATTATACTACTTTCCTTTTTTTTTGTATGCACTATCGGTATAAATTTGTACTCTTACTATGGCTATTGTCGGTATGGTTATGGAAAATTTTTCTTCATAAGATACTTTGTTATGTATGATACATTTCAATAAAAATATTGAAAATAAAGTATATTGAACCCTACCCAGGCTCACTACAGACTTCCTCCATGCCACAGACACAGCGTGCTCCCAGTGGGGTGTCAGAGATGGAGGAAGTCGGGGGATTAACATTATTCTTTCTATAACAGGGGAATACATATTAAGTGGACCCTTAGCTTTCATTAAAGAAGAAAGGATAGGGGTACCAACAAATAAACAAATAAATAAATATAAGAATGAATAAATAACCAAATATGTGGATGTATATATATATTCATATATAGATGTATACTTGGAAATGAAGATAGTTGTATATATATATATATATATATATATATATATATATATATATATATATATATATGTCTATATAGTATATGGCTCTGTATATTTTGCATAACACTAAAAAAGAAGAATGTTATATTAATGCTATGCCTTGTTCTATGACTGTCACTTGTTTTAATAACCCAATAAAAAGATTGAAACAAAATCATTTGTTTTTTCAGGAGCAGTGATTTTAATAATGCTTAAAGTGAGACAATAAAAATGAAATATTCCTTTAAATATCATGCTTGGGGGGGGGGGGTCCCCTTAGTCTGCCTGTAAAAGGGCACACCTCTGCAATGTTTAGAACATAGCCAGAGCAAAATTACAATTCCAAAGGAAAACATTTAATTTATTATCGAGGCTGTAATGTATTGCCGGTTCCTGGCAATATACAAAAAAACACTGAGAAAGCATTGCGTTGCCCACCCACCCCCATTCCATACCAGGCCCTTCAGGTCTGGTATGGGTTTTAAGGGGAAACCCGCTCTGAAATTTTTAAATAAAATTGCGTAGGGTTTCCCCACAAAGTTCGTAGCAGACCCTTCAAGTCTGGTATGTATTTTAAGGGCAACCCCGCCCAAAATAAAAAAATGCGGAAGTCCGTACTAGGCCCCATCATAATTTTTTTTTTCATTTTGGCATGGGGTTCCCCTTAAAATCCATACCAGACCTTAAGGGCCTGGTTTGGATTTCAAGGGGACCCCTTGTAATGATATCACGTGCAGTGACACACAAAACCTGCACAATTTTTCCACATGTATGCCATAACAGTTCTAACTTAGGAAACCCTTCACTCATCATCCCCCTCCCAACAACTTAGGAATGCTTAAGTCCTACTAACAGACTGCAAAAATCTGGAGATGTTTTGGCAAGCCTGATCATAAACCAATAAATCAAATCCATTAAGAGACAGCACAGGATGCCTGGATGGTAAGGAAAGGCCATAAACACCCTCCTTCAAGCAGCTGTGACATTCCGGAGACCCTCAAGCAAATTTAAAGCTTAGAATTACCCACATTTCATAACTCCAGATAGGAACATGACATCTTAATAAAAAGTATATGTCTAAATGTGGAAATTCATGCTGAATAAAACAAACCCAAATGTCGAAAGTGACAAGTCTGTTGTGTTTAGACTTATTTTAATGCACTGTGCATGCTGAGCTTGAATTCCTTAATGGTTGGTTTGCACGATAATCCCATCCCGAGATATCTTTTTTATGCTGCAAACTGCATATTAGGGAGGATTGTTATTCCATGGTCTGCCCTGGACAGCCCATGGGCCCTCCTTGCCCATGTGAGTGGTCAGGGGCATGTGGCCCCATCCCTTGGCCTTCAAAGAAAAAGGGAATAGACCGGACAGTCCTCCCCTTACCATCAAAGAACGAACATCCAAGAACCTGTGGACTCAGACCTGAAGGGCCTGGTTTGGATTTTGCGGGGACCCCTACATAATTTTTTCTTAAATTTTGGCACATGGTTCCCCTTAAAATCCATACCAGACCTGAAGGGCCTGGTATTGACATTGGGGGGGATGCCTACGCAAGTTTGGTATGGGCCCTGCTGTTTTAAATTATTTTAAAAACTGTGATGACATGCCCCAGTCAAACAGGTGCCAAAAAATCGGGCCTTGGGTGTTGGCAGTGCCAGAACACTGTAACCCCTTGCAGTTATTCTTTTTGGGTGCAGGAATGGGCCCTGCTGTTGTAAATTAGTTTAAAAATTGTAATGACATGCCACAGTCAAACAGGTGCTGAAAAATTGGGCCTTGGGTGTTGGCAGTGCCAGAACACTGTAACCCCATGCAGTTACTCTTGTTGGGAGCAGTAACGGGCTCTGCTGTTGTAAATTAGTTTAACCACTTAAGCCCTGGAGCCCTTTTTTACACTTGTTTACAAGTTAAAATATTTTTTTTTGCTAGAAAATTACACCCAAACATTATATATATATATTCTTTCAAACACCCTAGAGAATAAAATGTTGATTGTTGCAATACTTTTTGTCACACGGTATTTGTGCAGCGGTCTATCAAGCTCAATTTTTTTGGAAAAATTCACTTTTTTTGAGTAAAAAAATAAAGACAACAGTAAAGTTAGCCCAATTTTGTGTATATTGTGAAAGAAGATGTTACGCTGAGTAAATATATACCATACATGTTACGGTTGAAAATTGCGCACACTTGCGGAATGGCGACAAACTCCAGTACTTAAAAATCTCCATAGGTGACGCTTTAAAAAATTTTACTTTCAATAGATTTATATTGAAGAAATGACAAGAGGAAATGTACATAGTTTAACTGAAACAAGGGTACATTGTTTGATATTAGGCATATAAGTACAACAAGGAAGGTAGAATTGCATAAAAGGCACAACAGGCATCTGAAGGAAAAATATGGCCCTCAGGGCTAACCACTTCCAGACCTGGAGAGTGGGCTGTGACCCCGGTACCCCAACTGGGAGCATACTGTGCTGGGAGGGCACAGTCCATCGCTTGCCTCAAAGTCTCACATGGTTATTGACAGACTATAAGATGCTAAATCCTCAAAAGGATCTATCAAGCAAAAAGGACGGTAAAAAAAAAGAAAGGACCAAAAAGGAAAGGAATGGAAATAGAAGAAAGGAGAGGAGAGAAGTGTGACCGACTGGTAGAGATCCCAAGGGTGCCCACTGAAGGGAGGTTTAAAGACACAATGGTATCTTCATGTAGGAGGCTCAAGGTTCCCATGTCGCTTCGAATTTCCCAGAGGAATCCAAGATAATGCTAGATATCTTTTCCTGTGCCATGATCCATGAGATTTTCCTCTTAGCCATGGATAACGAGACAGTGGGGTTTTTCCAGGACCTTGCTATTGCGATTTTGGCCCAAGCAGAATAAACATTATAAGGCGCTCCAAGTTCCTAGAGGTGGGTTCCTCCGGGAAATTGAGGAGAGCAGTCTGTGGGGACTTTTTGACCTGTAGTTGGGAAATCTTGCATATTAGTGCAAAGATTTTGTTCCAGAATCCCCTGATTTTGGGGCATTCCCACCATATGTGCAGCATACTTCCCCTAATGCCGAAGCCCCTGAAGCAGAGGGGTGAGAAACCCTGGTACATAATTGATAGTTTGGACGGAGTTAGGTACTACCTGGACATTACCTTAATGTTTGCTTTGATCAGAGCAGTGTTTAGGGTCCCTTTGTAGGATCTAAAAAAGTTCCTATGCCATGTTTCAGACAACCAATGTTGATTAAGATCAGACTCCCATGCCAGCATATAGCTCGACTTTGCTTGGGGTTAGGAAAGTGCTTTGTAGACTATTGAGATTCCCCCTCTCCTCTCCATGGCTTGACCAAACCAAAGTTCGTAGCCAGTTATGCTGGTGTCCTCACGCAGAGAGGACCAAAGTTTATGTAAGAAGTCGTGGATTTGAAGGAAGGGAACATTTTCTAATCTCCATTATTGCTCACACTCTGGCGATCACGACGATACCTCACATGTGTGGTTTGAACACCGTTTTTTTTTTTTTTTTCTTTTTACAAATAATTTTTATTTGGTTTTCAAGTAAATACAATCAGTCACAAATGCGGATACAGCCACTAGACCAGACAACGTTGATTTATAACAGAAGATGTAGAAATCGTATATTATAGTAATAACAGCATATAGACATTCTACTAGTAAATGGTAAATATTCGTGAACTAGTTCCAACATTAGGCGATCTTTTTATGGCTAATGAGACACAACACTTATATGCGGTAACATCATCAGAAATATAAGAACCAGGCGTAAGTGGAGAGGGGGGGAGGAAGAGGGGGATAAGGACCCAGAGAGATCTAGGGAGGTTGATGGGTGAGACCCTGTGTCCCAGTGGAATACCAGGAAACCCAGGGGCTCCATGAGCGCCCAAATGCTCGAGAGGACATTCTATTAGAGGTTAGCAGGCGTTCATATAGATAATGTTGCTGAACCATCTTAATAGCTTCTGAGACATTAGGGGCCAAGTCCCGTTTCCAATATCTGGTAAGAACTAGTCTGGCAGCCAATAATATATTGACGACTGTTCCTTGGAAGATGAAGGGAATCCAGTCAATTCCCAGGTTGAGCAGTGCCAAGGCTGGGTCAGAGGTGACAAGGATTCCAGTGATCTCCGAGATTACTTGAAAGATCTTTCTCCAATAACTGCGTATGTTTTTGCATGACCAAAAGATGTGTTTAATAGTTCCAGTGTCTCCACACTGATGCCAACACATTGGGGAGCCTGAGTTAAAAATCTTTGCTAATCTGTAGGGAGTAAAGTACCACCTGTGCATTACTTTTAAGGCTAACTCCCAATGACTGACACAGTGCATTGTTTTGTATGAGTAGTTAATAGCTATAGACCATTGTGCTTCTGAAAAGGACATATTTAAGTCTGATTCCCATTTCTGCATAGTTAAAGTTTTTTGAAACGTGGACTTATCCTGTAACCAGTTGTATATTAGAGAAGTACCTCTGAGAGTTTTGTGTGTAAGAGTGTAGTAATGCCATAGTTGTGGGTGAATTTTTAATTCTGGTGGGGATGATGTGGTTAAGAATCTATGTATACGATTTAGATTGAAATACATGGGTGGGGGGATAGAGAATTTATCTTTAATCTCCGTAGGGGTCAAAAGCTTCCCTTGGTTATAAAAATCTTTAAGCCATATCACTCCTTTTTTCTCCCACGCCTTTTTGTTTAAGTCTTGGATATTGTGTTGTAGAGTGGAGTGAACACCGTTTTCATATGTGGGCGTGACTTACGTATGTGTACACCTGTGCATGTGTGTATATATATATATATATATATATATATATATATATATATATATATACTAGACTGTATATATTTTACACCCCGGAATATACTATAATACACTGATATATAGTGTACACTTAATAAGCTGTGTATATATATATATATATATATATATATATATACTAAACTGTGTGTGTATATATATATATATTTTTTTTTTTTCACTGCCATGAACGGATGCTATATACTATAAACTGAATTGGCTGTATATAGTATACACTAAAGGCTTTGCATTATATACAGGGCCATCTTTAATATTGATTGGACCCTGGGAAAACATTTTCTTTGGGCCCCCCAATGCAATTTTGCTCTCCACCTGCTTTGAGACATATGGTAAATAGCAGCTAAACTCCAAATCAGTTTAGTGCAGCAGATCAGGCAGCAATTGTGATTGGTTGCCAGAGATTAAAGGTTGCTAGAGGTTACAACACATCATTTCTGCTTGCTAATTGGTTTTGGTTGCTAGAGGTTACTACACATCATTACCGCTCACCCATTGGTTGCTGGGGGGGGGGGG
>BLSH010385474.1:418045-434494 GCA_018402905.1 Glandirana rugosa | reverse complement strand
CTATTTGAGAGGGAGTCTCGTGGTTGTCCTTGGACCGGGGGTTCCTGTTGATGCTTTGAGGGAGAGATTATAGTCCAAAAAAAAACTACAACTGCATTAGGGCCAGGTTCCTGTTGGTGCTCTGAGTGAGAGTTTATCGTTCTAAAAACAACTACTACTGCATTAGGGCCAGGTTCCTGTTGGTGCTCTGAGGGAGAGTTTGTCGTTCTAAAACCAACTCCTACTTCATAAGGGCCAGGTTCCTGTTGGTGCTCTGAGGGAGAGTTTATCATTCTAAAAACAACTACTACTGCAATAGTGGCTGGTTCCTGTTGATGCTTTGAGGGAGAGATTATCGTGCTAAAAACAACTACTACTGCATTAGGGTCAGGTTCCTCCTGGTGCTTTGAGGGAAAGTTTATCGTTCTAAAAAAAAATACTACTGCATTAGGGCCAGGTTCCTGTTGGTGCTCTGAGGGAGAGTATATCATTCTAAAAACAAATACTACTTCATAAGGGCCAGGTTCCTGTTGGTGCTCTGAGGGAGAGTTTATCATTCTAAAAACAACTACTACTGCAATAGTGGCTGGTTCCTGTTGATGCTTTGAGGGAGAGATTATAGTCCAAAAAAAAACTACAACTGCATTAGGGCCAGGTTCCTGTTGGTGCTCTGAGTGAGAGTTTATCGTTCTAAAAACAACTACTACTGCATTAGGGCCAGGTTCCCTTTGGTGCTTTGAGGGAGAGTTTATCGTTGTAAAAACAACTACTACTGCATTAGAGCCTTGATCCTGTTGGTGCTCTGAGGGAGAGTTTATCATTCTAAAAACAACTACTACTGCATTAGGGCCAGGTTTCTGTTGGTGCTCTGAGTGAGAGTTAATCTTTCTATAAACAACTATCACTGCAATACGGTCAGGTTCCTTTTGGTGCTTTGAGGGAGAGTTTATCGTTCTAAAAACAACTACTACTGCATTAGGGCCAGGTTCCTGTTGGTGCTTTGAGGGAGAATTTATTGTTCTAAAACAACTACTACTGCATTAATGCCAGATTCCTGCTGGTGCTTTGAGGGAGAGTTTATCGTGCTAAAAACAACTACTACTGCATTAGGGTCAGGTTCCTCCTGGTGCTTTTAGGGAAAGTTTATCGTTCTAAAAAAAAATACTACTGCATTAGGGCCAGATTCCTGTTGTTGCTCTGAGGGAGAGATTATCGTTCTAAAAACAACTACTACTGCAATAGTGGCTGGTTCCTGTTGATGCTTTGAGGGAGAGATTATAGTCCAAAAAAAACTACAACTGCATTAGGGCCAGGTTCCTGTTGGTGCTCTGAGGGAGAGTTTATTGTTCTAAAAACAACTACTACTGCATTAGGGCCAGGTTCCCTTTGGTGCTTTGAGGGAGAGTTTATCGTTGTAAAAACAACTACTACTGCATTAGAGCCTGGATCCTGTTGGTGCTCTGAGGGAGAGTTTATCATTCTAAAAACAACTACTACTGCATTAGGGCCAGGTTCCTGTTGGTGCTCTGAGGGAGAGTTTATCATTCTAAAAACAACTACTACTGCATTAGGGCCAGGTTTTTGTTGGTGCTCTGAGGGAGAGTTTATCGTTCTAAAAACAACTACTTCTGCAATAGGGCCAGGTTCCTGTTGGTGCTCTGAGGGAGAGTTTATCGTTCTAAAAACAACTACTACTGCATTAGGGCCAGGTTCCTGTTGGTGCTTTGAGGGAGAATTTATTGTTCTAAAACAACTACTACTGCATTAATGCCAGATTTCTGCTGGTGCTTTGAGGGAGAGTTTATCGTGCTAAAAACAACTACTACTGCATTAGGGTCAGGTTCCTCCTGGTGCTTTTAGGGAAAGTTTATCGTTCTAAAAAAAAATACTACTGCATTAGGGCAAGGTTCCTGTTGGTGCTCTGAGGAAGAGTATATCATTCTAAAAACAAATACTACTTCATTAGGGACAGGTTCCTGTTGGTGCTCTGAGGGAGAGTTTATCATTCTAAAAACAACTACTACTGCAATAGTGGCTGGTTCCTGTTAATGCTTTGAGGGAGAGATTATAGTCCAAAAAAAAAACTACACCTGCATTAGGGCCAGGTTCCTGTTGGTGCTCTGAGGGAGAGTTTATCATTCTAAAAACAACTACTACTGCATTAGGGCCAGGTTCCCTTTGGTGCTTTGAGGGAGAGTTTATCATTCTAAAAACAACTACTACTGCATTAGGGCAAGGTTTCTGTTGGTGCTCTGAGTGAGAATTAATCTTTCTATAAACAACTATCACTGCAATACGGTCAGGTTCCTTTTGGTGCTTTGATGGAGAGATTATCGTTCTAAAAACAACTACTACTGCATTAGGGCCAGGTTCCTGTTGGTGCTCTGAGGGAGAGTTTATCGTTCTAAAAACAACTACTACTGCAATTGGGCCAGGTTCCTGTTGGTGCTTTGAGGGAGAGATTATTGTTCTAAAAACAACTACTACTGCATTAGGGCCAGTTTACTGTTGGTGCTCTGAGGGAGAGTTTATCGTTTTAAAAACAGCTACTACTGCATTAGGGCCAGGTTCCTGTTGGTGCTCTGAGGGAGAGTTTATCGTTCTAAAACCAACTACTACTGCATTAGGGCCAGGTTCCTGTTGGTGCTCTGAGGGAGAGTTTATCGTTCTAAAAACAACTACTAATGTATTAGGGCCAGGTTCCTGTTGGTGCTCTGAGGGAGAGTTTATTGTTCTAAAAACAACTACTACTGCATTAGGGCCAGGTTCCTTTTGTTGTTTTTAGGGAGAGTTTATCGTTCTAAAAACAACTACTACTGCATTAGGGCCAGCTTCCTGTTGGTGCTTTGAGGAAGAGTTTATTGTTCTAAAACAACTACTACTGCATTAGGCCAGATTCCTGTTGGTGCTTTGAGGGAGAGTTTATCGTGCTAAAAACAACTACTACTGCATTACGGTCAGGTTCCTGTTGGTGCTTTGAGGGAAAGTTTATTGTTCTAAAAAAAAATACTACTGCATTAGGGCCAGGTTCCTGTTGGTGCTCTGAGGGAGAGTTTATCATTCTAAAAACAACTGCTACTGCAATAGTGGCCGGTTCCTGTTGATGCTTTGAGGGAGAGATTATAGTTCTAAAAACAACTACTACTGCATTAGGGCCAGGTTCCTGTTGGTGCTCTGAGGGAGAGTTTATCATTCTAAAAACAACTGCAACTGCATTAGTGCCAGGTTCCTGTTGGTGCTCTGAGGGAGAGTTTATCGTTCTAAAAACAACTAGTACTGCATTAGGGCCAGGTTCCCTTTGGTGCTTTGAGGGAGAGTTTATCGTTGTAAAAACAACTACTAATGCATTAGGGCCTGGATCCTGTTGGTGCTCTGAGGGAGAGTTTATCATTCTAAAAACAACTACTACTGCATTAGGGCCAGGTTTATGTTGGTGCTCTGAGTGAGAGTTTATCGTTCTATAAACAACTATTACTGCAATAGGGTCAGGTTCCTTTTGGTGCTTTGAGGGAGAGATTATCGTTCTAAAAACAACTACTACTGGATTAGGTCCAGCTTCCTGTTGGTGCTCAGAGGGATAGTTTATCGTTCTAAAAACAACAACTGCTGCATTAAGGCCAGGTTCCTGTTGGTGCTCTGAGGGAGAGTTTATCATTATAAAGCCATCTCCTACTGCATTAGTGAGAGGTTCCTGTTGGTGTTGTGAGGGGGAGATTATTGTTCTAAAATCATCTCATACTGCAGTAGAGACAGGTTCCTGTCGGTGCTGTGAAAGACAGATTATCATTCTAAAATCATCTCAAACTGGTGTAGGGAGAGGTTCCTGCTGCTGGTGTGAGCGGTGCATTTCTTGCACAAAAATAAAAAGTGCATCTACAATTTTCTTTTTTTTAAAAAATAATAATAATAATTTATTGTTTTTTTTTTTTTTTGTATTAATAAATAGTGCTACATAGTACATTTGTGTCCAGAATGAGGAGAGGCTCAAATAAGGGACGTGGTGGTGGTCGTGGTGCTGCTGGTGTTGGTGGTGTTGCTGAAGCTCTTGTTGCAAGGAGAGGACCTGGTCGATCTGTGCCAGCTACACGCACAAGTGAAACACCTTCCTCAGGTAGCTGACAGAACCTTCAACGTTATATGGTAGGCCCGAATGGCGCCTAGAATGGTGAGGCCAGAACAAGTACAGGCGATAGTAGATTGGGTGGCTGACAATGCCTCCAGTTCCTTAACATTGTCTCCCACCCGGTCCCTTGATGAAAGCTCAGAGTTGGCACCTGAACCCCATGGCCATCTGTCTTTCACCTCAGCCCCTTGTAAATCAGCCAAGCAGTCTGAGCCCCAAGTCATGCAGCAGTCTCTTATGCTTTTTGATGACTCTGCTGCTGTGCTTTCTGTATGCCATCCACATGGCCCAGAGGGGAAGATATTGAGTGCACTAATGCCCAAATACTTCTGGTTCAGGATGAGGACATGGAAACATCACGGTAGCATGTCTGTGATGATGATGACGAAACACAGGTGCCAACTGCTGTGGCTTTCCACAGTGTGCAGACTGACAAGGAGGGCAGTGGTGAAGGGTGGGTGGAAGATGATGTGGAGGATGATGAGGTCCTAGACCCCACATGGAATGAAGGTCATGCGAGAGACGTGTGCAGTTTGGAGGAAGAGGTGGTGGTCGCACAGAGGCACCAGCACAGCAAAGGGGGAAGCATGTTGCAAAAGCGAGCGAGCGTCCCCTAGACAGTACACCTGCTACTACCCACCGCACCCAGGGACCTAGCACACCAAAGGCAGTTCAAAGGCATTCCCCGGCGTGGCAGTTCTACATAAAATGTGCTGTCTACAAGACACAAGTGGTTTGCACACTGTGCAAAGAGAGCCTGAAGTGAAGCATAAATGTTCTAAACCTGAGCACAACCTGCATGACCAGGCATCTAAATTCAAAGCACGAGCTGCAGTGGAAAAGGTACCTCAAAATCCAAGAAAGGTCTCGGCCTCCTCCTGCTTTATCTTCTGCTGCTGCCTCGGCCTCTTCCTCCACCTCTACAGTGCCAGTGGCACCTGCCACCCAGCAAAAAATGTAACAGCAACACCACCATGTCCGCCACCGTCCCCAAGCATTTCCACATGGTCCCATGGAAGCTTACAGCTCTGCATCTCCCAAACACCAGAGAGAAAGATGAAGTACCCCCCTACCCACCCACGATCCCTGGCCCTGAATGCCAGCATTTCAAAATTCCTGGCCCTTGAAATGCTGTCATTCCGTCTGGTGGACACGGACAGTTTTAAAAACCTGATGGCGGTGGCTGTCCCACAGTACGTGGCTCCCAGCCGCCACTACTTTTCCAGGTGAGCCATCCCTTCCCTGCACAAACAAGTTGGGGACGAGATCAAGTGTGCACTGCGCAACGCCATCTGTGGCAAGGTCCACATAACCACTGATACGTGGACCAGTAAGCACGGGCAGGGACGCTATATCTCGCTAACTGTACACTGGGCAAATGTAGTGCCAGGTGGGCCTGAGCTGGCTATCCATTTGGCACATGTCCTTCCGCCACCCAGGATTGCAGGGCATTTCTCTTTGCCTCCTGTTGCCTCCTCCTCCTACTCCGCTTCCTCCTCCTCTACCACCTCCTCATCCTCTCAGCATAACACCTTCACCACCAACTTCAGCACATCCAGGTGGAAATGACAGCAGGCTGTTTTAAAACTGATATGTTTGGGGGATAAACCCCAAACCGTGCAGCAGCTGTGGATGGGCATTGAACAACAGACCGATGAGTGGTTGCTGACACTGAGCCTCAAGCCCGGCCTGGTGGTGTGCGATAATGGTCGAAATCTCTTAGCAGCTCTGGGCCTAGCCGGTTTGACGCACATCCCTTGCCTGGCGCATGTGCTGAATTTGGTGGTGCAGAAATCTCTAAAAAATTGCCCGGATATGTCAGAGCTGCTGCAGAAAGTGTGGGCCGTCTGTGCGCGCTTTCAGTGTTCTCACCCTGCTGCTGCTCGCCTGTCTGCGCTGCAGCGGAACTTCGGCCTTCCCGCTCACCGCCTCCTATGCAATGTGCCCACAAGGTGGAACTCCACCTTGCACATGCTGGAGAGGCTGTGCGAGCAGCAGCTGGCAATAGTGGAGTTTCAGCTGCAACACGCACGGGTCAGTCGCTCTGCGGAACGGCACCACTTCACCACAAACGAGTGGGCCTCCATGCGAGACCTGTGCACCATATTGCGGTGTTTTGAGTACTCCACCAACATGGCCAGTGCCGATGACGCTGTACTCAGTGTTTCTATCCCACCTCTATGTCTCATTGAAAAAACACTTTGGGCGATGATGGAAGAGGATGTGGCACAGGAGGAGGAGGAAGAGGGGTAATTTCCACGGTTATCAGGCCAGTCATTCACAAGTGGCTCGGAGGGTGGGTTCCTGCAACAGCATAGGCCAGGTCAAAAATTTTCAAGCCAGGGGATAGTTCTGGAGGATGAGGAGGACGAGGATGATGAGGAGGAGGAGGAGGAACCGTGTTCACAGCAGGGTAACACCCAACGCAGCTCGTGGGCATCACTGGAGCGTGGCTGGGGGGATACAGAGGACACAGATGATACACATCCCAAAGAGGACAGCTTGTCTTTGCCTCTGGGCAGCTTGGCACACATGAGCGACTACATGCTGCAGTGCCTGCTCAATGACAGCCGAGTTGCCCACATTTTAACTTGTGCTGATTACTGGGTGGCCACCCTGCTCGATCCCCGGTACAAGGACAACGTGCCGTCCTTAATTCCCTCACTGGAGCATGATTGGAAGATGCGCCACTACAAGCGCACTCTGGTAGATGCGCTGCTGAGGGCATTCCCAACTGACACCGGGGGCTCAGTGGAAGCACAAGGCGAAGGCAGAGGAGGAGGAAGAGGTCACCAACGCAGCTGTGGCACCGCCAGCACCTCAGAAGGCAGGATTAGTGTGGCCGAAATGTGGAAAAGCTTTGTCAGCAGCACGCCACCATAAACAGCACCACCAGCTGATAGGCAACGTCTTAGCAGGAGGCAGCATTTCAGCAACATGGTGGAACAGTATGTGTGCACACGCCTACACGTACTGACTGATGGGTCTGCCCCATTCAACTTCTGGGTCTCCAAATTGGCACATGGCCTGAGCTTTCCCTTTATGCCTTGGAGGTGCTGGCCTGCCCTGCAGCCAGTGTATTGTCTGAACGTGTGTTTAGTACGGCAGGGGGAGTTATCACAGACAAGCGCAGCCTCCTGTCCACAGCCAACGTGGACAAGCTAACCTTTATTAAAGTGAACCAGGCATGGATCCCACAAGACTTGTCTGTACCTTGTGCAGAATAGACATTTAGACCGGCCTCACACAGCCATTGTGTTATTTCCCTATCCACATTTGTTTGCAGGGCACTTGTCCTACTCTTATCCTTCCTTTTGCAGCCGTCTAGCCCTTTCCATTACTTTTTCACAGCCATTTTTGTGCACAAAAATTCGGGTCACCATTGACTTCAATGGGGTTCGGTGTCTGGGGTCAAGTTCGGATCGAGTTCGGTACCGAAACCCGAACGGTTTCACGAGGTTCGGCCGAACCAGCCGAACTCAAACATCCAGGTGTCCGCTCAACTCTTGTTAGGACCCATGCTAGCCTTCCTAGCCTTCTCTATGTCCTTCAGAACCCCTTCCTCCTAACTCAGGAGAAGCTAACATTCCCCTTTCACTACCTAGCCAGGAGTCCAGGTGGACACGGATATTTTTTCTGTTAATTTTTACAGAGAATATGCTAGCATCAATTGTGGCCCAGTGCAATCTGTATGCACAACAATTTATAGCAAGTAACCCAAGGTCCTATTATGCCCGTCCCTATGAGTGGAGAGACCTAACAGTGGAGGAGTTGAAGATTTTTTTTGGGCCTCACATTCTGTATGGGACTCGCCAAAAAAAAGAATTACATTACTATTAGTCATCCCACCACATCCACCACATGCCGATCTTCTCTGCGGTAATGCCCAGAACCAGATATCTTATGATTATGAGGTTCCTACATATCAATGACAATACCCAGTGCCCTCCCCAAAATGACCCAAATTATGACAAGCTTTACAAAATTCAGCTACTTCTAAAATATTTTTCTGAAAAAAATTCCTGCAGGGGGTGCGCATGCGCGAGGCCGAGCGGACGGACATGCCGCTTTAGAGCTCCGCTCAGCACGGAGATTCCGGGGGCTTCCATCACTAGGCCAGGCACGATACACCGCCAGAAACTGCACCCCGCTGCCCTCACAAGCCCCAGCACTGCCACGCTACGGCTGGGATGGTCGCCACAGGAGCTAAGCCGAAGGTCCGGTCGAAAAACATACGCGAGGCCCTGGCGCGGGCCTCCGGCAAGATGGCGCCGCCACACACCACCAAGGCCTCCACGCCGCGCTCTCCGAGGCTCCCCCGTCTCCGCCACCCTGATGAAGGTGAGTCAGATACAGACTCCCTAGCAACTCCCCTCTCAGGAGACACACAATCCACCATCCTCAAGCAATTTGAGAAAATGCTGCACCGTGCCCTACAGCACACCTCAGATCAAATCACTGAGCAGCTAACCAGGGAAATCAGGGAGCTGGGTCAGCGCACCTCTGACCTGGAGCAAAGAGTGGATGATCTAGAGCAGCAACTAGCAACCCAATCTAACGACATGGAAGTACTCAGAGAGGAAAACCTCACGTTGCAGTCACAATTAGAAGACTTTGAGAACCGCTCAAGGCGATCAAATCTTCGCATAAGGGGCATCCCTGAATCTGTTGAAGATCTACAGTCCACAGTCACCGCACTTTTCCAGGAGCTAGCCCCCTCCATCCCCATAGAACGTCTGGAATTTGACCGTGTACATAGGGCACTTGCCCCTCGTAAGCAAAATGGTCCACCAAGAGATATCGTGGTCAAACTACATTATTACCGCACAAAAGAACAGTTGCAACAAGCCGCCAGACACAAGGAAACACTTGTATTCCAGAACCATCACTACCAACTGTTCGCAGATCTCTCCCATGCCACGATCGTCAGACGCCGCACCTTTAAGCCACACTTACAAGTCCTACAGCAACACCAGATAAAATACTCCTGGAACTTCCCTTTTGCTCTGCGATTCACCTACCGGAGCCAGAAATATTCCTGCAAAACAGCAGAAGAGCTACAGGACTGTCTACACGAACTACAACTGGATCCCAGTGGCCCCTCTTCATCTCAAACTACTCGCAGACGGTCTCCCTCCTGTTCCCCATCAAAAGCTCCACATTCCACCCCCTCATCCTCTAAACGGATCAGAACAACACCTGCTTCCCACGACATGGAGGACTCCATGGATTGACTGATTCCTTTCACTTACTGCTCTCAATTCTCATGATGCTATCTCTGGACTTTCTGACCCCCACACTATGCCATCTGAGAGGTCACGTCAAGAACCCTTACTCCACAGCCCCCCACAATTGTCTCATGCTTTTGGACCTACCCCCCCCCCATCTTTTTGACTGTTTCCCTATAGCTGGAAACATATAACTTACGTCCCCATTGGACGTACCCCTAACATATAAAGAACTCTCCTGCAAATAGATGCATATGACCATTCAATCCTTACGGATACAACAAGCTAAGATCTACGAAGGCTTGGTCTCCTCGCATGTTTCACTCCTCTAATTCCTGATGACAACCTTACTGGCATGTATAACACAAGCTACCTACCCAAACTCCCTTGGGTGTTCCTGCCAAGCAGTCACCTGAGTGAAACATGTGAACAGACCATGACCAGATACTTTATTGATCAGGCTATCAAACTGTAGATCAGTTAACTTACTGGCCGAGATCTAATCTTTGTTTTTTCTCCCATCTTGGCCCACGATTTTGCTCTTGTTCTTGTGTTTGGAGTTACTATAGGAAACATACAGTTACCTTTTTGTGCCACAATGGCTTTTTCCAATGTATTACATGTTATCCTTAGCCCTGTCTGGATCTCCGTGTTGCATGACACTGCAGCACCTCCACTTGCCCAGCGACTCCCAGTTTTTGGGACTCCCCGGGCAACATGTCCCCCCTCCGAGAGATCTTACAAGATCCCTCCAGGGGCACCATATGTTCTTTCTTTTTCTCTCTCTGTCATTTTAACCTTTCTCTGTTTCCCTATGTTTCAGCCCTCCCTCCCATCCCTTACCTACTCCCCTATGTCGGACGGAGATCGCAGGACACGGTAAGTAATGCTTATTTTTCAGCCGTCATTCTACTCATCCCACATGGCTAGCCTTAATTTCCTCTCCCACAACGCCCAGGGGCTTAACTCCCCTAACAAAAGGCGAAAAGCCTTTCGCACATACGCCTCACTAAAAGCACATATTGTGTGCATTCAGGAAACCCATTTCTCTACACAACAAACACCTAAATTTCTGAGCCCTACCTATCCGCAGTTTTACACCGCCTCAGCTAACTCCAAAAAAAGAGGGGTTTTAATAGCCTTCCACAAATCTACCCCCTTCACATTAAAGCGAACATTTCAGGACCCTGAAGGCAGATACCTGATACTAATAGGCCATTTAATCGATACCCCAATAACAGTGGCCTCTTACTATGCTCCGAATCAGTCCCCTACTCCATTCCTATCCCACTTTTTCAAAACTCTAGATAAACACAAAACAGGCACCACCCTCATAGGAGGCGACTCCAATCAGGTACTCCTTCCAGTCCTAGACAAATCCCCTTATGCCCCGCAAGCCTCCACTCGCAAGCTTACCTTTCAACAACTCCTGGCCAACCACTCTTTAGTAGACACTTGGCGGGAACTGAACCCCCTTAAAAAACAATTCACCTACTACTCACATCCCCACAACTCCTTCTCGCGCATAGACCATATTCTCACCACGGTAGGCACCCTCCCTCAAATTTCTTCATCCCTAATTGTCCCTGTCCCATGGTCTGACCATAACCCCACTCTGACTACCCTCTCATCACTGCTTCCCTCTCAAAGCAGGAGACCGTGGTCCCTTAATGACTCCCTTCTCTCACATCCATCGCATGCCCTCGAAGTAGAAGCATCCCTTAAAGAATACTTCACCCTGAACACCACCTCAGAAACTTCCCCACTCCTGGTCTGGGAAGCTCACAAGCCAGTCCTCCGAGGAAACTTAATTAGCATTGCTGCGCGCAGGAAAAAAGAGCGCCAAAACAGATTCTCCTCTTTGGAACGTGAATTCACTCTTGCCCATGATACCTTCCAATCCATGCCTACCCCCATCAATAAATCCAGACTTGACAAAGCCAAACTTGAGCTTGACCTCTTTATGTCTGAAGCTGCAGAGAAGACACTGCGCCGCTCACATCACCGCTTTTATGTAAAAGCCAACAAACCAGACACCTTCCTTGCCCTTTCCCTCAAGAATCTGGAAAAACCCTATAAACCCATTCGCCTCAAAAATGGCCCTAGCTCCTTTACCAGTAATCCAGTCAAAATTTTGCACCTCTTCCGCACACGTCTGGCCGAGCTCTACTCATCCCCCTCCTCTTCAGACACCTCCTCGAAAACTCACGATTTCCTCAGCTCTATCAACCTCCCTACACTCTCTCCCCAACACCGAACTCTTCTTGAGCAAAATATCTCAGAAGAAGAGGTACACGCTGCGATTCGTTCACTGAAAAGCAATAAACGCCCAGGCCCAGATGGCTTTACAGCCACCTACTACAAACAGTACATCAACATCCTATCTCCCGCCCTCACCAAAGCCCTGAACTCAATTCTCCAGGGTGCAACATTCCGACCAGACTCATTGAGAGCCTCCATCTCTATGATCCCCAAGCCCCAAACAGATGACACCTCCTGGTCCAATTTTCGACCAATATCAATACTAAACAATGACATAAAATTATTAGCCAAAATTCTCGCGACCCGTCTCAACACTTTCATTGGTTCCCTAATCCATAGAGACCAAGTGGGCTTCATGCCCTCTAGGCAAGCAGCAGACAACGTGCGCAGGACGGTTCTCCTGACACACTTAGCCCGGACACGCAAAATACCCATGTGTCTTCTCTCACTTGATATAAAGAAGGCTTTTGACAGCCTTTCATGGCCTTATCTCCGGGCAGTATTAGAAAAGTGGGGCTTTGGCCCTCACTTCCTACAGTGGGTTTTTTCTCTTTACTCTGACCCGTCCGCTCACGTTGCCTATGCAGGCCACTCTTCTGACCCTTTCCACATTCAAAGAGGTACACGTCAGGGATGCCCCCTCTCACCACTCCTATTCGCCATGGCCATAGAACCACTAGCCCAGCAGATACGCGAAAATATAAACATTAAAGGACTGGAAATTGCAGGACACGAGCATAAGTTATGCCTCTTTGCAGATGATGTTCTGCTCTTCCTTACATCTCCGCAGGTTACTATCCCCAACCTTATGGCTAATCTCTCACAATTCGCCTCTATCTCTGGGCTAGTGGTCAACCCGTCCAAATCTAAATTTCTTAATATCACCCTGTCCTGTACCCTACAATCCCAACTACAAGCGACCTTCCCCTTTAACTGGGCCACCAACTCTTTAACTTACTTGGGCATTAAACTCACCCCAGACCCTGCAAACCTTTACTCAGCCAATTACCCCCCCATGCTTCCATATCTTAAGAGATTGTTGCTTTCGTGGGCCTCCCTACCCCTCTCTTGGTTAGGCAGGATTACTGCCACGAAAATGGTCATCCTTCCGAAGCTCCTATACCTGTTTCGGGTATTGCCTACACCTGTCCCTGCTCACTTCTTACGCATTCTCCAACGCAGAACCCTTAAATTTATATGGGGCACTACTAGGCCCCGAGTCTCCAAAACCATACTTCACCTCCCGAAATTACAAGGAGGTCTAGGCCTTCCACTTTATTCCAAATATTACCAAGCTGCGCAGCTAGCAATACTAACAAAATACCACGCCACGGCGGAAACACCACTATGGGTCTCAATAGAATCCACTGACTGCGACCCCCTTTCAGTAGCAAACCTCCTATGGCTACGCCCTGCAGACCGTAAACCTGTGCGTAACCCTGTCACTAAACAATCTCTCCACATATGGGACAGGCTCAAGTTTAAATACAAACTACAATCCCCCCATAATCCTCTCCTATCCTACTTGCGAAACCCCTCATTCTACCCCGCCTGGTCCTCTCCCTCTTCCTTTTTCAGGTGGCAGAATGCGGGCTTGATTCGAGCCTACTCCTTTACTACCCCAGATGAACATATCTCCTTTCCCACCCTGTCCAACTCCCATGGACTCCCCCCTTCGGAATTATTCCGATACCTACAATTAAAGCACTTCTTTTCCGCTTGTACTCGTTCCTCTACGGAAATCCCACACCAGACATTCTTTGAACAGGCCTGCGACCGTGACCCTCATAAACGGGGATTGATCTCCCTACTTTACCGTCAACTTTTAGATATACCTCCCCATTCCGCCCTCCCATATGTGCAGAAATGGGAAACGGACCTACAAATCCAACTGACTCCAGAGGAATGGCAGGAGATCTGGTCAGCAACCAAATCAGCCTCGCAAAATGTAATAGCCTCAGAAGCTAATTATAAAGCCTTATTCCGCTGGTATTTAGTACCTGCGCGAATCGCAAAATACTCCACCAACTATCCCCAAAACTGTTTCAGAGGCTGTACAGAGAAGGGCACACACCTGCATATATGGTGGGAATGCCCACATGTCCAGGAGTTCTGGAAGGATATCTTCCGAATGCTCTCAACCCTAATAGGTATCCCCTTAGACCCCAGCCCCACAATAGCCTTACTAAATGTCAAGCCCATAGACATCACCCGCAATCAATTTAAACTCTTGCTACAAGTAACCACAGCAGATAAACAGACAATAGCAAAGGCATGGAAATCCCCCTCCCTTCCACTCCTAGAAACTAAACATAGAATCACAAATGCTATGATTCATGCTAAAATTGAAGCAACCGTTCTTAATACTACGGCTAAATTCGAGAAACAATGGCAGCCATGGATTAAGCATTTCCTGCCTCAAGACCTTGACACCAATCTTTTTCTTCCATAACTAAGCATTACCCACAACCCTGAATCCTCCTTTGGAAAAGGAGCGCAGCGATCTCCGCCCGACTGCCCCCCTCCACCATCCAACTGGCTCCCCCTCTCCTCTCCCCCTCCCTACCCCCCATCTCTTCTTCTCCTTCTACTTTTAACTTTTCTAAACTTCAATGTTCTCAGAACTATGCAGCCTACCTTTGACCCTCGGGATCTTTCCACCAAACAGTACAACCTAGTATGACAATGCCTATATCGAAGCTTATATTCTCCGCTATTGTTCATTAATACTCCTGATTGTACCTTCTGTTTTTAACAGTCATTTATATACATTGGAACTCCCGATCAATCTCGTTATGTACCTGCCTAAATGCTGCTCTCTGATGCTTTGGGGCCATCTGGTCCCTATCGTTGTAACAATGTTACTTCTCTTTTTTATTTTTTTTTTATCTTCTCAATAAAAAATTTGAACAAGGAAAAAAATTCCTGCAGTTGTTTACCCCAGACCAACACATATGCGTGGATGAGTCACTAGTAAATTTAGCGGCAGGCTGGGAATCAAGCAATTCATCCCCAGCAAAAGGGCCCGCTATGGGGTGAAAATGTATAAATTATGTGACCAAGCCACAGGATACACATATGCCTTCATAGTGCATGAAGGGAAGGACACCCAGCTGCATCCCCCTAATTGCCCAGACTACTTAGGATCAAGCAAGAAAGTTGTTTGGGACCTCATATACCCACTAATGGAGAAAGGCTATCACTTGTATGTGGACAACTTCTACGCAAGTCTGCCTCTGTTCCGAAACCTTCACTGGAAGAAGAAGCCAGCATGTGGCACTGTGAGAAAGAACAGGAAGGGCTTTCCTCAAAGGCTCATCAATATGAAGGTAAGAAGAGGGGAGACTGCAAGTCTGCAAAATGAGAAAATTCTGGCAGGGAAGTGGAGGGACAGAAGGGATTTCTAAATGCTGTCTTAGATCCACAATAGCATCTACGTAGAAATCCGCAGAAGGAATGGCCCCATCCAAAAGCCAACATATGTCTATGAATACAAATTGTTCATGGGGCGCCGAATTCAATGACCAAATGCTCGAACCCTGCCTTGCCACAAGACGAACATACCATTGGTATAAAAAGTAGCAATTTATTTTTTTAATTTGACCATATACATTTCCTATATAATTTACCGCAACTCCACTGAAAGCCCCCAACCCTTCCTTGGCTACCAGGAGGAAATTATCACGGTCCTTCTATCCCCGAATGGCCCACAGAAAACATTTGATCCAATGTTCTTAGTAGACTCTCTGAACGCCACTTACCCCATAAAATACCTCCCGGACCAATAGGCCAAAGACGTCAGAAAAGATGTAAGGTGTGTACTAGTGGAGGAGTTAGAAGAGACACCTCTTATTATTGTCCCCGGTGTCCTTCCCAACCAGGCCTCTGCATTAAAGTTGAGCGAACACCTGGATGTTCGGGTTCGGTGTGTTCGGGCGAACTTCGGGAAGAAGTCCGGGTTCGGTACCAAACTTGACCCGAACTTTACCCCGAACTCCATTGAAGTCAATGGGGACCCAAACTTTTCGGCACAAAAATGACTGTAAAAAAGTCCAGGAAAGTGCTAGAGGGCGGCAAAATGATTTTAGAACAATAATCTGTCCCTTACAGCAACATCAGGAACCTGACCCTATAGGAGTAGGCGATGATTTTAGAACAATAATCTGTCCCTTACAGCAACAGCAGGAACCTGACCCTATAGAACTAGAAGATGATTTTAGAACAATAATCTGTCCCTCTAAGCAGTAGACTCTACCTAGTCCAGTCAGATCGTTCTGTAATGCAGGATGAGATCTGAAATCTGTCCCTAAAAGCAGTAGTAGTAGTAATCTCTACTTAGTCCACAATCAGATTGTTCTGTAATGCAGGATGAGATCTGCAATCTGTCCCTAAAAGCAGTAGTAGTAGTAATCTCTACCTATCTATCTTTCTGCAATCTGTCCCTCACAGCACCGGCAGCATCCTCTCCCTACACTACCCAGAGAGCATGTGACATGCAGCACTATGTGACTCCAGCTTATAAAGAGGCTGGGTCACATGATGCACTGGCCAATCACAGCCATGCCAATAGTAGGCATGGCTGTGATGGCTTCTAAGGGCAAACCAGTGAAACGCTTGTTGATTGGCTGCCCTGCAACTATTCAACATGCGTGATCAAATACCCGAACCCAGAACTCGAACCCAAACTTTTTTCAAATGTCCGGGTCGGGGTCACGGACACCCCAAAGTTCGGTACGAACCCGAACTTTACAGTTCGGGTTCGCTCAACTCTACTCTGCCGTACCGACACTAACCGGTCACGTAGTACACTGGGTCGGAGAAATATTCGACCTCAGTGTATCACGACGTACAGTGTAC
>BLSH010385474.1:373416-385044 GCA_018402905.1 Glandirana rugosa | reverse complement strand
TATGTTTATGCACACCCCCCCCCCCCCCCTTCTGCCGAACAGGAACTAGTCCGGTGTTTTGCCCCTGTGTGACTGGGATCGTTGGTAAGTGCAGCTCTAGGTGGAACTCAATATGAACCTCTATATTCCCTTGTATGTTTCCCCTCTTCTTTTGTGCTTCACTATGTATCATTTGTCCACTGAATTATAATATGTAAATGTATTTACCCTTCTTTTTGATACATTGACTACTCCAGATGTTCTCCTAAGGAAGCGGCTGTTGAAAATCTGCGAAACATGTAGAGTATTACAATATCAACATCTGTGGTATCACACACCAATATTCTCCTGCTTTCCCCCTCTAATAGGGGTTGTATGGGGTGTATGTGAAATGTTATCTGGATAATTGTCTGGGAAAATGTAATCCCATTTTTTAAGATAAATAAAGCTTTGTATTTTTATATATTTTTGTATCACTATTTGTTTAACCCTTATTACACAATTGGTTAGTACCGCAATAGTCCTTTGACCTCTGGTGGGTTTGTCGGCCAGGGACCGACTTTTGCCTGCACTTCTTACCGTAGAATACATTAGGGTAAAAAAAACTTCAGCCTTTAGAACCACTTTAATACACAAAGCTGTTGTAGCATGGTGAACCAGAAAAAAAATGTCTTACATTATTCCTATGAATTCCCAACTCTAACAACCATTCATTAACAGTCAGACCCTAAATCTCACCTGAATGTCTGCTAGCCTGTGTGAGGCTATGTGGGCAAGTCCACATCCCTTTTGTTATAGAGAATTGAAAGGAATTAGTAATACTTTGTAATAGAAACAGATTATATTAACAAATACCCCACACAGGACTGATGTAAAATAAGTGAGGAGAAAATGCACAGCTCACAGTGGCTACTTTGACTGTACCTATTATTAGAGATGAGCTTGGACATCCTCTGTGCTCCACTGGGTGCTCTTTTTAAATCTAATAAGCTGTGGACCTGGTGATTTTTCATCCCACAGCACATTGTATATGGGCTGCTCAGAACCTCCTCTTGTCATAAATAGAGATCAACGTGGACATCCTTTTAACTCATCACTATCCAAACCTATACTTCCAGGATCTTGAAGGCCTGATCATTCATTGCCCTGAAGAACTCCTAAGGAAGGGGATGCTGGTGGCATCTGTGACCTTATTTGAACATGATGAGCCTATATTTATCCAATAACAAGGACTAAATATGGTCACGTGTCTAAATAAGGGCACTGACATCACCAGCATCATGTCCCTTTATTTATGAGTGCTGTGAAGTGGGGCAGCCCGCAGCTGTTTGAACTTAAAGAGAACTGGAAATGGAAGTTTGGATAGAGATGAGTTCAGAGGATGTCCAAGTTAATCTCTACTTATGACAAAAGGAGGTTCTAAGCAGCCCATATAAATCAGGAAATTGTGATTGCTGTGCTCTGATGACCCAATCTTGCCTGACTTGATGTAGGTGAGTAGTGTTGGGGAATGGTTCAGGTCAACCAAACATTAGCTGTTCACCCGTTTGGTGAGTACCCGAATTGGCAGGGCATATGACCGGCCTGCCAAATGCCCCACAATACACTGTGCCCCGCATAGTGCATTCTAAGCCCTGCTTGGCTGAAGCAATTAAGGCTTTGCCTAATCAGGGCACATAACACTGTCAGAGCTATGATTGGAGAAAGTCATGATGATTTAGGACAATCATGGCTCATTGCTCATAGACCTACTCCACACTATGAAAGGTTCCTTCACAGAGGAGTAATTTGCATTACGATATTGGAGTGGAGATAGATAGAACAGGGCTCTGATATTGTGATTCTATTATGAGTGTAGTGTGTTAGTGTAGTGTGAATATAGTGACAGTGCAGCGTCAGTGTAGTGTGCCCATTCAGTTTTTCTGCAGTATATTGAAATGTGTCAGTGTAGTGCATCCGTGCAGTTTTACTGCAGTATATTGTAGTGCGTGAGTGCAGTTTTACTGCAGTATATTGTAGTGCACCAGTGAAGTTTTACTGCAGTATATTGTAGTGCACCAGTGAAGTTTTACTGCAGTATATTGTAGTACGTCAATGCAGTTTTACTGCAGTATATTGTAGTGCATCAGTGCACTTTTACTGCATTATATTGTAGTGTATCAGTGCAGTTTTACTGCAGTATATTGAAGTGCATCAATGCAGTTTTACTGCAGTATATTATAGTGCATCAGTGCCCTTTCACTGCAGTATATTGAAGTGACATTTCTATCAGCAGCATTCCTCAAGTTAACGTGCACCAAACATCACTTTCCATTAATTAAAGTGCATCCAATTACACATTTCCCCTTCTCCCATCATGTCTGGGAGACCAAAAAGGGGAGGCAGGCGTTCCCATTCCACTGTGAGGGAGCCAGCAGTGTATGTGTCAACAGGCAAAGTAGATGTGGTCCGTCCTCAAGCAAAGCACCATTTTCTCTGGTTAGTGATGTTGCCTGTGCTATCCAGCCACAGCATGCAGAGAAGGTGGCTGCAGTGGCTTACTAACCATCCTCATCCTCCTCATGCTCCCATCACCCAAGCAGTGACTAGTGTGCAGTCCACCACAGCTGCCAGAGCGGCTTATTCTGCCTCCTACCATAGCCCCAGCATCATGCATTGAGGAGTCAGCTGAGTCATTTGAACATAGCATCAGCCCCTTGCTCCTTGATGATGCACAGGCATTGCTTGATTCTGATGTTAGTTCTGACTCTGAGGTTCAGGAAGGTAGGAAAATGAGCCTAGAGAGAGGGGAGAACACTAATAAAAAACAAATTGGCAGTTATGTTTCCCCAGCCGCAACATATTTCCAGTTGGCTCCAGTCATGATGAGGATGGAGGGGATGATGATGATGAGGTCGCTGACGTGACTTGGGTGCCCTCCAGAGGCAGCCATCATAGAGGAGTAGAGAGCAGCCACCCTATTCCATCAGAATGTGGAGATGTTCTATCCTGGCCCACTACCCACAGCTCAGCTGTCTGGGCCTTTTTTTAGCACAATTTGTAAACTTTGCCTCAAGCAAATCAAGCATAGCAAAAACACTAGCCATTTAACCTCCCACCACCGTTTTTCTCCTCCTCACTCCTCACCTTTCAGGTCTCCCCCTATATCTCATGACCTCTGTGCAGTCTCCACTGACAGGGATGATGGTATAGTGAAGGGTGTCACAAGTCATTGCAGCATGTCTGCCAGCAGCACAACACCAGTTGTAGAGTATACTGTAGCAGGAAAATTTCTCTGCCCCAGCTGCTGCAGCGAAAAAAAAATACAGTCACTGCCACCCACATGCCCAATGTCTAAACTCCAACTTGTCCAAGCTGCTGGCTTTACAACTCCTGCCTTTCTGTCTGGTATATTCTGCACCCTTCCATGAATTTTCAGAATGTGCTGTACCACAATGGCAGGTTCCAAATCTCTATTTCTTTGCAGGTAAGGTTATTCCAGCTCTGTACTATCAAGTGGAAGGCAATGTTGTGGCATCCTTGGGCAAGGCAGTCAGCCGCAAGGTCCACCTTACTGCTGAATCATGGTCCAGCAAGCATGGATAGGGAGGATATATTTAGTTCACAGCACAGTCTGCTAGCAATTCAGAAGGATGCAGGACAGGACTGTTTTGCCATCACATCTCCATACAGCTGGTGGTGATGATGCGAGATTTGTCAGCTCCACCCCCTCCTTCTCTTTCTCCATGCCCTCCTCTGCCGAATTGTCCAATGAACCACCAGTACTGCCTAAGTATTCAAGGGGCTATTCAACGAGTCAGGCTTAAAGATGCCATGCAGTGCTTCAGCTAGCCTGTCTGGTGGACAGGAGCCACACCGGAGCAGAGATTTTTTCAGCTCTGCAGGGGCAGGCTCAGAGGTGAGTCACACAATGAAAGTTTGAGCCAGGAATAGTGATATGCAATATTGGCACTAATCTCCTGTTCACCTTCGACGGGGAAAGTTGACACATGTGCTATGCTGGGCACAAGTCATCAATTTGGTGGTGCAGTGCTTCTTAAACTGGTAGCCAGGGTTGCAAATTCTTCTGAAGCAGGCCAGAAGAGTCTGTAGCCATTTCAGGTGGTCATGCACAGCCAGTGTTTGTTTGGTTGAAATTCAGTGCCCATAAACCACCTGACTTGTGACATGCCCACAAGGTGGAACTCAACTTTGGCAATGCTGCAGCAGCTGCAAATGGAGCAGATGGCAATCAACCAGTACCTGTGTGAGTATGGCACAGCGACAGGCTCAGGGCGGCATAGCTTTTTTTTCCCTACACCAATGGCTGCTGATAAAGGATGCATGTACTGTGCTGTCACCATTTGAGGAGGCCACAATGATGGTGAACCATGACAATGCATGCATCATTGACACAATCACTGTTGTGTTCCTGCTGGAGCAGACACTGCATGGCACTTTGACAGGGCACTGGAGGCAGAACAGCGGTAGGAAGAGGAAGACTTTCTTTCCTCTCAAGGCCCACTTTATGCAGACACCATTCTTGTGACATTACAGAACACACAAGAGGAGAGGAAGGAGGAAGAGGATTATGGTAGTTTTGGAGGCATTGAAGCAGAGGAAGACATGCGTCAAACCTTTAGAGATGGTTTTCTGTCCCCAGAACCCTTGGGAGTAGTACAAGGCTGGGAGGAGGCAGTTCCAGATATTGTAATCCTTAGAGATCACAAGGACTCTGCCTCTCATGTCTTCGCAAACTTGCAGTTCATTGGCTCCCTTATTCTTCAAAGCCTGAGAAAGGACCCAAGAATTTGCGGCATCAAGGAGAAGGATCATTATTGGTTGGCAACCCTCCTTGACCACCGTTAAAAGGGGAAAGTCTCTGAATTCGTCCCATCCCCACAGAGGGAGCACAGGATAAAATATCTTGAGGACACCTTAACCAGTTCCACACTGCCTACCGCATATTTACGGCGGCAGTGTGGACGCTGGCTGTGAATCACCGTAAAAAGACAGCGATCTGCGAATGGCCGCTAGGGGGCGCGCACACCCGCCGCACTCCTGAGGAGTGTGCCCGTGGCTCGGGCGGTCGCGATGTCCGCCGGCGAGCCGCGATGAGCGGCCACAGGCAAAGAACGGGGAACCGCCAATGTAAAAACGGCGGTTCCCCATTCTGACAGTGCGGGCATGGGAGATCTACTGATCCCTGTCACTGGGATCAGTTAGATCTCTCATGCCCATGGTAGCCCAACCCCCCCACAGTAAGAACACACCCAGGGAACACAGTTAACCCCTAGATCTCCCCCTGCAGGTTAACCCCTTCACTGCCAATGACATTTATACAGTAATCAGTGGACATTTAAATTTCTGATCGCTGAATAAATGTCATTGGTCCCAAAAAAGTGTCAAAAATGTCCGACATGTCCGCTGCAATATCGTAGTACCGCTAAAAATCGCAGATCTCCGCCATTACTAGTAAAAAATTTAAAAAAAATAAAAACCCCAGAAATTAATTCTCACCATCCGTAAACGCGGCCATTTTTGCGCAAACCAATTAATAAACGCCGATTGTGATTTTTTTTATCACAATTATATGAGGAAGAATATAAATTGGCCACAAACGGTGAAAAAAATGTTTTTTTATATATTTTTTTGGATTTGAATTTTAGCAAAAAGTAAGAAATTTGGGTTTTTTTGCAAAATGGTCGCTCTTCTTTGGATTATAGCGGCGATCAGAAATGACGCAGAGGCGATCAAATACCACGGAGACTAATAATTAACATAAGCCTTAAATTGAGAGCACCTAAGGTTCATAGACATATTTACATAGAAAATAAGGGTAATCTGGGACTAATTCTGCTTCGATCATTTCCAGCTTTGACTTTTACACTTATGAATATAAAAAGTGCATCAACTGCTGTCTCATTTCTAGGTTAATTTTCTGATTGCTAGGCCACTTGAAAAAGATGAATTCCATTGCACACCTTACTGGCAATGCCCTGTTTTAAAGGTTCTAAAGTGAACAGGAGGTACGGCGCCATCCGTTAAACACGTGAAAAATATGTATGTAGTCTCAATCTTCAACAAAACTGAACAATTCACTATCAATTTTAAAATGTATCTACCATAGTGTTATTTTATCTTGAAGGATAGACTTAAAGGGTAGAGAAAGAGGTTTGAACAATAGGCTATTGTTGGCATATGTTAATGCAGACAATAACATCTATAAGATGGAAAGTGGAAGAGTCCCTTCTGCCAAAAAAATGCTTCTTGCAGTTTTTTTGTCTGTGCACATTACCTGTGGTACATGCACAGGGCATGCAGAGTGGCATAGATGTTGCAACAGCTGTGCACATTTAGTTACATCATCAGTGGCTGTCAAGTGCAGGACACAAAAATGGTAGACACTGAAGAATACCGGTAGAAGTGTCAGTGACAGCAAGGAGGGAAGAGGGGGATCTCAAATATTGTACCTCTGGAGATGCACATTTTAGAATGCTGTGCACATTTTGGCAAAAGCAGACCCAGCACACCGGTGTTTTTTTTTAATTAAACGTTTTATTGCGTAAAAGATGTACGATTTGACAATGCCAATATATTACACATAAAAAAAATACACATGTAAACAGTCCATGCCAACATAGTAGTGTAAAATTAGAGTACAGGGTTACATTTCCACTGTGGGGGTGTTCTACATGTATCCCAGGTTAATCCTGTAAAGCAGAATTTATATACACGTATCAGATGAGTTAAGCCAGCGGTCCCATATCTTGTTTTACTTTGCAGGGCAGCCTCTGTTAATATAAAAAAAATTATTGTAAGGTAGTGTAATATTGACTTCATTCAGCCAGTCAGAGATTGTGGAGGGTGTCTGACTCATCCACTGTTTAGCTATTGTTTTTCGAGCAATAAATAACATTTCTTGTAGAAAGGTTTTGGTATATTTATCAGTAGTAATGTCCGGAAAAGCACTAAAAGGATTGTTTTGGGGTCAAGAGTCAATGGAGAACCCATACTGTCGTGGAGAAAGTCTACCACCCGTTTCCAAAATCTCTGCATGGTAGGACAGGACCACAATAGGTGGTAGAATGTACCAGTTTTCTGCCTGCAGAGCAAACAAGAGGAGGTGCGACCCTGGTCGTATTTAGATATTCTACAAGGCGTAAGGTATGTGCAATGCAAAATATACAGCTGAGTGAGTCTATCCGATACTTTAGGTGAAACAGTCTTACATGAATCTAGTGCCTCACTCCAGTCTTCATCCTCCAGGCTCCCCAGGTCTCTCTCCCATCTTGGTTTTACATCATAGGCTATTTTTGTTGCAGCAGGGTTGAGCAACATGTTATAGAAGGTTGAAGTTAGTTTTTGAGGGTCCTCACCCTTGATTACTGCTATCAAGGGGTTAGGGGTCAGGCCTGGGGATGATCCGGGGAACTGGACCCGGGTTGCATGTCTTATTTGTGGATATCGGAAAAACATACTATTTGGGAGTGTGAATTCTGCTTTTAGTTCATCAAATATTTTAAGTGCACCCACTTTAAGGATGTGGGAGAGGTAGAAGATTCCCTTCTTGAACCAAGTTTCTGGGTCTGGTATTGTTGAAAATTCTGGGAGTGTTTTATTATGCCAAAAGGGTTTTTGCCTGGAGAAAAATAATTTTCTTCTAGAGATTTTGTGATGTAGTTTGTTGACTACTCTTGGTGTGTAATTTTAGTCTAGCAGCCTTATCGGGGGAAGGGTCTGTCTCATACTGACATTTGGCAAGGGAGAGTTCCTCCAGTACCTTGTCAGCATGTTCAGCTGCAGCCTTTTTCAGGTTATTGATACGTGATATAAGAGTGGCCCTAGCATGTAGTTTAAAGGAGTCCCAGACATTTGCGAACGCAGTCGTTTGTTCGTTATCTTGGAAGTACCGTTTCCACTCATTCTCTAGTTCCTCATTGTCTGTTAGTAAAGAAAGCCAGAAGGGGTTTAATCTCCATGCTCTGGGGGGTTTGTCAACCGGTATAGTCAGAGTAATCCAATATAGACTAGGTCCGAGAGCAGTCTGGGACAAAAGGCGACAGTCTTCAGACGGGGTGCAAGTATCTGTGATATGAGAATGAAATCTATGCGGGGCATTGTGCTGTGTGAGGATGAAAAGCAGAAGTATGCTCTAGCAGTTGGATATTTTAACCTCCAGGAATCCGATAAGTTAAATTGGGCTATCAATCTAGCAAATTTAGTGGCAGTTATGAGGTTGGGTGATGGATCTGATTGTGGTATTTTATCTAATGAGGGATTCAGGGTGGTGTTAAAGTCACCCATCCAGATGACGGCAACTGCCGGGAAAAAAGTCTAAGCCCTCTATCAAGACCGTCATGGAGAAAGGAGGTGGGACATAAAATTCCATGAGCAAAAACTGTTCACCATGCACAAAAACGTAACAACCCTGTGGGTGGGATTTCAGATCACAAGGCTCAAAATGCAATGTTTTGGAGACGAGTAAGGACACCCCTCTTGCGTGTGTAGTATAGGTGGAGTGGTATGCCCATCAGACCCATGGATGTTTGGGAGCGAGCTGCATACGTCCATCCATATGTGTCTCTACTAGTACCATAATATCGGCACATTGTTTTTTAAGGAATGTTAACACAGCAGTGCGCTTAATTTTATCTCTTAGCCCAAGGACATTCCAAGTGAGCAATTTTAAAAAATGCATGGTGTGTGTGTGTCAAGTAACTTCAGGATATTACGTGTGTGGTGTGCCAAGTATCCGCAAGGGGGTGTCCCCACATTACTTACAGATGAGAGGATTGATAACATTATGGCATGGATATGCAGTAAAAGATTAAATAACCTATTGGACATTTTAAATGGCATAATTAAGTTGGCATATGTATTGCATTGTACACTCAGTATAACCCCCCCCCCCACCCAGCCCAACACCAACCCCAACCGGTGTGGGCATATTCCCTGAACGTAACATAAACCTGTTTGTGAAATAGGGCAAAGCAATGTCTTAGAGCAATGCAGGGCTGAACCCCAAAGTAACAAGTGGTAATACTGTGTTGTGTGCTGGGGTCTGACCCTCGGACAGAGTAGCCATATGATGAGTATGCCACTCAGCAAGGTGGACATGTCAGTCCAGTGGTTGCTCCAGAGTCCTGGCTCCTCCATTAATGCAGAACGGGCGAAACTTCACTGTACAAAGCTCACACAGCCTAAGACTGTTACGTCTCTATTCAAAGTTCCTCTGAGTATCAGGTGTATTGGTAAATTCAAGCATAACAAGGGCCTGGGCTATTCCGTGTATCCCAGCTGGGACAATAAAGGCACGTATGCAGAACCCTCTCAGGGTGTTCTGTGAGAAGAAACAACAGAGATGAAACAAATTGTCAGTCCCCAGATGGGTAAAGTGTGGTGTCCCAGGTGTGCAGCGGTGGGGGCTACTCTCCGCCATAATTGTAGGTCCAGCTCGAGGGGGGGAGCACGGCAAATAAGTGCAAGAGGCAAATATAAGAGGGTTTCTATCTCCAAAGATGTGGGACCTTTCCCACCAACCCATGAACAGGTTGGCTAATGAGGGCGAATCTAGCCCCACGATGGGTGCTAGATTTTCACCCTCATTAGCCAACCTGTTCATGGTTTGGTGGGAAAGGTCCCACATCTTTGGAGATAGAAACCCATTCAGAGATCGAATCCTTGAGTACTACAGGAACATAGACAATTTGATCTTTGTGTGTCACAAGGATTTGGATTTTGACTCCTTCCTCTTTTATTTAAATGAGAACGCTTGTAATCTGAGCTTTACAGGCTGCAGGGAGGTACATAGCATAAGCTCTTTGGATGTCCAATTGGGGCATGAAGAGGGAAATGTATCTTGCGGTTTATACAGAAAACCAATGGCTGGCAACAGCCTCTTGTATGCAACCTCTAGCCACCCCCACTACACTATAAAAAATATCCCAGTAGGACAATTCCTTAGGTTGCGGCGGATTTGCAGCAACTCAATCACCTTTGCACAGGAATCAACCAAATTGTATGATTGTTTTCTGGCCAGGGGCTATCCAAAATGGACTTTGGATAGAGCATATTTCATTGCAAAGAAGAAAAATAGGGGTGATCTATTAACTGGACGGAGGGGACGAAAAACCCGTATGGATAGAAAAGACCCTATCAAAACTAAAACTCGTCCTCATCTAGTATTGGGATATAGCTTACAATTTAAACAGATAAATCATATTATTAACAAACATTTGCCCATTCTCTTTAATGACGATATCTGCTCTAACATTTTGGATGAGGGGGTGGATATTGTTCTGTTACATGATTATCATGTAACATAAAATATGCATAGCTATAGTAATGTTTGTATAGTTGGATATTACAATGCCATCTTGTGGTTGTTTTGGATATTGCACTTTCCTTTGTGTTTTCAAAGTGTGTACCTCCCATCCTCTGTGAGTTAACTTCCTCTTCCTAGTTCACTCTGTGATGTACTTCCTCTTCCTGGATCAATCCTCTTCCTGTGTCCTCTCTCTGTCTCATGAGGAGAAGAATATGGCTACGTGTCTATAGGCCTCACACAATCTGCTCGCATCCTAGGACACATTACCATGTTTTGACCTGCAGTTACCATCTTTCAACCATCTGCCCCATTTGTTGTATGCTGTACCTGCTATTTCCAATGAATAAACGCTCATGGAAGACAGAACTGTCTGCGGTAATCATATTTGCTTATACAGGCCAGGCATAGAGGTCTCAGCAAGGGATAAGTCACTCACTATTACAACAGTTTGAGTCAGAATAGATATAGTTGCCAGGAGAGCCAAATCCCTTAGTAATTATTTGGCACCTAGCTTCTTTGAATCCAAACAGTTTCCCTCAAAATATCCCACTTGGCTTCATTGTAAGGGAAATTTTAGATGTGGAGCTTGGGATTGTCCCTGTTGTCCCCATTTGTTGCTGGGCAACAGTTTTTTCTGCATAGTTGATGGCAGTAAATATAGTTTGGACAAATTTTATAATTGTAATTAGAGTTGAGCAAACACCTGGACGTTCGGGTTCTGCTGGTCCGTCCGAACTTCGGGACAAAGTCCGGGTCCGGACGGAACCCGAACGATCGCACGGACAACGAACCCCATTGAAATCAATGGGGACCCGAACTTTTAGGCACAAAAATGGCTGTAGCAAAGTCCTGGAAAGCCCCAGAGGGCTGCAAAAGGAAGTAAAATGGGGGTAAGGGTAGGGCAAGTGCCCTAGAAAAAAAATGGGGACAGGGAAATAACTTTAAATATTTTTAAAAAAATAAAAACAAAAAAAAGCAAAAATGGAGGTGAATGTGGATCATCTTCAAACTGTGTCTGAAAAGTATTAATTAACGGTAGAAACCATATAACTGTTCCAAAATCATCTTCAAACTAGGGCAAGTGCCCTACAAATAAATGGGGATAGGGAAAATAAATTAAAATCAAGTAAAAAAATGGGAAGGGGGTGGATGTGGAGTGGGGGTAAAATGAAGGAAAACGTCGGGAGACCCCGAAAGGTCCTGAAACGATGTCGGTAAAAACACGGATTTTCAAGCCCAGGGGTAACTAAAGTTACCCCAAGCAACAGGCACGCTAGCAAGCCCAAGGCAGGCCTGGGCCTGAAACAGGGCTTCAAGCCTGCCTGGTCGTCTTGGGCTTG
>BLSH010385474.1:355333-369180 GCA_018402905.1 Glandirana rugosa | reverse complement strand
CCCATTGTAGGGCAAGTTTTAACTCCGGGTCTCCAAAAGATGAGGCATTAGACATATAGGTCTTGTGGAGGGCGAATGTCTCCTCCGCTTTGTTCAGTGGAGGAGAAAACACCCTAAACTGGAAGAGTTATTGGACGTGTACTTGGTTAAACTTCAGGGGGGTACCGATTACAATTTTACCACTCGATGTAACCATCTAAATAACGGAAACTACAGACTGCTTACGAGCGTTTTGAATAGAGAGTCGGATGTCCACCAAGAGGGATGTATGACCTGTCTCGTCAGACGTGTCCACTACCGCATTTGATGTTTCCATCGTAATGTTAATCACAACTCGAACCCGAACGATTTTTGAAATGTCCGGGTCCGGGTCCGTGCCACGGACACCCGAAAGTTCGGTACGGACCCGAACGTTACAGTCCGGGTTCACTCAACACTAATTGTAATGCTACCTTTGTAGTTTACGCCATCACCTGTGCAGACTGCTCTGTCCAGTATGTAGGGAGAACCACCTGTAGGCTGAGAGATAAGTTTTGCGAGCATTCGTCAGACATCAAAGGCAATAAATCTACCAATGTAGCTCACCATTTTAACATTAGCCATGGGGGGACTTCAAATTGGTTCATGTGCAGGTTATTGAGAAGGTCAAATCCCACAAAAGAGGAGGTGACTTGTTTCGCCTCCTCTGTAAGCGGGAGGTGTTCTGGATATACAGATTACGGAGTAGAAAACCTCTGGGCCTCAATTTTGAACGGGATGTTACCCATTTCTACGATAAATAATCTGTATATCACAATAACACTTTGTTTCTCACATGATGTCCGTTGCATGCGTTGTTGGATCTCAGAGATTTTGAATATTTTTTTAATATTCCTTGTTTGGGATTTTGACTTCTACAACGCATGTTTATCGGTCTCCATCACAATTTTAGGCTGCTTCCTTTTAAATGGATCTCCAAGTGGATTGTTAATACAATCCTTTTTGTATGAACATTTTTGTTGTTTTATAATTATTGATCACATTGATATTTAGATCATTCTTTTTTTTTTTTTAAACATTGGTTTTTGGAGTGTAGAGTGCTAAGTATAAAATTGCAGAAGTACCAAAATACAGAAATACAAGAATACAAACGTACAAACTTTCGGGAATAAGTCATCTACCAAGTTCGTATAAACATTGTATAGGTATTGTCCTTAGCAAAAGTTGAAATGCTAGGATGTAGCATACCAGAGTTTCAATAACAGTCTAACCATAAAATTGTGTAGGTAGAAAGAGAAGTATCAGGAATAGAAGAAGGGGGAGGAACAGGGGGGGGGGGGGGGAGAAATAATGAAAGACTGAGAGAAAAATGCTAAGTGCAATAGTGCAAAGGAAAGAACATTGGAGTCTTTTAGCTTGTGTAGGACTAATTGGATCACAGGTGAAATCATTATGCATTTATGAGCTGTTCCCTCCAGACTTCCCAGTGTGTGTTAAAGATTTTACGCTTTTCCAAGTCATTGATTAATAATGATTCATACTTATAGTGGGTGTGAACTAAGGTTAGTGCTTCTGAGATATTTAACGTGTTGTCCGTTTTCCAGTTTCTAGTGATTACTGTTTTAGCTGCAAGAAATATGTGTGTGATAACAGCACGGAAATCTGGGGGGAAACGCTCTATACCCAGACCCAGAAGAGCCAAGGCTGGGTCAGGTTTTGTTAAGCATCCGGAGATGGTGGAGATTTTCCTGAAGATACTGTTCCAATAACTGGTAAGACTTTTACACCTCCAAAATATGTGCATGATATTACCAATTTCCCCACACCCCCTCCAGCAGAGAGGGGAGCCACTGTTGGAGAATTTGGATACCCTAAGGGGAGTGAGATACCACCTCAGGGTTCATTTTTGGTATGATTCCCAGTGACCTATGCATTTTGAAGATTTGTAGGTCGTTAAAGTGGCCTTTCTCCACTGATAGGGGGTGAATGAGCGGTCCAACTCGGATTCCCACTTCAAGTGGTGTGTGGATTTAGTAAAGGACAACTTTTGATGAGGTAGGTTGTAGAACAGGGATATCCCTTTCACTTTGGGGGTAAGGGCAATAAAAAATCCCCATGCTTCCTTATGGAGATAGATGGTGGGTGTTTTTAGGGAATTGAGGAGATGTGAGATTTGATTATATGGGTAGTAGTCTGATTCTGGAAGAGCAAACTGTAATGCAAGATCTCTAAAGGGTTTTAGTTTATCTTTGTTGTAAAGTTGGGAGATATGGGTGAGTCCCCGTGTGATCCACCTCGAGAGGTTTAGGTTGGGTATTAATTCTGATACAGTTTCTATGGGAATAGGGATTTCATTCATTTGGCACGAGGGGACCTTCAATCCCTGAAGTCGTCTCCATGCAGAGATGGAGGCTTGTAGGGTTAGTGGGAGTCGATGTATGGGGTGAGGTTTCCATGTGTCCGACAGTAAGAAGGTTATGAGATTTTTTGAGGGAATCATCTCCTGTTCTACAGCTCTCCAAGGAGTGGGGCCAGATTGGTTAAACCATGAGCGGAGCTGAGTAAGTAGTGATGCATGGTAGTAGTCCCCGATCTCAGTGTACCCCATCCCTCCCGCGATTCTAATTTTGATTAAAATAGCTTTGGCACATCTGGGGCGTTTGGATAGCCATACATATTTTTTCAGGAGGCTGTCTAATGCCTTCAGGTGATTTGATTTGAGTGGTATAGGCAATGTGCGAAACAAGTATAGTATCTGTGGTAGTATTAGCATCTTGAATGATGCTAACCGTCCTATCCATGACAGTTCTGATTTTGCATATTTATCCAGTTCTTTAGTTATTTTGTCAATTAGAGGTGGGAAATTAGCTTCTGCTAGTTTGGAGGGGTCATCTGTAATTTGAATGCCTAAGTAGGGGACCTTGTGCCTTGCCCAGGAGTACGGGAATGATGACTTGAGTTTTAGTTGGAGTCGTGGAGGTATTTCCATACCCAACATCAGTGACTTGGTACAGATGACTTTATAGTATGAGATATGACTGAACTCTTCCAGGGTATTGTGGACGTGAGGTAGAGAGGTTTCCGGTGCAGAAATGAAGAGGATGATATCATCCGCAAACAGGTTTATATGATGGGGAGAGTTGATTTTTAAGTTTATACCAGTTATAAATGGGTGGGACCTGATGCGTTCTGCGAGAGGTTCAATGAGAAGGTTAAAAATGGATGGAGACAGGGGGCACCCCTGTCTCGTCCCATTAGTGATGTTGAAACATTTGGATAAGGCATTAGAGGTGAACACCTGTGCACATGGGGAAGAGTAGAGTTCCAGGATGGCCCGCAAAATGTCTCCTTTGAGACCATATTTGGTTAACACCTGTGTCATGTATCCCCAATGGATCCTGTCGAACGCCCTCTCCGCATCCAAAGAAAGGAGCAGAGAAGGCGTTCGACAGGTCCGCACATGCTGGACCACATCTATGACCCTTCTGGTTGCATCGGAGGGTTGTCTACCGAGTGTGAAACCAGATTGATCTGGGTTGATGAGCCCAGGAAGGATTGTCATGGGTCTATGTGCGAGTATCTTTGCGTATAATTTTACGTCCAAGTTAAGTAATGAAATAGGCCTATAGCTAGAGGGTATGCCAGGATCTTTACCCGGCTTTGGGATAGTGACGATATAAGCTTTAAGCATCTCTGATGGGAAGGATTCTGATTTTATAGCTTGGGAGAATGTGTCCACTAGTCTAGGGGCCAGTGTTGTTCGGAATGACTTGTAGTATTCGTTGGGAAGCCCATCAGGGCCCGGGGATTTACCTTGGGGGAGAGTAGCAATTACTTTTAGGATTTCTGATGCTTCTATGGGTGCATTTAACTTTCCTAATTGGGTCTCTGATATAACAGGCAGTTTAATCGTGTTAAGAAATGTTTGTATTAATTCGTTTGAGGGTTGGGTAGTGTCCGGGTCTTCTTTTAAATTGTACAGAGTTGAATAGAATTTCGCAAATTCTTCAGCAATGGCGTCTGGGTCTAATATTTTAGATTGATTTATTGAATTGTTTAGATATGGTATCCTGGCGTGGATATTCTTCTCCTTTAATTTGGCAGCCAGTAATTTGCCTGCTCGATTATTGGAGGAGTAGTGGGAGAGCTTGAGTCTGTCGACATATTTGCTGTATTGATCTAGGAGTAAAGTCCTAAGGTCTGTTCGGAGGGTTGTTAGTTTGTTTGCCAGGTCTGTGCTTGGGTGGGTCATGTTTTGGAGTTCTAGAGTTTTAATTTCCATGAGGATGGCTTCTAGTTTTTGCTCTCTGAGCTTTTTTTCTCTGGCGCTCATTTGCAGGAGAATACCCCTAATGAAAGCCTTGTGGGCGCACCACAGGGTGCATGGATTGGCCACTGACCCCTGGTTGTTAGCAAAGAAATCTTTAAGATGGTCATCGATCTTGTTTGTGTAGTTCGGGGATTGCAATATACGCGTGTTAGCACGCCACTGTAAGGCTCGGTTCAAGGTGTGCCCCTCCGCCACCACCATCGAAACAGGTGCATGGTCAGACCAAGAGATGTCGTGGATGGCCGAGGAGGACACCTTAGTCAAAACATTTCTATCAACAATAATCATATCAATACGTGAATATGTATTATGTCTGGAGGAATGAAACGTAAAGTCTCTCATGCCCGGGTGTTGGCACCTCCAAACATCATACACTCCTTCTCTATGTAACAAATGCTGCATTGTAGGAGGTGGTCTATTTGTTTTTGCTGAGGAGTCTATTTCAAAATCATTGGTGATGTTGAAGTCGCCACAGAGGATTAGACTTCCTTCTTTCACTTTGTTCACTTTTTTGAACAGATCCCTCAAAAAACTCAATTGGCGTTGGTTAGGTGCATATAAGTTGACTATAGTGAATGTTCTGTTGTTAAAGGCACCAATTAGAATCATATATCTACCAGCTTTGTCTGTAATAATGTCTTTCAGTTGGAAGGAGACAGTGTTTTTAATTGCAATGAGAACTCCTGCAGTTTTCTTTGGTGCAGAGGCTTGGAATATGTGAGGGAAGTTGCGGTGTTGACATTGAGGCGGGTTTGAGCAGAGGAAGTGTGTCTCTTGGACGCACAGGACGTCCGCTTGAAGCTTGATGGCCTCTTTCCAGAGTGATGACCTTTTGGCCGGATGGTTCAAGCCGTTAGCAGTAATTGAAAGAACTGTAAGAGCCATGGTGACATGGTGGGGTAGCAGAAAATGTGTTAGCCTTTGGAAGAATTGCACTCACCTCCTTCCAAGTAGGCCAATTCTTGTCAATTTGAAAGGGAGCGTAGTGGAGTAGCTTAAGAGTCCAGTTCGTCCATTCCAGGGGGGTATTTTCAGATTTATTTGGCGTATAGAAGAGAAAGAAACAGGAACATAAGAAACAGTTTATGCAACATGTCATTATGGCTCCGAAGGCAGACATACTGCTCAGCGATGAAGGGGGGGGGGGAGGGTGATGCGGATGCTGATATCCACAGCACTGAACATTGTTGATTGGACATGTGAAAATATCAGGCCCGGGGTGGTGGAGTTGGATGCTTTTTGCTTGGCTTCTTGCGTGTCACCACTTGCCACTCATTTTGGGAGTTTATTTTAGAAGGAGGTATTGGGTCAGCAGTGGGCTGTTCTGGAAGTATTTTCCATTTTCGTAGCAAGTCAAGCCCTTGCTCTAATGAGGAGATTATAGTAGTTTCACCCTCCCCTGTGACAGTCAATTTGGAGGGGTATCCCCATCTGTAAACTATGTTATGGTTGCGCAAGGCCTTAGTGATGGTCACCAAGTCTCTGCGTTTTTTCATTGTGTACTGCGAGAGGTCTGCATAGAGTTGGATGGTGGTATACTCCTCTTTGGGGCACAAGGTTTTGCGAAAGGCTGTCATGAAGGTCTCCTTGACATGGAAGAAGTGGACCTTCATGAGCACATCACGGGGAATGTTGTCTGGTAGGAAGGAGGGTTTAGGTAGTCAGTGAATCCTATCTATGACCAATTTTGATTTGGGCAACTCTGGCAGATACTCGTGCATTAGGTCTTTAGCATATTGTAGGAGTTGGCTTGGTTGGACAGTCTCTGGGAGCCCCCTGATTTTGATATTATTCCTGCGAGATCTGTCTTCAAGGTCAGCGACCTTCGACCTCAGCCATGCCACTTCGTCAGTCTGGTCATTGTGGGAGTCCACTAGTGAGTTGTTAGATGTTGCATATTCTCCCATTTTTTTTTCGACATGATCTACTCTGCCCCCAAGCTCTTGAATTTCCCCTTTGAAGTTCCTTGTACAGTCCCTCATATCAGCATGTAATGAGCTGCTGAGGGAGACCAGCATGTCTTTCAATGTAGTGTCTGAGATGGGTTGGTTGGAGGTGGGAAAAGTGTTAATGGTGTCGCTTAATTCTCTGGTGTCTTCTAATGAGTCCTGGTGTGGACTTGTCTTATTATGGGATAAGTCCTCTGACAATCTAGGTCTGGATTTTGCCGGACTGCGAGTTGTCGGTGTTGATGCCTCCGGAGAGCGGCGTTCAGAGCTTCCTTGGGAAGCAGGACTAGGTGCCGTGGAAGCAGAGCCAGGTGAAGAGGATGGAGATTTTCCCCCCATGGCGTCCTGGTGAGGGCTTCTTACGTTTGGGGTGAAAAAGTCTTTCAGCTTTTTGGGTTGTGTGGAGTCTTTCCTTTTACGAGTCATAGCAGGGCACTATGTGCGTGGTTGTTGTTAATGATACAGTGGTTAAAGTAATCCCCTTGGGTGGTGATTTGTCCAGTGCTGTGTTGGATATTGGTTTAGTTATTCATCAGGCTGTGTGTTGGGTCCTAGGTTCTGTGTTTGTTCTTCAGTTGGCCAGGTCAGCGGTGCGTAGTTGCTACATTGTCTCTTCCATCCCTATGTTCCTTCCCCAGGGCAAGGATGGAAGGGGTTACTGTGTTAGGCAGGCCTGGGAGTTAGGCTCCGGCCTGGAGCTTTAATAGGCCGCACAGGATGCCCGGTCTCGCTTAGTGATGATCACCTGAGCGGATCGCGGGCCTCGGTTGGCTGGGAGATCCTCTGGGGCAATATTGATTCTAGATGTCCCCCACAAGACCGGTTCCCTACTTGGAATGTGGCAGGGTTTAGATGGTATGATACAGGGAGGGTGTCCGTCTGCGTGTGGAGCTCGTAGAGATCCGTGAGCTAGTGCTGGGGCACCCTGTTGTTGCTGTGGTTGCCCTGTGGTGGTAGATGTAGCTTGAGGGGCAGTGCGGGGGTCCCAGATGTCGGAGGGATTCCCTGGGGAGCTTTTTCTTACCGGATTCCGCGGTCTCTGATGAGCCGACTGCCAGGACAGGGCCTTCAAGATGGCGCCGACCTCCTTGTCCCGCGCCTAGCACAGCTTGCTGGTGGCAAAACCCGGCTGTATGTGGTGGGTTCTCTCGGTAATGGGCTCAAAATGTAGCCCACAGCAAGGAGGATCTGTCTTTGTAGGTGAGGGTGTTGACTCGTGGTGTTTTGTCCAGATGCCCTTAAGGTAAAGCAGCAGGGCTCCGGAGCTATGGAGAGACACGTCTTCCCTCGCTGCCGTCCAGCCACACCCCCTATTGGCTGCATAATTGACCCCACCTGTAGATCATTCTTTTTTAAGCAGCCTTTTGTATATGTGTTTCATTGTGCGGCTTTTTTCCTGCTGCTTTCAGCAGCCTAGTTTGTGTCTGCCCTTGTTTTGAATAGCATCCTTAATATATGTATTTGTCGAGTGGTGGTGCAAGGTATTTTCATTTGTTTAGATGCTATATGTCCACACCAGTCTATTCATACTTGGATGCTTGGGGCGAAGCTGTTCCACTATCATGTACTGAATGGGTTTTGTACATTTTTTTGTGCATTTACTGGTATTTTTCATACCGATTGTGAATGTACCAATATTTTTATTTTTTTTATTATTATACATGTTACACTTTTGTATATGTTCACTCATACTCATGTTTGTGGTACATGCTTCTATATATACAGTATTTAGCTATATTTTGGACAGTTAAGCCATGCATACCCAGACTATTGAGAGAGATCAGATTGTTCCTGTATTGAAGTGTGTGTGGACAGTATGTCTCCTAGTCTGTCCATTCACACGCGGGCAGTATCTCTCTATTCATATGTTTTTAGTCACTCCTTTTGTGTGATTGTTCGGTGGAGTCATTGCTCATACACACATTTTTTTTCTTTTATGAGGTAGTTAGGGTTTTTACACCAGGACATTGTTTATGCAGTGTTTGGATAGGATGTGTTTTTTCCTGAGCAGCCAACAACACACAGGAGTTTGGGATTAATTAATTAAATCAATTGGCACTTTTAGACTTCAGCTAGCTCCTGTATGATTTAGACACTATATATAAGGAAGCAGTACTTGTCTATGTCAGATTATGATTAATCAAATTTAATTTTGTGAAACACGTCAATCTTGCGCCTGCCTGCACTCTGTCTGCTCATCTTTGGACATGTAAGAATATTTATGGATTGTTTGTACATCTATTCAAATAAAGACTGGATGTTTTATCGCACACCTGGAGTGCTGTCAACCTAGTTTTTCACTGGTTTATTCCTTTATACCAATGGCTCCTCAACTTACTATGAATACATATATATGTTAAAAAGATGTTTTAGTACCTGGACATTCCTTTTGTCTTTTAGTATTGTATTGTAATTGTATTAAATTATATTGTATGTACACCAAAAAATGTTTGCTTTCAGTTGTGTAATTAGTAAGAAAAGGTTAAATCCACTGCCAGTTTGTTTGTTGCTGTCTGTGTCTCTGAGTTCTCTTTGCTTACTTTCCATGAGACACAACAGGAAATGACAGAAAATCTCTACAAAAGTAGGGAATTCCCCCCTTAGACTACATATTATGAGAACAGTTGTCCCCATTGTAAGATTTACCCTCACCACTTATGCTGGAGATAACTGCAACATTTTGGATTACCCATCTCTTTGTTTTACTTTATACACATTCTATCCAAAAGAAAAAGCTTGCAACATACTGTACATATACTTCAAACTACTAAGCTCATGATAAACATGCAGTATCTACTATTTTAGGTATATTGAACTAGAACTCTTAAAGGGGTCACATGGTCAGTGGGAATACTCTAGTATGCTGTTGGTATTCACATTGTTCAAGTATTCAGTCGACTGAATGTTATGATGCTGTGCCCACTATCGTAGTGTGCTTAGCGAATGGGAGTGAAACCTTGAATGCTCTTTAGCTTATCTTCTTTGAGTCTTGCATACAAAGAAACCTAAGTTTTTATCCCAACCAACTGTCAATGGATTTATATTTTTGTACATCATTTTCTGTAAACCTGAGACTGTGTGGAAAGATTCCAGAAATTATTCCATGGTAAAGCATGCTTAAAGCACACATCATTTTCATTCTAATGTTTGGTCAAAAAGCAATTCAATTCCTTGACCGTATCTACATCTGGTACATATTGAGTTACAGCCACATGATTCACTGTTTTAATATTTGCATCACTGAGCATGCGTACTACTATTTAACAGAAGCATCACTAAGTGTACTGTGACAGGATGTGACTCTGTCACTACAAAATTGGTCAGATAAAAAACACAGGGTGTGCACAATGGCTCCATGCAGGATTACACAGTGTAATTTTGCAGCTTTTTTCAGGTTTCGGTATTCCTGGATGGGGCTCTGTAGTTTGGAGATTCCATAGTGTTTTGGGTGGGATGGAATCTCTAACCCTGTGTCCAGGTTTTGTGGATGACCAGCAGGGTAGGGTTGCCACATCATCCCTTTAATCCAGGACACATATGAATTACCCAGGTTCTGAGGCTAATTTAATGCAGATGAGGCACCAAGTGAGTTTAATTACCACCTTAATCAGCCACAGAACCTGTGTAATTAATGCGTGTCCTGGATTAAAGGGATGATGTGACAACCCTACAGCAGGGTGTGTGGTCAGGTGCACATAGGCCTTATAATGAAGGTATAGGAAGACCTCAGGGCTCGCAGTCGGAGATGGCTTCACCCACCAGACAAGAGGCCTGTGCATGGGAGTCAGGAGGACTCAAATCCTCTCCAGGAGTCAGAGAGGCTGCATTTGGCAACCATAGCATGTGTGTCTGCAAGAAACAGTAAACAGCCTGAGGGCTAAGGCCTGCTGAGCTGTGTGTGTTAGAGTGTACCCATCAGCATTGGAGAACCTATGGTCTGGGTGACCAGTGTAAAGTGAAAAGGTATTGTGGATAAAGCTGAGTGAGAGCTTAAGCATTCATATAGCATTTTTTTGTTTATGTATATTTGCTGGAGAAGAACCCCTGCGTGAAAAACCCTATATGTTTTGGACTTTCCATTTGCATTTTTAATAAAAATGTGCTACCAGACCCTTAAATAAAGTTTCTGACTACCGTGAATCATTTGAAAATGCATCTACCACTAGAGCTAATGATCCCCCATGCTACAGTATAGAGCACGCATAGTGCAATGAATATTTTGACAATATGACATGAGGAGTGCTAAGAATCAAAAACAAGTCAAGTGCAAACTTGGTCAGTGCTGTATCATGCTGTGAGATGTATAATAATACTGCTATATACACTATTGTATTTCCAAGCTCCTGCTGGTGACATGCACTTTATTTTTAGAAAAAAAAAGGCTGCATAGAAGACTTGTTGTGCCAAATACCCAGAGCACAGAACACAATCTGTTCCTAGAACAGAACATTGCTTTAACTCTCTAAACAATCAGATACTATTTCTCATGTTATGATTTATTTTCAACCATAAACACATAGACCCACATATTTCAAAAATAACGAACATGAAAAGTTCTGATTCCTGAGAGTTTTGTAAATCTGATTGGCTCAAGATTATATTCCCAACCCACCAACATTACAGAATAAGCCTAAATGGCATATACTGTATGGAAGGTAATTGCATGCCTGTTAATCTGTATAAATACAGTATGTATATACACACTGTGTGTATTGTGACAGTATGAGATGTTGTCACTGGAAAATTGGTTGTTTAGACATTGGCTTGGTGCAGGACTGAAGAGCAGAGATGTGGACTGGAGAAAACGGCTTTCACAGCTTTCTCCGGGTTTTGGTATTCCTGCATGGGGCTCTGTAGTTTGGAGATTCCATAGTGTCTTGGGTGGGAATGGAATCTCCAACCCTGTGTCCAGGTTTTGTGGCGGACCAGCAGGGTGTGTGCTCAGGTGAGCACAGTCCTTATAATTAAGGTATGGGAATACCTCATCGGTCCCAGTTGGAAACTACTCCCCCCAACAGACAGGAGGTCTGTGAATGGGAATCAGGAGGGCTCCAACGCTCTCCAGGAGTCAGAGAGGCTGCAGGTGGCAGCCAGAGCACGTGTGTGTCTGCAGGAGGTAGTAAACGGCCTGAGGACTAAGGCTAGAGTGGACCTGTGGGCGCTAGAGTAAAGCAGTCTGCACAGAAGCACCTGTGGTCTGTGTGACCAGCACAAAGAGCAGAGGTATTGCTAAAGAGAGAGAGCCAGGTGGGCTAGTATTTTCAAATGTGCATATCGCTGGAAGAGAGCCCCTGTGAGGGAAGCACACGGTATGTTGGACTTTGGCTTCGTTTTTGTCTTTTAATAAAAATGGGCCACCAGGCCCTTAAAATATAGTTCCTAGAGAAGTTAGAACACTTAGAGGTGGCTGTCAGTCATGGAGGTGATGGGAGAGGCGAGTGCGTAGTGACGAGTGGTTACACCCACCCATGCCCTCCACGCTATGCGGGTGGCGTGAGCTGAGTGAGCTCCAGGAGACCGGCTGGCTGTAGCATCACTCTGCCGAACATTGGTTCACCATAACCCGCTGGGAGATCTGCTGGAGATCCATCACTCCCCCTTGAGGTCCGCCGGTAGTCTGTCGTGGGCCGGCACCCGTTCCTCTCCCCCCCTCTCCTGAGTGCAGGACCTAGACCGTGGTCGGCACAGGATCGCTGGTCAAACCTGGGGACACAGCATGGGAGAGACGGAGGAGAGCCGGGGTGCGTGGCACACGGCAGACACCGGAGGGGATAGCAGACAGAGGAGGACAGAGGAGGAGAGCTGGAGACGCAGCATTTCAAGGACCGGTGAGGGGTTCACAGAGCCTGCAGCACCAACGCATGAACGCCACTGACAGGGGAAGGAGCCATTATACCCCTGGGATGTGGTAGATATGTGCATACATAAGTGGATGATATAGTTGTTTATGATTTTTTTGTCTGCTTTTCATGCCTCTCATGTGAAAAAACTGTTAAGAGACCGTGTTTGATTGTGGTATGAATAAAGGGCACTAGCGGCCACCTCTCTTGGGACCTGGGAGCGACTGGCTTAAGAAAAGCCCCGACCTGTGACAACATTGAGACAGTGGGGGGACGGCTTGACTACCCCCCCTCCCCCAGGACACCCACTTAGGAGGGTAGGCATATTAGGCACACTTTTAGATAGGCCTAAGGGGGTTAAGGTGGACAAACAGAGGGTAACCGAAGGACCTTACGCCTCAGCAGGAGGAGACTCATTATGCAATAAAAAGGCCCAAGGGGGCCCCCTCTCCATAAATATATACATACACCTCCAAGAAGCAGGAGCCACTTAAACTGGAGGTAACGGTCGGTGGATATAGCGGTTCGAAAGACTCTATTTCAGGAGTGGTAAAATGAGAGGCAAAACAAACAAAACAGTAACAGGGAAACCTAATCTAACTACGGCGAGTCAGGTCTCCAGCCCGGGGGGGAATACAGTGATACATGACGGCCGAGGTCAGCCTACAAGAAAGCCCCCATCGGGCGATGGCAGGAGGGGGGACTAGCACAGCATCAACACCTAAGCTTAAAAACGTGGGGAATACGCCCCCTGGACCTAGCAAATCCCCAAAAAAAAACAAAAAACACATGAGGGAGACCAAAGGAAGAAAAACAGTCACCCTCACAAAGGCGAAGAGGGGTGGAGGACATGCAGGCAAGCCTGCCCCAGATAAAGGAGTTCTTGGCAGAAGCGTTGGCCAGAGTGGAGGTATCCCTGAAAACCCACATTGCCGCTATTAGAACTGACATTGGCTTAGTCCTACAAAGAGTTGAAGAAACGGAGGAAAGATTGGATGCACAAGAAAGAAAGATAGAGGAACTGGATAAACAGATGAGGGCTTTGCAGAGAGAAAATAGGGAAATACTGTATAGACTGGAAGAGAAGACCAGGAAAACAGAAGCCGCAGAAAGAATCTCTGCATAAGAGGCACTTCGGAAAAACACAACTGTAAGAGAATTCTGATCAAACATCCAAACATCCATTTTAAATCAGCTTTGACCTTTCTATAGACTCGGTCATGTGGAAAATTTTTAACTTTCTATAATCATTTCATAAAGCATTTTATAAAGAGAAGTAAGTTACAGGTGTGTAGGCAATCTAACCGCAATCTAACCGCAATTGCTAGAGAGGAAATGGAAACAGATATTTTGCAGCTCTTTGCAAGGCTTGGAGAAGAAATATGCAAGCTTCAGCAATATAAACGGAATAAGCTTAAAAAAAACATGTTGTCTACACACCAATATTATACCTATATTATACGTCACATATATAACTCAATGTTAAACTTTGTATAACCTTGTTGTATCGGGGCAGAATATAGCTGTAGGTATTGTAATTGGCTACAGCAATATGGGTGGGTATAGTGGTTAAGGGGAGTTAAGGGGAGTTAAGGGGAGTATTTGTGGTTAAAGTTTATAAAACACCTTGTTACGTAATAAAACCTTTGCAATCTTTGTACGTTTCTCGACGTTTTATAGACAAAGGTAAAGGAGAGATCGTTAACGCCAATCTAACGCCAATCTAACGGATGTGTGGACATTGAATGA
>BLSH010385474.1:326392-339929 GCA_018402905.1 Glandirana rugosa | reverse complement strand
TCAAGATCCGGGGCCGCCGCAGGTGAATTGCGGGTTCTCACTGGAGGTTGAGGAGGTGCTGCTGGGCATCGGTGGCCTGGGTGGTCCCAAATTCTGAAGATGTGCTTGGGCAGGTAAAGGTGTAGTGGTGCCGGTGCAGGCCCAAGCCGCGGCCTCGAGTTGCGGCAATCCGGCCCGAAATGGGGCGTGAGCGGGGCACTGAATGAGCCTGGATGCGATGGGGGGCAGGATGTAGAACTGGGCGACCGATCCGGCCACTCTCACGGAGGCTAGGTCAGCTATCTGGGCTGTCTGTGGCTGTGGACGCTCCACGCTAGGCCGAAGCCGCGGCCTCAATTTTTACTGATGCGGTCCGAGGTTCCGGATCACGGAGACCCAGGCCGTAACTGGTAGCTAGGATGCCTGGAAGCACGGATGGGCACCCCAAAGCCGAAAAGGAGGGTATGTTGGGCCGATTATGTGCAGATATATGAGCCGCCCGGCGGGAGCTGCTGAGGGGAGCAGCTAAGGCATACGGCGCCAGAACCGGAAGTGTTTTCTCTTTATTAAGGGCGAAATTAGGAATATAAAATGCACATTCGCGAGCATCTACTCACCAAACAAGACCCCGGAAACCTTCTTTAAAAAGGTGATAAGGAAACTGATTTAGTGAAGGATGGCTAATAATAGCGGGAGATCTTAACATGAGTATAGATCCAAACATGGACACAACAGGGATGCTTAAATACAATTCAGCAGGGAAATCTAAAGAAGTAGAAAAGGTATTGAAGGAGAAACAACTGGTAGACGCATGGAGAATAAAACATTTAAAAAATAGGGATTATACATTTTACTCCGCCTTACACGGGTCTTACTTGAGACTGGATGTCATCCTAATTGCGCACCGGATGATATCCAGCCTCGGGGGGGGGGGGCAAATATTGAAGCAACGACCATATTGGACCACGCCCCAATGTGGATCCAATTAGACATAGGGATGGCAGAGAGCTATAGCACGACATGGAAAATAAACGACTCCCTTATGCAGGACCCAGAGTCAAATATCTGGAATCCGAATTAAATAACTACTTTGGGATAAATGATTCGGAAGGAATTACAAGGTCCCTCCTATGGGAAACACACAAGGTGTACATGAGGGGGTTATTCATTGAAATAGGGGCGAGAAAGAAGAAGGAGAGAATGGAAAAGAAGAAATCCCTATACAAAGAAATCCAGGAATTAGAACAAATGGCAAAAAGGAAAGTAAAGATAGCGAAACAGAAGCTTTTTTTAAAAAGGGAGGAATTAGCGGATTTGCTCGAAGCAGAGAGAAGGAGAGCATTCCACTTACTAATGGAAGATTCATACCAATGGGGGAACAGACCGGGAAAATGGATAGCGAGGAAGGTAAGAGAGAGGAAGAGTGCAACATTTATTCCCAGGATAAAAAACGAGGATGGAGAGATAGAAAACGACTCATCAGCCATAGCTAGAGTATTCCAAAAATTCTATAGTAAACTATATGACGTTAAGAGGAGGGAAGGAGGAGGGGAGAGAGAAGAGGAGAACCATAAGGTCATGTGTCAGGAATACCTCAGGGATCTAGTCATCCCTGAGATACCTGAGGATGAGAAGAGACTCCTCGATGAGCCGATCACGGAGGAAGAGATAATTAAAATTATTAAAAACATGCCGGGGGGGAAAAGCCCTGGCCCGGATGGGTACTCGATTCTGTACTATAACAAATTTCAAAAAATATTAGTACCTAAATTGTGTGAATACTTTAACAGACTAGCGGAGGGAGACGAATTAAGGGAGGAGGCAACTGTAGCATACATCACCCTCATTCTGAAGGAAGGCAAGGATCCAGATTCCCCAGGAAGTTATAGACCGATATCATTAATGAACTTAGATATAAAGATCTATTCAAAAATAATAGCAGAAAAATTAAAACAACTGACACCAAATCTGATACACGAGGATCAAACTGGTTTTGTGATAGGAAGATAAGGGAAGGACAGCTGCCTAAGAACACTGTTGGTGACACAGGTAGTGAAAAGAAGCGGAACCCCAGTCGTGCTCATGTCAGTGGACGCCATAAAATCGGTTGACAGGGTCAACTGGGGTTTCATGCTGGAGGTCCTCAGTCAGATGGGGGTGGGTGTGAAGATGAAGAGATGGATTGCAGTATTATACACACAACCCACAACAAAAATTAGAGTTAACTGCACTTTTTCAGAAAAGATAGAGCTTTTTAACGGAACCAGGCAGGGGTGCCCTCTCTCCCCGATTCTCTTTGTTCTCACATTGGAACCTCTAATGGCAGCAATCCGGGCAAATAGAGACATAGGAGGGGTGAGAGAGAGAACACAAAATTGCTGCTTATGCAGACGATTTGTTACTATACATCTCGAACCCCAGGATCTCGATCCCAAATGTGATGGAGGAAATAAACAGATATGGCAGTTTGTCAAATTTTAAGATGAATACAACAAAAACAGAGATACTTAATATAAATATGTCAGAGAGAGAGCAGCAGGCCATTGAATCTAAACTCCCATTCAAGTGGTGCAAGGGTGAGATGGGATATCTGGGGATAAAGTTGACAGCTGCAGTAGACACAATGTACGAGACCAACTATATTCCTGTATTAAACAACATTAGGAAACAGTTAAACTATCTAAGACAAAAACCTATGTCCTGGTTAGGGAAAATAAATGCTGTAAAAATGTACGTCCTACCAAGACTTATATACCTGTTCCAAATGGTCCCAATCTCAGTCCCCCAGGGTTTTTTTAGAAAGCTGAGAACCATCACAACCAAATATATATGGGCGAATAAACATCCGAGGATTTCATACGCAACTTTGGTGAAAGCGAGAGATGCAGGAGGGGTGGCAGACCCAGACTTTAAGAGGTATTATCAAGCAGTAATTTTATCAAAAATAACGGAATGGATTTATAATAAAGGGGGGAAAAATTGGGTAGACATTGAGAAAGTATTAGGGAAGGGAGACCTGGGGAAATTGGTGTGGATACCACAGAACTTTAGGGAATTGGCAGAGAGCACGAGCACTTTCACAAGGAACACATTTAAGGTATGGGATAGGATCAGCAAAAAAAATAACTGGGAATATAATGCTCCCCTGATCCCCCTCTTAAACACAGAGTATTTCAAACCAGGGAAAGATGAGTTTGTATATTTTAGTAGATGGGCAGGGAAAGGAGAGATATTGTTACAAGACATTATGACAGGAGATAGAATAAACACATTTGAGGAAATTACACATAAATGGGGACGGAAACCATTAGATAAATGGAGGTATACACAATTAAAGCATTTCACACAGACAATTCCACAACCATTGAGGGGGAAAAAAAATATGAGGAAAATTGAGAGTCTACTCAGCTCACCACTTTGCGTAAGGAAATGTACCTCAAAAATATACAAAATTCTGGTAAATGAACCCGAGCCAAAGACCCCAGTATATTTGGAAAAATGGGAAGAAGAGCTAGGTAAAATTCGAGAAGGAGATTATAGAAAGAAGATCCTGAAGTTGTGTTATACAACAACCAGGGATATGGGGACTGTGGAAATGAATTATAAATTAATGGCAAGATGGTATATGACACCACAGAGGATGAGAAAGATGGGAACGGAAAACCTCCAAAACTGATGGAGGGGGTGTGCGACAGCTGGAACTTTCTCTCACCTGTGGTGGAACTGCCCAAAAATAAGAGGATATTCTGGGAGGAGATCAGAGAAAAGGCTAAAAAGATCACAGGAGAGGAAATAAAGGGGGATGCGTGGGAATGTTTGTTCCACGCAACAGAAAAAACAGTCAAGCAGTATAAGAATACTCTGGTCCCACACGTATTGAACGCAGCCAAAAGCTTGATCCCGAAAGCTTGGAAATTATTGGAAGCCCCTACAGCGAGGGACTGGGCAGGCAAAATGGAACAGATAAGCTTCATGGAAAAATCAGTACATATAGAGGAGGACTCTTTGGAACAGTACTGGTCCGTATGGTCAAAATGGATTGAATTCAAAAAGACGGACGAATTCTGGGGAATGGTGGAGACGAGGGGAGAAGAGCCTGCGAGATAGTGTAAAGACAATTAAAACCAGACAAGTGAGAAGATGGTAAAGCCACTATAAGAGAGAGGGAGGGAAGAGGGAGGGGGGGAGGGTGAGGAAGGGGTGAAAGTGGGTTTTTTCTTTTTCTCTTACTTTTTCTGTCCCCCGGGGTATAGAGGAAGAAGGGTATTTAATAAGGTGGGTTGTATAGAGTTATAACATGGAAATAAAAGGGACACCATGATGATGTAATTAACAGGAGACTATATGAACAGCAAAATGAAATGTGGTATGGATCCCCTGAACAAAGAAAAAAAAAAGATAAAAAAAAAAAAGAATATAGTTCCTGACTACTGTGAATCACTTAAAAATGCATCTACCACCAGAGCTAATGGTCCCCCATGTTCCAAGAGATATATACAGTACATACAGATGGATCTAATAAAATTATAATATCATCAAAAAGTTAATTAATTTCACTAATTCAATTAAATTCAATTAAAAAAGTGAAACTCATATATTTTATATTTATGCACAGAGTGATACATTTCAAGCGTTTCTTTCTTTTAATTTTGATGAATATGGCTTACAGCTAGTGAAAACCCAAAATTCAGTATCTCAGAAAATTAGAATATTACATAAGACCAATAAAAAAAGTAAATAAATCTTGGCTTACTGAAAAGCATGTCCATGTACAGTATAGTCTGCACTCAATACTTGGCTGGGGTTCCTTTCGCATGAATTCCTGCATCAATGCAGTGTGGCATGTATGCGATCAGCCTGTGGCACTGCTGAAGTGTTATGGAAGCCCAGGTTGCTTTGATAATGGTCTTCAGCTCATTTGCATTGTTGGGTCTGGTGTCTCTCATCTTCTTCTTGAAAGTACCCCACAGATTCTCTGTGGGGTTTAGGTCAGACGAGTTTGCTGGCCAATCAAACACAATGATATCATGATCATTAAACCAGGTATTGGTAATTTTGCCAGTGTGGGCAGTAGGGATGAGCCCTTGGTTCAAGTCGAACATAAGTTCGACTCAAACATTGGGTGTTCGGCCGTTCGCTGAATTTTGAACATTATGGGGCATTTGCGCCAAATTCGAGCGCCCCATAATGCAGTGTGAGATCACAGGAAATGCTGCTAGCTGATTGACCAAAGTATGCACATGACCTACATGCTTTGGCCAATCTGAGCGTGCACTGCTGCGAGAGCCATGATTGGCCAGAGGCAGGGTGCCTGTGGCCAATCATGGCTCAGGGGTCTCCGTCCATGCCCCACACTATATAAGGTGGCTTGAACAGTGGCCGCATGTAGTGTGTGAATGTGGAGACTGGAATGTTGATCTAGTGTAGCTAATTTAGTTAGTGGCGTGTAGGCAGTGTAGTATATAGATCTAGTGTAGAGTATACACAGGCAGTGCAGGCAGTGTAGTATATAGATCTAGTGTAGCCTATATACTATCAGTGCAGGTAGTGTAAGAATATATATATATATACAGTATAGTATGTATATATATATATATATATATATATATATATATATATTGCATTCAGTATATATAGTATATAAAGGTAGTGTAAGATTATATATAATGTATCTCACAAAAGTGAGTACACCCCTCACATTTTTGTAAATATTTTATGATATCTTTCCATGTGACAACACTGAAGAAATTACACTTTGCTACAATGTAAAGTAGTGAGTGTACAGCTCGTATAACAGTATACATTTGCTGTCCCCTCAAAACTACTCAGCACACAGCCTTACTATCTAACCAGCTCACAACACAAGTGAGTACATCTCCAAAGTCAAAATGTCCAAATTTGGTCCAAAGTGTCAATATTTTGTGTGGCCTTAACCCTCTTGGGCATGGAGTTCACCAGAGCTTCACAGGTTGCCACTGGAGTCCTCTTCCACTCCTCCATGACAACATCACGGAGCTGGTGGATATTAGAGACCTTGCACTCCTCCACCTTCCATTTGATGATGCCCCACAGATGCTCAATAGGATTTAAGTCTGGAGACATGCTAAGCCAGTCCATCACCTTTACCCTCAGCTTTTTTAGCAAGGCAGTGGTCATCTTGGCAGTGTGTTTGGAATACTGCTCTGCGGCCCAGTCTTCGAAGGGAGGGGATCATGCTCTGCTTCAGTATGTCACAGTACATGTTGTCATTCATGGTTCCTTCAATGAACTATAGCATCCCAGTGCCATCAGCGCTCATACAGCCACTGACCATGACACTCCCACCACCATGCTTGACTGTAGGCAAGACACACTTGTCTTTGTACTTCTCACCTGGTTGCCACCACACACACTTGGCACCATCTGAACCAAATAAGTTTATCTTGGTCTTATCAGATCACAGGATATGGTTCCAGTAATCCATGTCCTTAGTCTGATTGTCTTCAGTAAACTGTTTATTGTGCATCGTCTTTAGTACAGGCTTCCTTCTTGGACCACAGCCCTGCAGACCAATTTGATGCAGTGTGTGGCGTATGGTCTGAGCACTGACAGGCTGACCTACCACCCCTTCAACCTCTGCAGCAATGCTGGCAGCACTCATACGTCTATTTCCCAAAGGCAACCTCTAGATATGACTTTGGGCACGTGCACTCAACTTCTTTGGTCGACCATAGCAAGGCCTGTTCTTAGTGGAACCTGTCCTGTTAAATCACTGTATGGTCTTGGCCACCATTCTGCAGCTCAGTCTCAGGGTCTTGGCAATCTTCTTATAGCCTAGGCCATCTTTATATAGAGCAACAATTCTATTTTTCAGATCCTCAGAGAGTTCTTTGCCATGAGGCATCCATGTTGAACTTCCAGTGACCAGTATGCGAGAGTGAGAGTGATAACACAAAATTTAATACACCTGCTCCCCATTCACACCTGAGACTTTGTAACACTAACGAGTCATATGACACCGGGGAGGGAAATGGGTAATTGGGCCCTTTTTAGACAATATCATTTAGGGGTGTACTCACATTTGTTGCCAGTGGTTTAGATATTATTGGCTGTATGTTGAGTTATTTTGAGGTGACAGCAAATTTACACTGTTATACAAGCTGCACACTCACTACTTTACATTGTAGCAAAGTGTAATTTCTGCATTGTTGTACATGAAAAGATATAATAAAATATTTAAAAAAATGTGAGGGGTGTACTCATTTTTGTGAGATGCTCTCTAATTATCTATATATATATATATATATATATAGTATATAGTATGTGTGTATATACTTTATATACAGTATATATATATATATATATATATATATATATATATATATATATATATATCATTTTTTCAGCTGGAACCTGGTGGAACTCAGTTCCACCACCTCTGGTTCAGGCCCTCTGCTCCCTGTCCACCACTATCACTTGAAAACACAAAAGTCTGGCTTCTATGTTTACAAGTGGCAGCTTGTCTCCCACCAGCTCCCACAGACTTGATCTCCTGAGCGGCTCCCACAGATCTGATCTCCTGAGTGGCTCCCACTGAGTGCAGGATGGAGACAAGGGAGATGCAGCTGCCAGGGGTGCAGTGCAGATTCTGACACCCCCACTGAACAGTATGCAGGGAGGTAGTAGAGCCAGTTGGGTGCTTCAACTTAAAACAGCAACACAAATAAAACATGTGGAAGATGGTGGAGCTTTTAAGGAGGGAAAGATGGGGGCAGTGGAGGGGGAGTTGCATGCAGAGGTCCAAGCTGAAGAGGGGTGAATTTTTAAGAATTTGACCACATCCACTATTTGACACGCTTTTTAGAGGGTGTGTGTTTGTGTGTGCGTGTGGGGGGGGGGGGTTATAGGGGCGTGGTTGAGTTCCTGCACCTATTTTCTGAGAAAAAAAAGCCATACTGTATATATTCGAGTATAGGCGACCCAAATATAAGCCGAGGCACCTAATTTTACCACAAAAAAATGGGAAAAGTTATTGACTCTAGTATAAGCCTAGGATGGGAAATGCAGCAGCCAGAACACAGGTATTGTAGCCATTACACAGGAATTGTAGCCAGAACACAGGTATTGTAGCCAGAACACAGGTATTGTAGCCAGAACACAGGTATTGTAGCCAGAACACAGGGACTCAGCCATTACACAGGTATTGTAGCCAGAACACAGGTATTGTAGCCAGAACACATGGACTCAGCCATTACACAGGGATTGTAGCCAGAACACAGGTATTGTAGCCATTACCACCTGTCCACCACCTGCCCTGGATGGTACTGGCAGGTGGCACTGATTGGCAATGGATGGCACTGGCTGGCACTGGCAGAAGAGATGAGTATGGCAGATTCACAGAGCACAGAGCCACTGCTTCTAAGAGCCGCTCTGTGCATTAAACTGTGATCAAATTACACTGGAATGCAGAGAATGCTGAGAATGCAGAGAGGGAGTTGTCAGATCTGCACTGAGATCAGGAGGTGGGCGGGACTGAACAGCTAACACCCACACGTCCCACCCACCTCCCGACATCAAGTTGAAAATCTGACAGCTCTCCCTGCATTCTCTGCATTCCAATGAGGTTCCTGCTGTTGCTGTAAGGGACAGATTATTGTTCTAAAATCGTCTCATAGTTCTATAGGGAGAGGTTCCTGCTGCTCCTGTAAGGGACAGATTATTGTTCTAAAATCATCGCCTACTGCTATAGGGTCAGGTTCCTGCTGTTGCTGTAAGGGACAGATTATTGTTCTATAATCATCTCCTAGTTCTATAGGGAGAGGTTCCTGCTGCTGCTGTAAGGGACAGATTATTGTTCTAAAATCGTCTCCTAGTTCTATAGGGAGAGGTTCCTGCTGCTCCTGTAAGAAGTCCTGCAGAATAGACATTTAGACCGGCCTCACACATCCATTGGTATACTTGTTTTTTTGAATATGCCTTAATATTTTGGGGGCTACCCCAATTAGAAAAAAAAACAAACAACAAAAAGTGTTGGCTACCTCCTCCTCCTCCACCACCGCCACTTCCACCTACACTGCCACAGTCACGGCCTAGTCAACCTCTAGGCTCCATATCCACCCCCCTTCCCATTTTTATATTTTTATTTGATTTTAAGTTATTTTCCCTATCCCCATTTTTTTGTAGGGCACTTGTCCTACTCTTACCCCCATTTTACCTCCTTTTGCAGCCCTCTAGCACTTTCCAGGACTTTTTTACAGCCATTTTTGTGCCGAAAAGTTCGGGTCCCAATTGACTTCAATGGGGTTCGGGGTCCGGGGTCAAGTTCGGTACCGAACCCGAACTTTTTCACAAAGTTCGGCCCAACCCGCCGAACCCAAACATCCAGGTGTCCTCTCAACTCTATTCGTAAGGCCACCAAGGAGAGGCAGATGCTCCTGGGCCACTAAAAAAGAGCAAGCAGCCTCTTTGTCTACAGTGAAAAGTGGTGGTGGCGGACATGGTGCATCCTCTGCAGGCGGGTCACGATTGTCCTTTTTTTCTGCTGTTGGCCGTGATATTGAGCCACAACATGCAGAAGAGTTGATGGAGTGGATAACTAAGCTGTCCTCATCCTCTGTCACCCAGGCTCATACTAGTTTGTCTTCCAATGCTGCTGCCAAAGCAGCCTATTCCACCGACTCCTTGTCCACAGTTACTCCTCCCGTAGCCCCACCATCATGCAAGGACAAGTCACCAGAATTATTCGACTATAGTGTTGGTTACATGCTGATGGAGGATACGCAGCAATTTGAAGCCTCCAATGTTGTTTCCCAGGTTGGGGAAGGGAGTAACGTGAGCCTAGAGAGAGGGGATGCCACAGAAGGTCAAGAAACTAGCAGTCATGTTCCCTCAGCTGCAGCATACTGCCAAGATTGCTCCAGTGATGAGGAGGGAGGGGATGATGAGGACACTGACTGTACTTGGGTGCCTGAGAGAAGAGAGGAGGAAAGCGAGGAGGAGGTAGCACAACTCCAATGAGTCCAGCTTAAGGGCAGCCATCCGATTGCATCACACCACAGAGCTCCACAAGTGCAGGGCGCTGCTGATTTCCAAAAGTTCAATGGAGTTAGCTTTTTCAACACTTGTGCAGTAGATCGCACCATTGCTGTTTGCAATCTATGTCTGAAGTGGATCAAATGCAGCCAGAACAGCAGCTGCTTGGGCACCACATGCTTGACAAGACATATGACCTGCCATGCAGTCCGTTGGCAACAGCACCTCAAAGACCCACATCATAAAACAAGGCAGACTTCTCCTTGGTCCTCATCTGTGACCTCAACCTCTACTATACCTCCAGTCCTCTCAAAAGCCTGCACTGCAAGGAATGAAGGTCTAGCAATGAGTGCCACAAGTACTTGCAGCCAATCTGCTAGCAGTACACCACCAGTTTATTTCAGCAGGCAAATTTCCCTACCCCAGTTGCTGAACCCTAAATAAAATACTGTCCAGCCTTCCACATGCTCAGCATTTAAATGCTAGCTTGCCCAAATTGCTAGCACTGCAACTGCTGCCATTTCAGCTGGTAGACTCTGCCCCCTTTCGTGATTTTGTGGAATGTGCTGTACCACAGTGGCAGGTTCCAAAAAGATATTTCTTTTTGTGTAAGGCCATTCCAGCTCTCTACTGTCATGTGGAGGCAATGTTTTGGCTTCCTTGGACAGGACGGTCAGCAACAAAGTTCATATTAACGCTGACTCATGGTCCAGCAGACATGGTCAGGGATGTTACCTTTCCTTCATGGCCCACTGGGTAACTCTGCTGACAGCTGGGAAGGATGCAGGACATGGTTCAGTGTTGGAGCTAGTTCCGCCACCACATCTCCAAAAAAATGGTGGTGATTCTACCACATCTGCTTCCTCCACGCCCTCCTCTTTTTCCTCTGTGGCCTCTTCTGCAGCAGTGTCTTCTGAACCAGCAGTGCATGAAAAGCACTCTAGGGGCTATGCAAGCAATCAGGATAAAAATGCCATGCGGTGCTTCAGTTGGTCTGCCTAGGGGACAGGAGCCACATAGGGGCAGAGATTCTGTCAGCTCTGTGGGGGCAGGCTCAGAGGTGGTTGATACCATGGCAGCTTGAGCCAGGAATGGTTGTGTGTGACAATGGCACCAACCTTCTCTCTGCCCTCTGAAAGTTACACTTGACATATGTTCCATGCTTGGCACACATCCTGAATTTGGTGGTGCAGAGTTTCTTGACCAGGTGCCCAGGCTTACCAGATATTCTGAGGCAGGCCAGAAAAGTCTGTGGTCGTTTCCAGCGGTCATACAATGTCAGTGCTCGACTGACTGACATTCAGTGGGAATTTAACCTGCCCACCAACCGCCTCATTTGTGACATGCCCACCAGGTGGAACTCAACATTGGCAATGCTGCAGCGGCTGCACACACAGCAGAGGGACATCAATGAGTACCTCTGTGAGTATGGCACCAGGACAGGCTCAGGGGAGCTTGTTTTTCTTTTTGCCACGCCAGTGGCTACTGATCAAGGATGCATGCACTGTCCTGTCACCATTTGAGGAGGCCACAAGGATGGTGAGCAGTGAAAATGCATGCATCAGTGACACTGTCCCTCTAGTCTTCCTGCTGGAGCACACACTTTGTGGAATCATGGACAGAGGAAGACTTCATTTTCTCTAAAGGCCCCCTTTATGCAGATAACATTCCTGCAGGGCCACCAAACACATGGGAAGAAGATGAGGAGGAGGATTGTGTCAGCATGGATGTAGAGGATAACATGCAGCAGTCTTCAAGGGATGTTTTTCAGTCCTCAGAGACCCAAGGAGTTGTACATGGCTGGGAGGAAGTAGTTCTTGACAATGTCATCCTCTTTGACCCAGAGGGCTCTCATGCCTGCTCAAATTTATGCTGCATGGCCTCCCTGATTCTGCAAAGCCTGCGAAAAGACCAAAGGGTTTGTAGTATCAAGGATACTGGCTGGCAACCCTTCTTGATCCACATTACAAGGGTAAAGTTGCAAAGCTCATCTTGCCTTCGCAGAGGGAGCAGAGGATGAAACATTTTCAGTATCGCTTAAAGAAAAGTTTGTGCAATGCCTTTCCATACCCTGGGAGGTTACTATTTCCTGCTGCTGGACAAAGTGTTTCTGAGGCTTCCTTCAGTCAGAAGAAGAGAAGGTGGTCGGCTGACTGATGCCTTTAAACAATTTTCAGTCCTCAGTGCCCAGGGTTGATAGGTTCAAGCAACCATCGTCAGCATCTGCATTATGTGGTGCAGGAATATCTAGGGGCAAGAGCAGACTTTGATACCTTTCCAACTGAGCATCCACTGAGTTACTGGGTCTTGAGGATGGACCACAGTCCAGAACTTGCTCAATATGCAATTGAGCTACTGGCCTGTCCTGCATGCAGCGTGCTTTCTGAACGGACATTCAGTGCTGCTGGAGGATTCGTATCGGATCAAAGAGTGTACCTGCCCACAGAGTCCGTTAATAGATTCACATTTATAAAAATGAATCTGTCCTGGATCAGCAGCTATCAGGCCCCTGATGCTGATTCAACTGATTGAATTTCCTAGGGATCTGGGATCAGTGGAAGACTACCCATGCTGCCCATCCTAATTTCTCCTGAATCCTGATGATGCTAGCTTCCAACAATATTTTGGGTTTAGGGCACCGCCAACACCCAAGGCCCAATTTTTCTGCACTTGTTTTACAGGAGCATGTCATAACAATTTTTTAAATAATTTTTAACAGCAACGCCAGTTCCTGAGCCCAACAAGAGTAACTGCGAGGGGTTACAGTGTTCTGCCACCACCAACATCCAAGGTTCAATTATTCTGCACCTGTTTGCATGGGGCATGTTATTACAATTTTTAAAATAAATTACAACTGAAGGGCCTGTTCTTGCGCCCAACAAGAGTAACTGCAAGGGGTTAAAGTGTTCTGCCAACACCCAAGGTCCAAATTTTCTGCACCTGTTTGCCTATGGCATGTCATTACAATTTTTAAAATAAATTACAACTGCAGGGCCTTTTCCTGTACGCAATAAGAGTAACTGCAAGGGGTTACAGTGTTCCGCCACCACCAACACCCAAGGCCCAATTTTTATTTTTTTTTCCAATAAGAATTGTATTAGAAACAATGGGTTACAAAGGTGGTACAGAGTAATGAAATATCGCCGGTAGGTAGCGTCTTACATCGGGACCTTATATCTTAGGATCCAACAATAACTGAAGATAATGATACAGTAGGTAAATAGGATCAAACAAGATTTTAGGAGAGAGAAGCGGTATACTTATGGTCGACTATCAAGATAACAGATATATCACTTATTACCTGAACGTCTCGCAGTCACCCGAACTCTCATCCTTAGAACGCAAGTCTTCTGAGTAGATCAAATTAAGTTCATGTATAGTAAAGGAGTTAGAGTTTAATTGGGGTGTCAAGAAGTAGGAGTGAACTGAGCCTGTAATGTCATCTATCTCTTTTCCCTTAGCGAGAAAAGCTTACTTTAGGGTGATGTTATGTTTAGTGTCCCAGATCGAAGGTAAATCGGCATATCTCATTGTGTAAGGGAAGGTG
>BLSH010385474.1:308697-324806 GCA_018402905.1 Glandirana rugosa | reverse complement strand
GAACATTTCACCTCGTAGACACACTACAAATCTTATCACGGTGTCGTTTTAATGTAAAACTTTCCTTTTTCATTAAATTTGAACGAACGGTGACATTACATAACGGTCGAGTTCCGTTATATCTATTTTGTAGTGACTTTTTTACACACACCCCAGGGGGGGTGTTAGTTTTGGTCCAGGAAAAAATTTTTTTTAAACCACAAAATTGGTGAAGTCATGTGACACAATATATATGTGATGTGACTGACGTGGTATATCAGACTTGACATAATATATATGATACCCCTGACGTGAGATATTTTAACATTACTGTACGGAGTCAGTTTGTCCACGTATTTTGTCAGCCATGATTGATTTGAGGATGTGTAGGTGGTTTTTTTGGAACAGTTCAGAGAGGCGTAGTGTCAGCTGTATGCCTAAATACGTGATCGCATGGGGTTGCCATTTAAACCAAGGCCCAATTTTTATGCACCTGTTTGACTGAGGCATGTCATTACAATTTTATAGAGTGCAGTCCCCATAGTATATATAATACAGTTCAGACTATATGGTGCAGTCAGTGTAGTGTATATATAACACAGTGTACTGAAGTGGTTAAAACACCAAATTTTTTTTAAAAAAGGACCTGGTTTTGATTGTGGGGGGGACCCCACACACATTTTTTCAGTGATGTTTTATCTATATTGCCTTGAGCTGGCAATACATTACAGTGGCAAGCAAGTTTAAATTACTTTTTCCTTTCAAAATGTAATTTTGCTGTGGCACTATTCTAAACATCACACAGATGCTCCACTTTACAAGCAGACATAGGGGACCCTCCAGGCATACACTTTTCATGGCAATAACTTGCATATAAGTCTTTAAAATTATCACTTTTGATTCTTCATGTTTGAGTCCCCTTGATTTTAATAAGGTTTGCGTATTCGCACAAACTTATTGCCTGTTTGCGGTGTTCTGGTGCAACCTAAACCGGGGGGTGTTCAGCTCATCCCTAGCAGACAGGTGGCAAGTACTGGTGGAAAATGAAATCAGCATCTCCATAAAGCTGGTCACTAGAGGGAAGCATGAAGTGCTCTAGAACTTCCTGGTAGAGGGCTGTGCTGACTTTGGACTTGATAAAACACAGTGGACCAACACCAGCAGATGACATGGCTCCCCAAATCTTCACTGACTGTGGAAACCTCACCCTTCCTTCAGACTCTGGGATCTTGATTTCCAAATGGAATGCAACATTTCCAACAGATTTCGGGAGCCATAGCATCTGCTGGTGTTGGTCCACTGTGTTTTATCAAAGTCTAGGAGCCTGTGTATCTAGGGGGAAAATGGATTCCTTGCCTGCAGCTGGAGGCCTGGATTAAATGTTAGTTGGGTGGGAGAAGACACTGCTGTTTTGTCACTGGATTATATCACCTAGGTACTCTGCTTGTCTGCCAACTACAAGCACCTGTTTGTTTTGCTCAGTTTGCGCCTTCCCTGGCGTAGTGGCCAGACACTGTAGCATTGTGAATAAGTCTTGGGGGCAACCAAGTACCGGTAGGCCGGCTTGCCTTATGGGAAAGTGGGCTGCCTTAGTTGAAGAACACAGAAGTGTTTGACCACCTATGTTAGAAGTAAATGTGACACCGAGCTTGGCCAGTATACAATCAGGCTTACAGTTCTATATCTTCTCTGAATGTGCATTGATTCCTATGGGGAACTTTGTGACTGACAAAAGAGTCAGTCTGGCCCCTGACAGTGAGCCAGCTAACATTTGTTAAAATGAACCAGTCATGAATCAGCAACAACTAAAAAGCTCCCACTGCAGATGATGCAGATTACATTTTGGCGGATTTTGCCACCCAAAGTATTTATTTTATTTACACATAAAACTGTTTACATTTTTTTGGGCTGGCTATCTACTGCATAGACCATTGATGTTTGCATTTCGTTATGGTGTATTGTCATTAATATTGACAACTCTAGTTTCTGCACCATTCTCCTCATCTTAGAAATGTTTTGACTTTCAAGCTGACTACATCATGCTGTTTTGTATCAGTCTTATGATCCTACTTGAGTATACTAGCATGATCCAAAATACATACTTTCTAAAGTTGTGTGGCCTAACAGTGATTCTTTAAAGAGAAACCGCCCATTCTCATTCCCTAACTGAATTTTGTAGCCAAATACATTGTGAGATAATATGCACACTTGTTCCCATTTTGGCACAGAAGGAATACACTTTTCTATTTTTTAAATAAAGATGGAATGTACTTGCTCTACCTGAATTGCCTCCTATAAAAAAATTGATTCTGTACAGCCTCTCTGTATAATTGATACAGTATGCCTCCATGCAAGTAACAGTACAATTGAATATTTTGGGCTGAAATATGAATTCTCGCTGCTTTCAAAATGTAATCCTGTGTGAAGTGTTGACATTCTGGGCATGAAACCTTTACAATTTTTAACCCATCTCTTAAAATAAATTATTGCTCCAGGCTTGGTCCAAATGAACTATTTAAAGTTAAATTAAACCTGGAGATCAGCTTTAATATTTGCAATGAAAATCTGAAATATTTTTTCATCTGCAGTCTCCTAAAAATATATATTTTTTCAATTTTTAGTTGCAATGTGCTTGCAATCTCCCTCAGAAATTGTGAACTATCCAAGAAAGGCTTAAAAGGTGCGTTGCAAATCTGTAAAATATGTTGATATTCAGATCTGCCTGGTCTTTCCCTTTTAACCACCCAGCCTATAGACAAATAACGTTCGGTCGGGATATTCACAGTTATAGCAGATCATATGACATTTGTACACAATGGATGGCTTTCATTCATGCCATCCATTGTATACTATTATGTTGATCTCTGTGATTGGTCACAGTGATCACATGGTACAGACAGGGACAATCACAGTCCATCTGTACCATATGATTAGCTGTGGCTAATCACCGCTAACCGCAATAGTAAACACTGTATTCATCAATTTCATTCAGTAGAAATGGTTGCTTATAACAGTGAAATTCACTGGAATAAGCAATCATAATGTGTTAAAAAAAACCTTATCAAGTCCCTAGAGTAGTACAGTGTTACTATGTGTCAAAAACCATAAATCAGACCAAGACAGAAGTGCAGTAAAATCACATTTTTAAATAAATATTAAAAGGTTTTAAATAGAGTAAACATGGTCAAACATAGCCAGGGAGGGTCAGCCAAGCAGGGTCTTGAATCCAGGAACCAGAAGGGAACATCAAACAGGCAAAGTCTTTCACAGGAACACACAGCAGAGATTTCTCCAGAAATGTTGACCAAGACGAAGGCATCTGCGATCTGATCCAGGCAATTTATATAGCAGCAGAGCCGGCTTAACGAGGCAGGATATGGTCATCAGGTGAGACAGAGTGGAAGCTGAGACTGGCAATTAACCCTCAGCTAAGCAGTTTGCTCTGAGAAGGAAGAGCTGAGCCCAGCCCTGAAAGTACCCCCTCCTCAATGACCCCCCCCCCCCCCCGGGGGCCACCAGGTTTGAGGGGACCTTACTCTTTCCAATGAACCAGGTACTTTATGAGCCCACGGAACCTACGGGAGTCAAAGATAGATTGTATTTCATACTCCTCTTGGTTCTCAACCTTAACAAAATAAGGACGTGGTACCAAGATGGTGAAGCAGTTTCATACCAACGGTTTTAACAAGGAGACATGGAATAAATTAGAAATTTGCATATCAGAAGGCAGGTCTAAAGAGTAAGCCACTGGGTTGATCTTGCGGAGAATACGGAAAGGCCCAATAAACCATGGTGCCAGCTTCAGTGAGGGAACACAAAGTCGGATGTTGTGAGAAGACAGCCAGACCCTCTCTCTAACTTGGTAAGAAGGCGCAAGTAGATCCACTGGCGCTGGGATGGTTTGTCAGATGGAGAAAGGGAGGCCTTGGTGCAGCCCTTTACCGCTCTGGAGGTTCTTAATGGGATTCAATCCTTCCCCTCTGCTAGGGTGCCAGGTCCAGATGGGCTCCCCATCAACTTTTACAAGACACATGGTGAACTTGTGGCACCACTTTTGGCCTCTCTGTACACTTGGTGTCTTTCAGAAGGGAAGTTACCGGTGTTCAAGTAACATGCTTATGTGACCTTAATATACAAGCCCCTTAAAGATCCCAAATCCTGCGCTTCCTACAGGCCCATTGTGCTACTGAATAATGACTATAAAATCCTCACAAAACTACTTGCACTTAGACTGTATCCCATGCTGTCTTCTGTTATAGATTCCAACCAAACTGGGTTTATGCCTTATAGGGCAACAGATGTTAATCTCCGCAGGTTATACACCAACATTTCCACACAGCATTTAAACATAGGCATGTGGACAGTGGCCTCTTTAGACATTGAAAAGGCCTTTGATACCATAGAATGGCCTTTTCTATAGGAAACGCTTCGCAGAATGGGATTCACCTTAGTTTTCATTATATGGCTTCAGGTGATTTATGCCTGTCCCACATCCTCTGAGCAGTTGGGGGGTGGACTTTCCCTTCCTTTTAGACTTTACAGAGGTACTAGGCAGGGCTGCCCTCTTTTTCTGGCATTATTTGCCATAGCCATTGAACCAGTGGCCAAGGCACTCCACACCTCTGCACTCCTCAAGGGTCTTCGTGTTATCTTGCCGGAGGAGAGGGTTGCCCTGTATGCTGAAGATATAATCATTTTCCTTAATGATGCTGGCCCATCATTACAGGGAGCTTTACAAGTTCTGAATTCCTTAGCCAAAGTCACTGGGATCAAAAGTCAAATGGTCTAAATCCCTACTTTTCTCAATTGATCAGGCCGCGAGAACTACAGCCCTCCCTTTGCATTGGGTGGACTCCTTTAAGTACCTGGGAGTTTTGATCTCCTTGAAAGCAACTGGTTTCCTTCAACTTAATCTACTCCCAGTCCTACAAGATATGAAGCATAAACCGAAGGCATGGGAAAATCTCCCCTTGTCCCTCCTGGGTTGCATTAATTTAATTAAAATGAAACTTATCTCTAAGCTTACATACCTTTTTAGGCACTGCCCACAGTGGATACCTAAATCCTTCTTCAATAGGCTGAATCAGCTATTCTCATATTTCCTTTGGGGCCCAAAATTGTCTAGGTACAAATTGAGCACTTAAAGTGCTGAGTACTTGAGTTGAAACCGCGCTCTCGGGGGGCTTTTCCCGATTGCTACAAATACTTTTTGGTAACCCAGTTGGTAACAATGGCTTGGTGACTGAACCCAGATCTCTTCAACTCAACCACAGGTTTGGAGGCTTGCTGTGATGGAATCGCTGGAGGCTCTTAAGTTTCTGGTTTACAGTTGATCCAGGGTCCCTTACAGCCTGACCCCCTCCATGCTCACTACCTTGCCGGCTTGGAGGGCTGGACTGAAGTGTTGAAAAACACTGTGGTTTCTCCTGATGCACCAATTTGGCTTAACCATAGCCTACCACATCTCTATTACATACCTGACCCCCAAGCGTGGAACAAGTATGGTGATAAATTAATCTCACAGGTAGTGGCAAATAGAACTCTCATTTCCCTGTCACAATTTTCATCCCTATTCAATGTACCCACATATTATTTTAAATTATTAGCAGAACAGCAAGAAAGGAAAGATGGACTTTGAAGGCATGGATTAAAATGATGAAGTAACAGCAATTTTATTGATACACATCAATTCATCAGGACAAAATGGACAACTCATACAAAATATGTTATAAAAACATGATTCTACAGTAAAAAGCTTACAGCCATTCAAAAAGGCAGGCACCTTGGCTGCTAATACCAGACCCCAGGTGTGTGCTTCCCAAGGGTAAGCTGTGGGAATCAGAGAGGGGGGAAAAAACAGATCCCTCCTATGATGTTCCTGTTTGGAATGTACAGTGATACAATACCACCCTGAGTGTACCCAAACGCCAGGATTAGGAGGTGTCCAATACACCCAGTTGATTCCCAATAAATGTAGGTATATGTTCACTCTACTAGTTTTGCATCCTGTGTTGAAGCTTCTTTTGGAGCAGGAAACAGAATCTAACAAGGAAGAACATGTATATGAATAAGCAGAAGTAGTTTATCAGTCTTTTAAAAAGTAAGCTGTAATCACAAAACTAATTATGAATCAACAATGTCCTGTATATATCAAAACAATTTTTCACCAGTTGGACTATGTCCGCTCGCAAACAATACTTACAAGGTAGGTATAAAGTATGGTTCTGTCCGTCAGCGAGCAGGCATACTTCCTAGAAGGATATCTCCCAGCACGCCAGGGTCAATTAGAGGTGGACATGGGGATGCATATACATGCACATAACTGACTAAATAAATATATATATATATATATATATATATATATTTTAATAGATGTTTTAGAGATGAGTCTATCACCAAATATATGAACCAAAGTTTTCACCCCTGGGCATGTACAAGTGTATGCGCATGCACATGAGTATCCCCTATTGGATGCATCATGATTATAAATAAGGGTATGGTATTAAACCGTGCTAAACCCAACCCCCATATATAAAAAGAAAAAGCCCATCATGCCACAAAGCAGTAGTAGTTTGCATAGTTACCTTTAAATGCAATTATCTGTGTATAAATGTTCTCAGCAGGGGGACTCTTGATGGGTATGTGTTTCTCAAAGTGTATGTCGCAATAGGCTCACCTGGAAATGCCCAGCGGTCAGAAATCCTTATGACTCTGTGGTTCTGAAAAAGGTATATATGTATGCACATGAGTATCCCATTGGATGCATCATGATTATACAAAGGGGTACGGTATGGTATTAATCCGTGCTACACCCACCCCCCATATAAAAAACACCATTATGCCACAATGCAGTAATAGTTTGCATAGTTACCTTTAGATGCAATTATCTATATATAAATGTTCCCAGCAGGGGAACGCATGATAGATATGTGTCTCTCAAGGTGTACGCTGCAATGGGCTCATCTGGAAGTGCCCAGCGGTCATAAATCCCTTATGATTCTGTGTTTCTGAAAAACACAGCCAAGAGAGGGTTTTTTTTTTGCTTGCACTCTATCAAAAAACAGTACAATACAATATGTAGTGCATCTCCCACCGTGCTAATCACAGCAGGAGGCGCCACCAATTACTGCAAAAAACATTTTCCTTGTCTCAAATGGATAAGGGCGCTGACTCACTGGCTCAGACCATCCATTATACAGGATTTTGAAATACCATACACACATACTGATGACAGTATGTGTGTATGGTATTTCAAAATCCTGTATAATGGATGGTCTGAGCCTGCTCAGCTGCTGCAGCTTGATGGAAGAACTGGCTCCTATTTATATACATCCTAATCAGGGACATCTGTGGCAAAACACGCATATGTGCCGGCTCCCCTGTCTCCAACTACATCTGCACCTGTGCCAATGAACAAGTGTCCATGGCTGGAGATCAGATAGCAGGAAGAGCAGGGACCAGCGATGCAAGGAGGTGCACCAAGGGCACAGCGCCTCCTGGTGTACACTCCAAACGCTGAATGTCTCACTATGTTTAGGGACACCTACTTTAACAGGGGATGCCCCTTAGAATATGAAAAGATAAGGTGAACATGGTTAGCGGAACCTTCAACAGCCTAAGTTGCACATGAGACTGTGTCATTCTGCTTATTACCCGCCTTAAGTAAATGATCACATATTATAGTTGTGGTCTAATGATTTACATTGGTTTGGTATAAACAAGAGGGCATCAAGTTGTTTAAAAGACTGTTGCCGGATTTATCATATCCCTATCCTGTCATATCTCTCCTCTTTGAGGCTGCGTCCTCACAGTGATGGACATTTTGTTTTATTGTTCTTTTATATTTTTTATTTATGTTGCTGTTGTATGCACCCTATATGAATGCGATAAAAAGATTATTAAAAAAAAAATAAAAAAGAAGGTGCAGGTAGGCGTCTGTGGTCAGTATGACATCTGTGCCTATCATTGGCACGTCACAAAGACTCCTGGACCTGTACCCAAGTGTAACGAAGACCACAGTGATGCTCCTCCAATGCAGGAATCCTCTAAGAAATAAACGAGTCAGGCAACATGGCTGGTTGGAAACCATAATTCGCCATAAACTGAGAGAATCGGGGAGCTGTATGGTACGGCACTAATGTGAGCAAACTCTGCTCAAGGTAACAGGTCAGACCAGTTGTTATGGTGATCAGAAATATAGCAATGTAAAAACTGTTCCAAGGACTGATTGGCTCCTTCTATTGCCCCATTGGACTGCGGGTGATACACAGAAAAGAAGGAAAGCTGAATTCTCAACTGTGCACAAAAGTCTCACCAAAACCTGGACACAAACTGGCTATCCCTGTCCGAGACGATCACCTTGGGAGCAAAAATGGATGCCAGTTCCTTGAACGTGGGCAATTTCTTAAGTGGAATACAATGTGACATCTTTGAGAATTGGTCAACTATCAGAAGGATAACTGTGTTACTCTGAGAGTTAGGTAACTCCACAATAAAATCCATAGACAGGTGGGTCCAAGGCCACTCTCCATTGGGTATGGGTTGTGGAAGACCCACTGGAAGATATTGTGGTGTTTTGTTCTGTGCACACACGAAACAGGCTGCTACAAAGGCAGCTACATTAGCGTGGAGACTGGGCCACCAGAACTGTTGGTAAATAGCCCAAATGAGTTGATCCTTCCCTGGGTGACCAGCAGCCTTGGGAGAATGGTGAGTCTGGAGCAAAGCAGTATGGAGACTCTCCGGGACAAAGCAGCGGTCACAAGGTTTTTCAGGAGGAGCAAGGATGTGAGCAGTAAGGATATTTTCACCCAAAGGTGACGTGAGGCTGGTACGAATCATAGCCAAAATATGTTCAGAGGTATCACAGGAACAGGAACCGACTCCACCTTGGAAGCGGATGAAAACATTTGTGACAATGCCCTTACATTCTTAGTACCGGGTAAGAATGAGATGTAATTGAAGCTTGACAAGAACAGAGCCCATCACACCCTCCTGGGTAAGAGACGTCTAGCCTCAGACAAGAATATGAGATTCTTGTGGTCAGTCAAATTGAGAAGCAGAATAGTGGTACCCTTGAGGAGATGCCTCCATTCTTTAAGGGCTAAAATGATCACTAACAACTCTGTCCCCAATCTCGTAATTGCATTCTGCAGGAGACAACTTCTTGGAAAAGTAGCCACAAGGATGCATAGCTCTCTCGGAGGTGGGACATTGAGACAGAAGGGCACCCACTCCAGTCCCAATCCAGTAACATATGATCCGGATGTGCCAACACAGGAGCCAGAAACAAAGGCTGCCTTGAGACTTTCAAAGGCCTTAATGGACTCCGGAGACCAATTCTGTGGGTTACCGTTCTTTCTCGTCATATCAGTCAGGGGCTTGACCAGCAACAAGAAGTTATGAATAAACTTCCGATAATTGGAAAAGCCAAGAAAACATTGTAGTGGACGTAAACCCACAGGTCAGGGCCACTGTAGAACTGCCAATAGCTTCTCTGGGTCCATCGAAAACCAGCAGTGGAAATGACCTATACCAGGAATTTAACCTGTTCACAATGAAACTCGCACTTCTCCAATTTACAATACAGGTTATTATCTCTCAGCCTCTGAAGCACACGGCAGATATTTGTGTGGTGACTCTCTAGGGACTTAGAATATATGAGGATAGCGTCGAGATACACCATCACACATTACTGCAAAATATCTAGGAGGACATTGATTATGAATTCCTGAGAAAGTGTTGCAAAGACCAAACGGCATTACGAAGTATTCGTAATGGCCTATCCTGGTATTAAACACAGTTTTCCACATATCGCCCTCCTTGATCCTCACGAGATTGTATGCCTCTCTCAGATCAAGCTTCATGAAAACCGTTGCTCCCTTTAAGCGGTCAAATAACTCCATAATTAATGGAATCGGATAAGCATTCTTAATCATGAAGCAAACACTATAATCAATACAAGGTCTAAGTTTGCCACTCTTCTTTTTCACAAAGAAGAAGCCAGCACTAGCAGGAGATGAGGATTTGCGGATGAACCCTCTAGAAAGTGCATCTGCAACATACTCCTCCATGGCTTTATCCTCTGAGACACACAAAGAGTAAACCCGGCCATGAGGGGTTATGGTACTAGGCTGAAGGTCAATTGCGCAATCATATGACCTGTGTGGAGGCAAACTACCAGCTTGACCTTTGTCAAAGACATCACTAAATTTGAGGTACTCCTCCAGCATGGAGGAGAGTGAAGAGGTACACAAGACTTTAGCCACTTTCTGAAAACATATCTTACTGCATTGTGGTGACCAGGAAAGCACCTCAGCACCAAGCCAATCAAAAGCGGGGTTGTGTGTGCCTCTGTAACCAAGGATAACCAATAACCACCGGAAAATGGGGAGAGAAAATTACTTGGAATTGGTTTATCTCATGGTGAAGAGCCCTTATGGCCAAGGTCAAAGAAGCAGTCTCATGAGTCACAGGGGCAGGCTGTAGAGATCTCCCATGAATAGCCTCAATGGCAAGTGGAGTAGCCGAAACTGCAGTGGGATTGTGTGCTTAGACACCAAGGATCTATCTATGAACAGGCGTGCAGCCCCAGAGGACGCAGCCCCTCAGCCACCAAACCCCAGGAGGACTCCTCCACGCAGCTGAGCAGAATGATCCCCGCTATGTTCCGCTCCCAACAGCCGGACTCCCAGGCCTCAGCTCAAGCCGCGGACTATAGTACGGTCAGACGGCCCGGTATACAGGACGACGTCAGCGCGGGACCTCCAGGTACCTCAATGCACCCCCAGGCACCCCTTCTGAGTATGGCTGATCTGCAGATGGTGGTGATGGACATAAAAAGCACATTGACCGTCGCCATCTAAGATCTAAAGGCAGACATGCGGGTAGTAGCTGGCAGGCTGAAGAACATGGAGGCGGCCGCCATGACTCATGGCGCCGCCATACAACAAATACAGAGGGCCTCAACTGTGCAATATGAACACGTTTGAAATACACCAAACGCCTGGAGGACTAAGAAAATTGAGGGAGACTTCATAATATAAGACTCAGGGGGTTACCAGAGGCGGTGGAGGGTCCCCAACTACAAGCGGCAGTCTGGCCCGTTTTCAACTCTCTCCTGGGGAGAGCCCTGGATGCCCCCATTGAAATGGAGAGGTGCCACCATGCTCTCCGCCCTAGAGGTCAGGAAAATGAGCCCCCAAGAGATGCGGTGTGTTGCTTGGTCAACTTTGTGCAAAAGGAGGACATACTACGGGCAGCACGTAAACATGAGCACCTCAGACATGAAGGGGCCCGCATTCAACTATATCAGGATTTGTCCCCCATCACGCTACAGCACAGGCGAGCGTTACATCCTCTCCTCCAGACGCTCCGAGACAGACATATTATTTATAAATGGAAATTTCCATTCTGCTTACAGGCCACCTCTGGCAACTGTACAGCTCTACTAAGATCGCCAGCTGACCTGCAGAGCTTCTGTGAAACATTGGCTATTCCAAAGGTTGAGGTCCCCGAATGGTATAACAAGTTCCTCCAACCCGAACCGTGGATTTCCACCCATCCTGAGGAGTCACCATGACACCAGAGGACACGCCAAAGACGTCGTAGAACCCCATCCTCCTCTCCACGCAGATTCCAGGGTGATATGGAAACTGAAGCTGCACCCAGGCTGTCTCCTACTTCGGTAAGGCGCAAAACTGACCCTAGAGTTTGATGGAGGTCTTACTCCCCTTACCCACCCCATTACCTTGCACTGTTTGCTCCCCTTTCTCCCCGCCGTTCACAAGAACTTGGATATATAGCTATGCTTTCCTCTTTGGCCCCAACAACACAGACAGTTCATGTATACAGTCTAGATACTGGCTTTTGACCTCCTGGGCTATTACGGAACTCTAAGTAGCCTTATTTGGAGGCCCTCACTACCTTGACTAGCCCTGGGGGAAAGCTCTGACCTCACCAAGACATACTACATGGGTCTTTTGCATTGGGACTTCTCCTTATTGTGCTTGCCTGCAGGAGGTGGTATGCCACCCTGTCATAAGCCCCAAATCAGACTCTTCTAGGTAACTACATGGCTTTGTAGCCTTTGCTTGTTTATGACAACTGAAATACACTACAAGATGAGCTTTTTTTGCAGCACACACTATTCCTTACTCTAATTTCCATGTTTAGGACCCATCTAGACCATGCCTGTGCCACCCTGATGATGAGAGAGACACGTGATGGCTCGCTGGTAGAGTTGAGCGAACCCGAACTATAAAGTTTGGGTCCGTACCGAACTTTTGGGTGTCCAGGACATGGGCCCGAACCCGGACTTTTCAAAAAAAGTCTGGGTTACTTCCAGTTCCGGCGCTGCATGGAGAGGAGCTAGAAGAGACCAGCTCCGTCTCCCCGCCACCTAAACCAGCTTCAAACGCTGCTATTGCCTGGAGGAACACCCGCATCCACCCGCGGATACACCCGTTACCATCCCCGCACCTTTAGGGTACCGTATGGATCGCTTCGTCGAGCGATCGGGGGCACGATCTTTTGTTGCAAGTGCACCGAACGAAAGTGAGGACGCACGTGGCAAACCCGCCATGACAGAGACTCCCCAGGCACCTTCATACACATCAGTATTATCGGCCTCTCCCCCTCCAACTACTCCCCAGCACATACCAGGACAACATGCCACTGACCCTCTCGCGACAGCGGACATTGCCCAGGCGGTAGTGGCCCTCATCAGACCTGTCATAACCGAGGCAGTGGACTCAGCAGTGACCAAAGGCCTTGAACTACTCTGTAAAGACTTTCAGCTACAGGCAGCCAGAATTGACCACGCGGAGACCAGGATTTCCACCATGGAGGATGACACCGCGGCCTTAACAGCAGCCGTAGCTAAGCTGACCACGATTCAGAAAGAATCCGGGAAAAGGTCATTGACCTGGAAAATAGATCTAGGATGAATAACCTCCGCATAATACGCCTGCCAGAGTCATATTCCTCACATGATTTACACAAAATTTGTGCAGTGGACATTCCTGGGCTCTTGGGCCTACGCACCCCTTGTGTCGTCGAAAGAGCTCACCGGATCGGCCCACCTTCGGACACCCAAACCAAACCCAGAGCGGTGATTGTTCGTTATCTTAATTACATTGATAAGCAGGCTATTCTGCAATGATTTCGGAGATCTCGGAACCTTAGATTTGAGGAATCCACTTTACTGATCTTTGCGGACTATTCAATTGAGGTTATGCAACAAAGGAAAGTCTTTTCTCCAGTCTGCTCGGTCCTGCACCAGCGGAACGTCCGATTCAGTCTGGCGTACCCGGCCACCCTCTACTTTCAATCCCCTCAGGGGGACAAACTCTCGTTCACCTCACTGCAGGAAGCCGAAACCTACTTGGCCGAAGGTCTACCTTCTGACATGGACCAAACGCCGCCACCAACCACCGACATGCATAGATCACCTAGGAAATCGTCCATCCTATCCACCAAAGCATTGAGCCCGGAGAAGCCGCCATACAAGAGGGCACGATTTGGCCTCCCGGATGCCTCCAAAGCTCAGGCCCATCCCTGAGATCACCATAATCACATCTCTTTAAGAATCGCATCTCCCTACTAACTGCTTTGACCGTAAATCTGAGATCCCCAACAAATATCAACCCATGTTTGAGCTCAATTTCCCTCATTCCGCATTTCCTTTACTACTAATCATAGCTGACTGAACAACGAACTGTAAGTGCCAGTCTTCAGGTTCCCCTATCAGGGGTCCCCATTCAACTTACGTTCTTTACTTGCAATTAGCAGTTCGGTATAGGCTACGAAGCTATGGAATGATGTTATAATTACCTGTCTTGGTCAAGTTATGTATCTCACTGCCTTTGATATAAGTTGCTATTCTTTATTATGGTTATTAATGGAGTCTGCCCCCAAGGATACCTCCTTGGAGTCACATCCCATTACTCGGAAGCCCGCAGGAAACAGTTTAAGGTACATGTCTGATTACAATACGTTGCGGTTCCGCAACAGCATCCCCCCCCTTTTTCCCCTCCATCCCTCTATCCCTCTTTCCCTTCCCTCCCTTTCCCTCCCTACCCCCTTTCCCCGGGTTCCTATCCGCTCTCCACTCTTAAATCGCCTCCAATTTTAACCACCTTCCTTCAGGTCTGAGTCAGACCTTTTCTAGGTGGGGAAGAGCAGTTGGAATACGAGAAAAATTTTTCTATGCAGAAAAAAGTGAAGTCTGTAATGTACTTGTTTCATGGCTTATCACCTTGGTGTTCACGATTTACTGTAAATGTATTTCTCATGACTAGTAACATACTTCCATATATATTACCTTTCCCCAGCCCTGAAGGCATCTGTTACTCACAGAAGGGTAGATGGCTCTCCTTATTAAGAAACCAACTACTCACGCACTAATGGATCCTTTGGTGCTCGGGAATAACTTCAAAGTAGTCACTTGGAATGTCCGGGGCCTAGGAGCTCCACAAAAATGAATGCAGGTACTAAGACATTTAAAAAGGCTGAAAGCTGATATTGCTCTTTTACAAGAGACTCATTTGGGTGCTGGCGACATATCCAGACTCCGTAAGCTATGGGTGGGGGATGCCTTCGGTTCCCCCTCGGTGGGAAGGAAGGCGGACATTGCCATACTTCTCCACAAACGCCTCCAATATAAAGTTAGGACTTTAGACATAGACAACGTGGGGCGCAGAGCCACCCTACATCTCACCATTGCCAACCAAGATATTGCAGTGTCCAACATATACGCAGATAACTCTCCTAACCAGACTTTCTTCTAGAACATGACGACTTGGGCCCTCCAAATCGCAGAACCTCTACACCTTTTAGGGGGGGACCTAAATTCAGTAATGCGCCAAACGGAAGACCGTTCCTCATCGTTAAGCCATCGCTCCTCAGACTCAGACCACAAATCCATTCTAGCCCATACCATGTCATCCCTTCGTCTGTCGGATGTCTGGCGCTTAAAGCATCCTGTAGACAAAGAGTATACTTTCTATTCATCCCCCCACAAGTCCTTTTCTCGGATAGACTACTTTTTCGCCTACCCTGCCCTACTCCCTATGGTAACCTCGGCATCTATAGAGAGTATGGCAATATCGGACCACTCACCAGTATCTATTGAGATCGCCAATCTGACTTTTAGACCACACTCCTCCATATGGCGCTTCCCCTCTTACCTCGTCGGTAATGAAGACCTGAAGTCCTCACTCCAACAAGCCTGGCTTGAATATACGACAAACAACAAAGATCACCTATCCACACCCAATTTATACTGGGAAGCCGGGAAAGCCTTCCTCAGGGGACACATTATCTCATTCACAACGCGTTTTAAAAGAAAAGCCAATAAGAGCTATAATCAAGCCAGTAAGTCACTCAGAGAGGCCCACGAACGTTTAAATTCATCACGTACCCCTGAGACCATTAGAGCCTGGCAGCTAGCCAAAAACACTTTTGACCACTGGTCCTCACAACAGGAGTCCATAAATCACTTTCACTCCTCTTTATTTTTTCATAGATACGGCAATAAAGCCGGGAAGCTCCTAGCTCGAATGTCCTCGGGTCGTTATATTCCTACCCATATCACAGCATTGAGAGATTCTGTGGGCAACACTACTGACAAACCCTCGGAGATAGAAACCATTCTCACACGCTTTTATACAGACCTATATTCCGAAGACCCGATAGACACAGACAAGGCTAAAAATTAGCTTCAGTCGCTCCGACTCCCTAGTGTCTTGAAAGACCAATTAGATACCTTAAATGTGCCAATCTCCCTGTCGGAAATCCAAAACACTATTAAATCAATGGCCTCTGGTAAGGCCCCTGGTCCTGATGGGCTCTCCGCTGATTTTTTTAAACTCACCGCACAGACTTCACTTCAGTTCCCACTCAAATTTTTTTAGTCGCCTCTCGGGTAGTCCTGGTCCCCGGAATGGTCTCCGGTAACTAAATTATCACAAAACCTAAAGGCTGTCCCTCTAACCGTGTAAATTCCATAGATTAACCAGAAAGTTCTGTGATCCCTCAGCCTCGCTGACTTCGATTAAAAATCGGAACAGACACAGATAGCCCAGAAGCCTTATATCCAGACATATTTTCGCACACTCTTACCAAAGATA
>BLSH010385474.1:290915-308382 GCA_018402905.1 Glandirana rugosa | reverse complement strand
AGACTCAATAGTTCATAACTCGAGGTCCCTTCTTTCCCCCATTCACTCATAAATCAACGAACTACAACATACTCTAAAACTATTTATACCCTCTACCTTATAACGAATAACCTCTACTCACTCAGTTACTTACTTCTGTACGTCCCTAACACTAATAGTGGAACTGTCCTGAACTCTTTACTAAAATCAACGTCCATTCTCTTATTTACTCTAAAACCATTCCTCTTAAGCAGGAACTCCAGGACCTTACTAAAATCTCTTAAGACCGGACCAAACATTTCAACCCGCTGGTAGAAATCCGGAAACAGTCGGGTCCATTCCTTCCAGGAGCTGAGTCAACGACCTTCCTTACCTGGGCTGACAAAGGCCTAAAGATGGTCGCCCAACTTTACAAACCAGGCCAGAATTCTCTAAAATCATTCCAGGACCTCAAGGACGAATTCTCCTTACCAAAATCTCATTTATTCTCTTACCTGCAACTAAAATCATTTCTCAAGTCCTGTCAAGGTGATAATCACAATCCCTGCATGTCTTCATTCATTGACTCACTCATCTCCAATAAGCAATATTCCATCTCCCATATTTATCAAAATCTCATACAACATCAAGCAACTAAATACTCACTTACCCCCTTTCTTCCCTGGAGCTCAATACTTGATAACTCAGAGGCCCCTACACAGATCTTAGCAGGCTACAAGACAGTACGTGCATTAGTAGTGGCCGAGACCTGGAGAGAAACTCAATTCAAGATTGCTCACAGAGCATACCTCCCCTCGCTATATACCTCTGGATCTCATACCCAGGGTACCTGCCCATGGTGTTCCACACCCAAACCTTCTTTGTACCATAGGCTCTGGTCCTGCCCACAAATCTCCCCCTTCTGGGACAAAATACTTTCTTTCCTTGAAGAAGTTGGCGGACAAGCCTTCCCGAAAGATCCCCTTCTCTGCTTATTTAGTGGGGACCCTGCATCATCAAACTCACTGAATACACCATCCCTACCCCTATCACAATGGGGCCATCTTTGTCTACTCAGTGCCAGACGAGCCATCATGAAATCCTGGATATGCTCAACCCCCCCAAGTCTTGGCCAAGTTAAACAAGGCTTAACCTCTCTACTAGCCCTGGAAAAACAAGACACAATCAACCAAAACTTCAAGTCAACCAAAAAATTCTTCATGAGATGGAGGAAATTCATAGAATACTCCTACAGCAAACCGGAGATCGATCAATTCATGTTACCCTTCGCCCTCTCTGAGTGGTACCTCAAAGCCGACATTTCCAACTCCTTAGGGAAACTCAGGATTCGGGGGCATCCGCCCCAAACACCTCTGCATCGCGTAGCTCCCCCCTGATATTCCACCATGGATACCTGCAGCCCTAAATCCCACATTCCAACAATCCAGCCCTTCTGTGAGACTTAAATCAACATTCAGCCCCCCTACCATCATCTCTGTAAACACAACTCAGCCAATTGCATGAGAAAATTACCACACCACTCCTGATACCTACTCTACTGATCACCAGATGTGCCTTTTAATGTTTAAATTCTCTTGCCAGTGTAATGTTAGATTGGTTCTACACTGTAAATCTCAGAATTTGTCTTTAACTGTATCTTATTGTACTGCTGAAAATTTCAATAAAATATGGTTTAAAAAAAAAAAAGTCTGGGTTCGGGTCCGGGGTTCTGGTATTTTATTGCACGTGTTAAAAAGCTGCCAAGGGCAGCCAATCAACAAGTGTTTCACTGGTTTTCCCTAGAAGCCATCACAACCATGCCTACTAATGGCATGGCTGTGATTGGCCAGTGCACCATGTGACCCAGCCTCTATATGGGGCTGGAGTCACCGTGCTGCATGTCATATGCTCTCAGGATAGTTTAGGGAGAGGATGCTGCTGGCTCTGTGAGGGACAGATTGCAGAACATCTCATCCTGCTGCACAGAACGATCTGATTGTGGACTAGGGAGAGATACTAGTACTGGTGCTTTGAGGGACAGATTGCACACCTCATCCTGCTGCACAGAACGATCTGACTGCACTAGGTAGAGTCTATTACTGAGGGAAAGATTATTCTTCTAAAATCATCATCAAGTTGTACAGGGAAAGGTTCCAGCTGTTGCTTTAAGGGAAAGATTAGTGTTCTAAAATCATCATCAAGTTGTACAGGGAAAGTTTCCAGCTGTTGCTTTAAGGGAAAGATTAGTGTTCTAAAATCATCTCCAAGTTGTGCAGGGAAAGGTTCCAGCTGTTGCTTTAAGGGAAAGATTATTGTTCTAAAATCATCTTCAAAGTGTGTGGGAAAAGCCTGTTTCAGCCGCATTAAGCCATATTAGTGTTCTAAAATCATCTTCAAAGTGTGTGGGAAAAGCCTGTTTCAGCCGCATTAAGCCATATTAGTGTTCTAAAATCATCTTTAAAGTGTGTGGGAAAACCCCGTTTCAGCCACATGAAGCCATATTAGTGTTCTAAAATCATGTTCAAAGTGTGTGGGAAAAGCCTGTTTCAGCCGCATGAAGCCATATTAGTGTTCTAAAATCATCTTCAAAGTGTGTGGGAAAACCCTGTTTCAGCCGCATGAAGCCATATTAGTGTTAAGATAAGATAAGATAAGATAAGATAAGATAAACCTTTATTTGTCCCACAGTGGAGAAATTTCTTTGTTACAGTGCATTAAAAAATAAAAAATAACTGCAAATATATAAAAGAAAAGCATGAAAGAAAAACCCTGTTTCAGCCGCATGAAGCCATATTATTGTTCTAAAATAATCTTCAAAGTGTGTGTGAAAACCCATTTTCACCCGCATGGAGCCATATTAGTGTTCTAAAATCATCTTCAAAGTGTGTTGGAAAAACCTGTTTCAGCCGCATGAAGCCATATTAGTGTTCTAAAATCATCTTCAAATCACTGAAGATGATTTTAGAACACTAATATGGCTCTATGCGGCTGAAACAGGGTTTTCCCACACACTTTGAAGATGATTTTAGAACACTAATATGGCTTCATGCGGCTGAAACAGGCTTTTCCCACACACTTTGAAGATGATTTTAGAACACTAATATGGCTCCATGCGGCTGAAACAGGGTTTTCCCACACACTTTGAAGATGATTTTAGAACAGTAATATGGCTCTATGCCCCTGCAATAGGCTTTTCCCACACAATTGGAAGATGACTTTAGAACAATAATCTTTCCCTTAAAGCAACAGCTGGAGGCTTTCCCTGTACAACTTGGAGATAATTTTAGAATCTAAAATCATCTCCTAGTTCCATAGGGAGAGGTTCCTACTGTTGCTTAAAGGGACAGATTATTGTTTCTTGCACAAAATTAAAAAGTGCATCAACATTGCTGGTTTAAAAAAAAACAAAAAAAATCCAAAAATAAAAAAAACAGTGTTGGCTACCTCCTCCACCGCCACTTTCACCGCCTCCTCAACCTCCAACTCCACATCCACCTCCATTTTTGATTTTTTTTATTTGATTTTAGCTTAAAAATTATTTTAAGTTATTTCCCTATCCCCATTTCTTTGTAGGGCACTTGTCCGACCCTTACCCCCCTTTTCCTTCCTTTTGCAGACCTCTAGGACTTTCCAGGACTTTGTTACAGCCATTTTTGTGCCTAAAAGTTTGGGTCCTCATTGATTTCATTGGGGTTCAGGGTCCTGGTCAAAGTTCGGGTCAAGTCCGGACTTTGTCCCGAAGTTCGGCCGAACCAGCAGAACCCGAACTTCCAGAGGTTCGATCAACTCTACTCGCTGGGGCTCTGGGTTTCTCCTCTGCGGCCAAACGGAATCTCTCCTCCTGGTGATTTCACCCCTCTGGGAGCGGTGGCGGAGAGGTGCTTGGCAGCCTGGGATATGCCCCGAGTCACCATGACATCCTAATGGACAAAACAACCTTTCAGTGTTTATTGTTGATAACATGTTGTTCACAGTATGTTTATTAGTTTTTTTGATTGCCGCGTTCTAGCCAATCCAGGCCAAAGCTGTGGGTGCCACCGGGGGGGGGGGGGGGCGGTGGCGGGGCGCCCGTTGCTCCCATTTAATGGGACGGGGGATCCCAGGTGCCGCCGTTCCCCTCCAGGAGGGACCGCACACATAATTACCCTTGATTTAGCCCCTCTTTCAGGAGGCAGTGATCGCCTGTGATCCCATCTAGGTCTACTCCCAGTTACTCCCCCATACCAGAGTGACTGGTTCACTTCTGGACCCTTCCGAATAGGCAGATCAGTGGGTTGTGCCCACAGACTGTCATTACTTAGGTGAGCCAGCAAGTACTAAGTGCCACCTCTGGTTGCTGATCGCTAACCCTTAAGTGAAACTGAGCCCGACAGACATAAGCCCACAAAAGCCTCTCCGAGGTACATGTACCTCCCCGAGTTGTGCCACACCCATACCCCCCACTTACTCCTACCCTAGGAGGGAGAGAGGGTCCCCCCCTTTTTTTATCTCTCTGTTTCCCTTTCTCTTTCTTCCCCCATTCTTTTTCCCCTCCTCCTAGTCCCTTACTCTTTGATACACGCTACACTGCCTGCCATCAACACCTAACTTGATAACTTGATCGAATTTACATTAGCAGCATACAGTTGAGGTGACCAGATCGCCCTGCCCTATCAGTAATGAATTCCCCCAGACAAAGCATTTCCCATTTAGAATTTAAAGTATATTCACTCAACGCTTAATGTCCCCGAAAAACATAATAGTATCTTGTCAGAAGCCCACAGACTAAGAGCCCATGCAGTTTTTCTAAAAGAGACCCACTAAAAAATCTTCCATTCCCAAATTGACCAGTAAACACTTCCCAAAGGTTTTTCATGCCACCGCAGCTGACTCCAAAACCAAGGGCGTATCTATTGTAATTTCCCAGCGATGTGACTTTAAATTACTAGACATTATGCAGGACCCAGAAGGGAGGTTCCTCTTCCTCAAGGGGAAGTGGAGAGACAAACCGGTAACACTAGTGAATATATACAGCCCAAACGTGAAGCAGATTCCATTCTTAAGAGAAAGCTCCTAAAGCTTTCTATGTTTCAGGAAGGCCTAATGATTTTTGGAGGCGACCTGAATATGGCCCTTGACCCGCTCCTAGATACCTCCAATGGCTCTTCAAACCTCCCTTACTCAGCTCTCAAACAGGCCAAACTTCAACTAGCAGCACTAACGTTACACGACACTTGGAGAACGTTGTTCCTTAGAGACAAAGACTACACATTTTATTCCTCACCCCATACTAAGCACTCCCGTATTGACTATCTATTTATTAAGCAATCTGACTTGGTATATCTTTATAAAGCTACGATCAAGAACATGGTACTCTCTGACCATAGTCCAATAACCAAAACCCTTAGATTTCCCGACCAATTTTCCCACACAAAAATTTGGCGAATGGATGCTATTTTCGGACATAGCAGATCTAACCAGCATTACTCAAACTATCACAGAGTATTTTTCAATCAATGATGCATCCGAGACCTCCGCCATGATGCTATGGGAGGCCCACAAATGTGTTGTGAGAGGCCACATGATATCCCTAGTGGCAGGACGGAGAAAGAAATACCAAACTAAAATTAGGGAGCTTGCCCAGAAAGTGAGAAATCTTGAAATCCAACACAAAAAATCCAGGGCCCTACAGGTAGGGACAGAGTTGGCAATGACCAGAACCATGCTGAGAGACCTGCTGTTTCAGAAAGCGAAAAAGCGACAAATATTGTCCCAGAATTTATTCTATGAACAGGGCAACAAACCAGGCAAACTTTTAGCCAGAGCCACACAAAAGCAAACCCTTGACCGTACTGTCCACCACATTAAAGACCACTCAGGCTTGTTGCATTCTAGAAATGACGAAATCGCGAGGCAATTTTGGAATTACTATAGTAGACTCTATAATATACAACAAACTACAACGCAAAACCCCATATCCGGCACTAGGCAGAGTTGCTTATCTCGGACTTCCTGGCTGAATTTTGCCCCAAGACTCTTACAAAGACAGAAACTGCTGCCTTAGATTCCCCCCTGTCTAGTGAGGAGTGGGTAGAGGCCCTGAGGACTACCAAAACAGGGAAATGTCCAGGCCCAGATGGCCTACCAGCTCTATACTACAAGAACTTTTCAGATATCCTGGGCGGGAGGTTTTTGAAAGCCTTCAACTCCATCTCCCGAACAGAGAAAACCTTCACAGCAGGCCTTGAGGCATACATTTCCGTAATCCCTAAAGAGGGTAAGGACCCCGCGGAAGTCACAAGCTACCACCCAATTTCACTCCTGAACACAGACGTGAAACTTTTTAAAAAAATACTGGCAACTTGACTTAACTTGCACTTGCCGAAGTGGATAGACTTAGACCAAGTAGGGTTCGTCCCTGGCAGAGAAGCCAGGGACAATACCATTAAGGCAGTGAACATTCACCATTTTTTGACATCCTTGCAACATGAGGGGTTTTTTTTATCAATGGACGCGGAGAAGGCGTTCGATAGAGTGGCCTGGGACTACATGTTTGCGGTCCTGCTGGCCCTGGGATTGGGCAAAAGGATGATGGTCTTCATCCATTCTCTGTATTCCAGTCCCACCGCCAGGGTCCGGGTTAATGGCCACCTATCGGATGCCTTCTCCATCCACAATGGAACTTGACAGGGCTGCCCCCTTTCACCAGTGTTGTACATACTCACACTGGAGCCTCTCCTCCGCCAAATTAGAGCACATTAAGGGTATTGAGATCCATGGCCATGAATTTAAGGTGGTGGCATTTGCCGATGACATCCTATTTCCCTCACCTCCCCATTGATTTCCCTGCCAAATCTCCTAGATGTGCTGACTCACTTCGGCGAGTTATCTAACCTGAAAATTAATCTTTCTAAATCTCATGCCCTGAACATTTCTCTCCCAGTGCATATAGTAGAACTTTGTCGGAAATCATTCCCCTTCAAATGGACATCAGCGGCAATACCCTACCTAGGCATTCAGATACCAACGGCACTCTCGGAACTATATCAGAGGAACTTTCTCTCAGAGTTGCAGAAGGTACAACGTGACCTGCAGTTGTGGGACCTACCACATCTGTCTTGGTTTGGAAGGGCCTCCGTCTTGAAGATGACAATTCTTCCTCATCTACTTTACAATATGCAGGCCCTCCCTATACACCTCCCTCCTTCTTTTTTTTTTAAACTTAATGGCATTTGCAGAAACTTCCTTTGGAAGAACAAAACACCTTGCATCAGTCGAGGAAAACTGACACTGCCTAAGGCCCAGGGAGGTATCAGTTTGCTTGACTTCGATCAATACTATGCAGCCATCCACATGGCCCGTATAGTTGATTGAAACGTTGATCCTTACTGTAAACGCTGGGTACAACTGGAACAATTTCTTTCAAAACTTGATCTGAAAGACACCCCTTGGATCTCCAGGAAACAAACACGCCAGCACAGCTCCTCACTCATCCTCTTCTAGGCCCTACGCTGAGGATGTTTGATAAAGCGTGTAAGTTATACGCAATCTCTAACAAGATAAGTCCTCTTACCCCCATCAAAGGCAACCCAAACTTCCCGCCAGGTATACACAAAGATCTCCTCAAAGATGACTGGCCACATCAGCGAATTCAGGCCAAACACTTCTTCCTGAGAGGCAAATTTGTCCAACACAAAACTCTAGTGGAACAATCTAAATCAGCCAAATTCCCTTTCTGGCTCTACCTTCAAATTAAACATTTCCTAGATAATCCGCACTGCAGAGAGAGCTTTTCCCAATCACTGACAGCATTTGAATCTTTGTGTTCACAATCCTCACCGCAGAGCCACGTAATCTCTACAATTTATTCTGGCCTGTTTGAGAAAACACGAGCTGCCATATCCTCTATTCATTCATACTGGGAGAAAGCTCTTGACAAAGAGATAGATGAGACTACCTGGGAGCTGGTCCCCCTGCTAATACACAAAAGTTCACTTAATGTAAATACTCAAGAGAATGGATATAAGATCTTCACACGCTGGTACAGAACACCCGATGTATTACATAAATTTATGCCTTCTGTCCCTAACACATGTTGGAGATGTGCTACAGGGGAGGGCTCTCCCCTCCACATCTGGTGGTCCTGTCCTGGCATCCAACCCTTCTGGCGTAAGGTTCATGATATCACCTCTGAACTTTCCTCATTGCCCTTAGAATTCTCACCAGCCCAATATCTCTTACATCTTCACGATTTCTCTAGAAGGAAATATACAAAATCCATAGTACCCCACTTGATCAATGCTGCACACTTATGTATACCTGTTTACTGGAAATCCGTCGAACCCCCACCTCTGAGGGAGTGGGCGCTCAAAATTAAACCCATAAGTCAACTAGAGGAATTAATTCACATAGCAAATGACAAAATATTAGAATATGCACATATCTGGGAACCTTGGTCGAAATTTGTGAACACCCAGTCATATCAACTCCTGCTACAGTACTGACCTCTTTATAAGATTGAACCAGACACACTTTACCTATTATCAGTAGAGCGATAATCTTTACCCCCCAATATACATAAATTAAATGAGATCGGCCAAACACATGTGGGTAAGCTTTTACCTCCCCCTCCCTCTCATATACCCCTCTTACCCCCCTTCCCTTCCCCCCCTTTTTTTCCCTCTTTCCTCTCTCTCTCCCTGGCTATGAGGGAGACTTCAGAGTTGAGGGACCAGGGTCGGGTCTAGGGGCGTGAGCCATGGCCTGGCCATTTCTCTCCCGAACCTGGAGGCCCTCATTCTCATCCGCACCCGAGCAGCAATGAGGGGGTACAGGGATTCATTCCTAACAATCACAACAAATCTTACATATTGTTGACACTTTATGCCTCAATGCGAGATGGTAATATCTACTGTGCATAACTTGGGATGAGGTGGGCAACCAGACCTCGCAGTCAGGAGCGTAGAGACTCGCTACACAGGGAGCCCTGCCACCCCTAAATGAGATTACAATATTGGCTTCAGGTGCCCAGGGATCCGGGGCCTCCATTTATGGTAACCAATGTTGTTGTTTTTTTTTTTATCTTATGCAACCATTTTATACTTTGTAAATGGTAATTATAAGAACGTACCACCTTTTACTATGTAACTGCAAATAAGGTGCCTTGTATTTCTACGTTTGTACAATGAAAATATGTTCAATAAAATCTTTGAAACAAAAAAAAAAGGAAAGAGTAATATATCATGAAGATCCAACATCTTAACAATAAGTAAAAAGGTTAAATATTTTGCATCAGTAAAGTGGAAGGTTTGGCTTTTTACAAGGATGGTATATATCTAAAAAATTCAAGAACAGTGTTAGCTTCCCTTACAGGTGAGCCACAGACCAGCTATCCCACTTACGATCAAATATATGCATGGAGTCTATCAGGGTATGGTGCACCCTTTCCATCAACCTAATGGACTCCATACGAGAGAGCACCTGCAACCATGATATTGAGGAGGAATGCCAATTTAAGGCGATTGCCCATTGAATGACACTAAAAAGTGTGTGCATTAATTTTTGTTGGGGAGGGGATATTTCTGAGAGCTCCGCAAATAGAATGCACATCTGATAGGTAAGAGTGACTGGCCCCCCAGTAATTTGGAGCACCAGAGCGGAGCTTTGTTGCCATAGAGGCTGTAGGGACACACAGCTCCAGAAAATGTGTAAAAGAGTACCTTTATCCCGGCAGCCCCTAAAACAGGTATCAGGAACCAGTGGGTAAATTCTGTGTAACTTGACTGGGGTATAATACCAACGGGTATGCAGCTTAAGAGTTATATTTTTAACTGAGATAGAGCGTGTGCATTTATGCATGTTGGAAACCATATCTAACCAGTCCTCTTCAAGGATAACCTGAGATGTTGCAGCCTCCGAGCCCAACATGGCTGTTGAATTAGTTATGGTAATGTGGTCGTTAAGGTATCTGTAGAGAAATAGTTCCCCTGTCTCTAGAAGCCTCCCCACATAGAGATTCAAATGGTGTTTTATGCTCCTCTGTGGTCTGTGGGAGGATACCAGAGAAAAAGTACTTGTAGAATTCAGAGTGATGAAAAGTGTACGTTTATTGGAGGTGTTCGAATGAGCAAATGGAAGGGCCCTGTAAAAGAGATCCCAGAGTCACCAGACCATGAGCAGTCCAATTCACAAACTCAGAGTCAATCCTGATGGCCGGGGGAAATCTGAGGTTTCCTAGAAAGGATGTCAAGAGGGAGGGGTGAGAGGCCAAGTTAAACTTTTTTTCCATAAAAGGTCCAAAGGTTAAGAGATTGGCCTACAATACCATTTAGTGGTGTAATATCCTCAGGGGAGATGGAATGTGTCCATAGAAGGCCAGAAAGATACAATGGGATGACTAATATCCTTTCAAATTGTAACCATAGGATTGAGTTGGGGTGGTATGCCATTGTGCTAGCTGTACTAGGCAAGACGCCAAGTACTATTTACAGAGGTCGGGGAAACCCAGCCCGCCCCTAAATTGTGCTCTATACAACAGTCCCTATTTATTTGTGGCTTCTTGTGCTGCCAAATAAATTTAAATATTTCCATTTGTATAGATGCTATTGAGGAGTGGGATACATAAAGGGGTAGGGACCTGAAATAAAATATCAATTTAGGAAGGATCGACATTTTGATAGCCTGAATACAGCTTAGAAATGATGTATGATAGGAGGACCACAGGGAAATAGAGGTCTAACATTGGAGAAGGCTTGTGGGTAGTTATGTGTGTACATCAGTCTAAGGGAGGGGGCCAATCGTATACCAAGATATTGTAGAGTGCTAGACCTCCAAAAAAAATTAGTCTTAAGAGGGTTCAATAGTAGGTACGGAATGTTAATAAGTAGTGCTACACATTTGATAGGATTAACTCCCAGACAGGATAAGTGGTGGAATGTATCCAAGGTGGACATGGGGTTGGGAAAGGAGATTAAAGGGTCCTAGATAAACAGTAGAAAATTGGCCGCGTAAAGGCTTAGTTAAAATTCCTGGTCATTTTTGATGTACCCTTTGATATTGGGATTTGCTGCAATGGAACGGGGCAGGGATTCTATCGCTAACGCAAATAGAAGGGGGGAGAGGGGGAAGCCCTGTTTCGTTCCATGACCTGAAGAAAAGTATTCAGAATAGCATCCAGTGAGTTTAATACGGTTCTGGGGGCAATGATAGAGGGCCTTAAATCCATTTAGGAATGCTCCGTCAAAGCCATATTTAGCCCGGATAGAGTCTAGGAAGGGCCAGAGGATGCTGTCGAAAGCTTTATTGATGTCTAAGCTCAGGAGAAGAACCTTGCGGGAATTGGTGTCGGCATTTTGTATAACATTAGATGTTAAGTGCATATTATCTGTAATCTGCCTGGAGGGAATGAAGCCGGTTTGGTCGGGGGAAATTAAGGATGTGATAACCTTTGCTAGGCGATCAGCTAATATGCAGCCAAATATTTATAAGTCATTTTTAATAACTGAAATGGGGTGATAGTTCTGAGGGAGGGTATGATCTTTACCTGCCTTTGGGATGAGGGACATGCTTGTCAACAGCATGTCTTGAGGGAACAAATCCCTTTTCAGGATGAGATTATATAGGTTATTGAGTTTAGGGATTAACTTGCCAGCAATTTTTTTATAATATGGTACGGTAAAACCTTGCGGTTCAGGAGCTTTAGAGGGCTTCAATGAGGAGATAACGGGGGTTATCTCTTCTTCTTTTCAAGGGGCATTTAATAGCTGTAGCTGTTCATCAGTAAGAGTAGGTAGGGAGAGACCTTCCAACCATGAGGAAGGGGCAGGATCGGGTAGGGAGGAAGGGCTAGATATAAGAGTTTGATAATAAGAGAAAAATATCTTTAAGAAGTCTTTGGGGTGGGTTGTGAGATTACCATGACGGTCTCGTAATTTATATAAGTGTGTGGGTTGGGTAGTTTGTTTCAGCCTCCTTGCAAACATAGCCAAGGCCGCGTTGCTATGTAAAAGAAAGCGAGCCTTCAATCAGCGGAGGGATTTTTCTGTCTGCTGAGAGTAGGGTGTCTAAAATCCTTCTTTTACTCTTAATTTGGGTAAGTGTGTCTGAGGAAGGGGTCTAGCCATGGGAATGATATCATTTCTCTAGGTCTAGAGTGAGGGGGCAGATTTCCTTAATTTTGTGCCACTTTCTGGCAGTGGCGATATCAATAAGATGACCCCGCATCACCGCCTTATGGGCTGCCCACAAGGTCATAGGTGTGACTTGTTCTGTGTCAATCAGGGCGAAATACTCTATGAGGTGATCTGATATCTGACTGACTAGTATGGGACCTGTCAGTAGGGAGTCTGTAAGTCGCCAAGTCCCTGTGACCTGGGGAAGACCTATTCCAGTAAGGTTACGGGACACTACATGGTGTTCTGAACAAGGGCAAACAAGAATTGTAGCTGAGGTGGAATTCACCACAAGTATGGGGGAACAAAAATGTAGTCATTATCATTAAAGAGTATGAGTAAAACGTATATTGCCAGGAGCCTACATTGTGTGCTCTTCCCACATCAATTAGTTGGTGTGACCGAAGTGAGTGTTGTAGGGATTTTGGGAAGGCATTGTGAGGACCCTGCCCTGCTTCAGTCTAGGTGTCAGTGGGCCACAAGGTTGAAAGGTTTTTGTTTGTTTATAATTGGGGTAGCCCCCAAAATATTGAGGCCTATTCAAAAAAACAAGTATATGAATGGCTGTGTGAGTCTGGTCTAAATGTTTATTCTGCACAAGGTACAGACAAGTCTTGTAGGATCCATGCCTGATTCATTTTAATAAAGGTTAGCTTGTCCACGTTGGATGTGGACAAACGGCTCCGCTTGTCTGTGATAACGCCCCCTGCCGTGCTAAATACACGTTCCGACAATACACTGGTTGCAGGACAGGCCAGCACCTCCAAGGCATAAACGGCAAGCTCAGGCCATGTGGCCAATTTGGAGACCCAGAAGTTGAATGGGGCAGACCCATCAGTCAGTACGTGTAGGCATGTGCACACATATTGTTGCACCATGTTGCTGAAATGCTGCCTCCTGCTAAGATGTTGTCTATCGGCTGGTGGTGCTGTTTGTTGTGGCGGGCTGCTGACAAAGCTTTGCCACATTTCGGCCATGCTAACCCTGCCTTCTGAGGTGCTGGCGGTGGCACAGCTGCGTTGGTGGCCTCTTCCTCCTCCTCCTCTGCCTTCGCCTTGTGCTTCCGCTGAGCCCCCGGTGTCATTTGGGAATGCCCTCAGCAGCGCATCTACCAGTGTGCGCTTGTAGTCGCGCATCTTCCTCTCACGCTCCAGTGAGGGAATTAAGGACGGCACGTTGTCCTTGTAACGGGGATCCAGCAGGGTGGCCACACAGTAATCAGAAGAAGTTACAATGTGGGCAACTTGGCTGTCGTTGCGCAGGCACTGCAGCATGTAGTCGGCCATGTGTGCCAGGCTGCCCAGAGGCAAAGACAAGCTGTCCTCTGTGGGAGGTATATCATCTGTGTCCTCTGTATCCCCCAGCCACGCTCCAGTGATGCCCACAAGCTGCGTTGGGTGCCACCCTGCTGCAATTCCTCCTCCTCCTCATCTTCCTCGTCCTCCAGAATTGTGCCCTGGCTTGAATATTTTTGACCTGGCCTATCCTGGTGCAGGAACCCACCCTCCGAGCCACTTGCGAATGACTGGCCTGATAACCGTGGAAATGACCCCTCTTCCTCCTCCTCATCCTCATCCTCCTGTGCCACAATCTCTTCCATCATGGCCCGAAGTGTTTTTTCAAGGAGACATAGAAGTGGTATAGTAACGCTGAGAACAGCGTCATTGGCACTGGCCATGTTGGTGGAGTACTCAAAACACCGCAATACGCTACACAGGTCTCGCATGGAGGCCCACTCGTTGGTGGTGAAGTGTTGCTGTTCCGCAGAGCGACTGACCCATGTGTGCTACAGCTGAAACTCCACTATTGCCTGCTGCTGCTCGCACAGTCTCTCCAGCATGTGCAAAGTGGAGTTCCACCTTGTGGGCACGTCGCATATGAGGCGGTGAGCGGGAAGGCTGAAGTTCCGCTGCAGCGCAGACAGGCGAGCAGCAGCAGTGTGAGAACGCCAAAAGTGTGCACAGCACTTTATGCAGCAGCTCTGACATATCTGGGTAGTTTTTTAGAAAATTCTGTACCACCAAGTTTATTATTTTTTTTTTCTAACAATTGTTTTATTCAGTGTAGTACAGCTTACAGAGAATATGCAGTCACAAATGACATGAATGAATGAATAAACATGACAATAAGGTCCGCCACACAGACCATCTTAAGTACAGGCAAGATGCAGTCGAAACAAATAGAGCATGTAAAACAAATAGCAGTTTATGAAAGGGGAAGAGGAAAAAAAAAAATAAGGAATGGTAATAGTACATCTCCGTATTTCGCCTTGTTCTGCAGAACCCTAGGAGTCACCACCCCTCCCCCCAGAACACCCCCAAATGGGATCTTGGTGTCTCCTTGGGGGGGAGGGGGCAGCCCCAGACCCAAGGTATAGCTCACCTAATCCAGCTCGGGATTACTTTCCACAAGAGCCGCAGTGCAATTAGGTAATGTTAGACCTAATGAGTCAGGGCAGGATCCCGTTGCTTATTGTCCCATAGGGCTGGTTAAAAACAACCCTAACTGGGCTTTGACCTAATAGTGTTATGGTGTCATGCCAGTGCGTCAGTTGGCCAGTTGCAAGTATACTGCAATACTTCGTCCTGTCGTAAGTGACAATAATGGTCAATCCACAAGCAAGGCTTTAGGGTCATGTCGGGTTTAAGTTGCGGTTGTAGGTTTATGAAATGCTTGTAAAATGATCAGAATATTTGAAAAGTACCCAGGGCTTCCACATTTTATGAAATCTGTCTGAGGAGTCCCTGGCCATAGCCACGGATTCCTCCATCTGATACAAGTTCTTGATTTCTTGGAGCCATTCTGCAGTCGACGGTGGTCGGGTGGATTTCCAGTGTCTGGGGATCAGTGATTTGGCCGCATTGAGCATGTGTCTAGTCAGTGAGTTTTTGTATCTCCTCACAGGGCTATCTGTTATGTGTAGTAAACAGCAGGCTCAGTCTAGTGTGATCTGTGTTTCGGTTATTTGTGTAACTAGGGTCCGAACCGTCTCCCAGAAAGGGGCTATGAGCTCGCACTCACACCAGATATGTAGGAGCGTACCTTCGATTTTCTTACATCTCCAGCAGCAATCAGATGCTGCAGGGTACCACCTACGTAGTTTGGACGGGGTCATGTACCAATGTGTAAGCAGCTTGTAGGACATTTCTTGGAGTCTGGTACTTATAGAGCATTTGTGTGCAAAGATATTTGCTCTCTGCCATTGCTCTTCGGAGAATCCTACCTGTAGGGCAGTTTCCCATTTTGTTTAAGGGGAAGTAGGACCTGATGGATCTATCTCTTGCAGCCATATGTAGGCTGGGGATGTGGTCTTTGTGACCGGAGTACCCGCCAAGCACGTGGTCTCAAAGGGAGTTGGTGGTCTGTATAGGTTCGTCTTATCGAGGGAGAAAAGGCAACTGTGAATCTGGCGGTATGTCCAGAACGAGAGGGTGTGGAAGGGCTCCAGTTTGTCAGCGAGTACCTCAAACGGGATTATTTTATCACCTTGTATGCATTGGCCGGCCAGTAGAGGGCTCTGCAGGTGGATCATTAATCCTGGGGAGAATGCAGGGTTAGGCGTAATGGGGGTCAGGGGACCTGGGGTGGAGGATATGGACCGGACTTTGGTTATTCCATTAAATATTTCAAGGGTTGCACCCAATAATGGGTTTTGTCTGAGTGACTGTGGCAGTGCTTCAAGGGGCACCCATGGTAGGAAATTCAGAGGGGTAGACACCATAGCTTGCACCAGATTGACCCAGTCCTTATTGTGGCCATGGCAGTGCCAGTCTAGTATTCTAGTGAGATGCGTCGCTTGATTTTAGCGCCTGAAATTGGGAAGATAAATTCCCCCATTAGTACCACCAAATTTAGCACATGTGCCAGGCAAGGGATGTGCCTCAAACCGGCTAGGCCCAGAGCCGCTAGGAGATTTCGCCCATTGTCGCACACCACCAGGCCAGGCTTGAGGCTCAGTGGCAACAACCACTCATTGGTCTGTTGTTCAATGCCCGTCCACAGCTCCTGCGCAGTGTGGGGTTTATCCCCCAAACATATCAGTTTTAAAACAGCCTGCTGTCGTTTCCCCCTGGATGTGCTGATGTTGGTGGTAATGGTGTTACACTGAGCGGATGCGTGGGTGGTCGAGGAGGAGGAAGCGCAGTAGGAGGAGGAGGCAACAGGAGGCAAAGAGAGATGCCCTGCAATCCTCAGTGGTGGAAGGACATGCACCAAATTGCTACATTTGCCCAGTGTGCAGTTAGCGAGATATAGTGTCCCTGCCCGTGCTTACTGGTCCATGTATCAGTGGTTATGTGGACCTTGCCACTGATAGCATTGCGCAGTGCACACTTGATCTTGTCCCCGACTTGTTTGTGCAGGGAAGGGATGGCTCGCCTGGAAAAGTAGTGGCGGCTGGGTACCACATACTGTGGGACAGCCACCGCCATCAGGTTTTTGAAACTGTCCGTGTCCACCAATATTTGCTTAATTGGTGATTGGCCCAGACGGAATGACAGCATTTCAAAGGCCAGGCATTTTGAAATGCTGGCATTCAGGGCCAGGGATCGTGGGTGGGTAGGGGGGTACTTCCTCTTTCTCTCCAATGTTTGGGAGATGGACAGCTGTAAGCTTCCATGGGACCATGTGGAAATGCTTGGGGACAGTGGTGGACATGGTGGCATTGCTGTCATATCGTCTGTTTGCTGGGTGGCAGGTGACACTGCCACTGTAGAGGTGGAGGAAGAGGCCGAGGCAGCAGCAGAAGAGGAAGCAGGAGGAGGCTGAGACATTTCTTGGATTTTGAGGTAATTATTCCAATGCAGCTTGTGCCTTGAATTTAGGTGCCTGGTCATGGGGGTTGTGCTCAGGTTGAGAACATTTATGCTCCGGCTCAGGCTATCATTGCACAGCTTGCAAACCACTCGTGTCTTGTCGTCAGCACATTGTCTGAAGAACTGCCACGCGGGGGAACGCCTTTGAGCTGCCTTTGGTGTGCTAGGTCCCTGGGTGCGGTGGCTAGTAGCAGGCCTACTGTCTAGGGGACGCTCGCTCCGCTTTTTCAACCTGCTACTCAAACCTCCTTCTCCACCACCAACGTGTCTCCGTGGTCGTGTCGTTTTCTCCATCGTCCAACTTTTTCGCCTCGCTCGCAGGGGATCTGTCATCCGGACGATGATCGGTGGCGTGGGTCCCTGGATCGTGTGGTTTCCGTCGAGTTTCCGCAAGGGGGCGCACCGTCAAGAAGTCTGTTACACGACTGCTGTTCTGTGCTCACCAAACGTTCGACACGTTACTATCGGACTCGGCCTCGTATTTACAAGAGTTGGACTCGTGTTGGGGGTACTGGTCCGTGGATTTAAGTTCCGTGTTCGACGTAA
>BLSH010385474.1:257053-282924 GCA_018402905.1 Glandirana rugosa | reverse complement strand
TATAGGGATTATTTGCACCTGCAATTCTATGAGCGATTTCACGACCGATTAGCGGAATTGGATTATTAACCTTCCAACTATCCAACACTAGTCCGGCCCAAATATGGTCCTTCTAGGTGATCTTACTTATATGCGTCTAACAAAGTATTAGATGTTATGGGGGTACTGACATGTGGATGATCCCATTAACACAGTGAGCTGTGATTTTTTCGTAAACTATCACACCTTACCGGGATGAATAAGCTCCAGAACCTCTTTATACCCAAACCAGGCGCATACTATCGAACCTAGTTCGAAAATATGTCGAGGGAGCAAACAGTAAGGGGGATAAAGGGCAACCCTGTCTGGTTCCCCTGGTGATCGGAAACGCCTCCGTCACTGAGGAATTTACTCTGATATGAGCTGTTGGGGAGCTGTATAAAAGCTTGATCCAAGCTATCATACGCGGACCAAACCCATATTTCTCCAAGACCTCGAATAAGTAGGGCCATTCCACACTATCAAATGCTTTTTTAGTGTCGAGTGACACAATTACCCTAGTAGGTGTACAGTCATGGGGGTATTGTAGATTATGAAACAATCTGCGTATATTCATTCTAGTGGATCTTCCTGGTATAAACCCGGCCTGATCACAACCTATCAACCTTCCAATTATTAGGTTAAGGCGATTAGCCAGCACTTTAGCGAGTATCTTAACGTCCACGTTTATTAGGGATATGGGGCGGTATGAGTCGCAAAGTAATGGATCTTTTCTAGGTTTTAATAATAGAACAATCAATGCTTCCCGCATGGATGGTGGAAGGACACCCTGTTTCAGAGCCTCATTATAGGTATTAAGGAGGAGAGGACTGAGTATTGAGGCAAACTTCTTATACCACTCAGCCGGGAAGCCATCCAAGCCTGGGGATTTATGATTTGGAAGTTGTGAGATTGCCATCTGCACTTCCTCTATTGTGATGGGGGCTTCAAGATCCTTCATTTCCTGATCAGTCAAGCGCGGCAGTGCAATTTGTGCAAGGTACTCAGTCAGATGTGTATCTGAATATTGTACCCTTGTAGTATATAAATCTTTGTAGAAGGACAGGAACGCATCTGCAATATCTTGCGGGGCGTCACTAATTCCTCCTTGTAAAGTAAGAATTCGGGGAATAGAGACAGGGTTATGATCCGGCCTAACTAGGTACGCTAGGAGCCGTCCGGCCTTATTACCATGTTCAAATATTTTTTGTGTTATATGCAGCATACGTTTTTGAGTTAGATCTAGTAATTTAAGCTCATATTCTCTACGTTTAAACTTCCACGACTCATGTCTCTGGGGGTCTGGGTGTTTGACATATTCTGCCTCAGCCGCCACCATTGCCTCCTCCAATTCCCTGGTACGTTGCACAGCATTCTTACGTAAGACACCCGTTGTAGACATAAAGGCACCCCGTAGTACAGCCTTGGAGGCCTCCCACACAGTGGAGAGGTCTGTGGACCCCCTGTTGACCCTCCAATAGTCCACGATGTCTCTCCCACATGATCTCTGTATGATCTCGTCCTCCAGCCATTGTGGTCCCATGCGCCACAAGATGGGTCTTTGTGTAGGCAGGAGGAGAAGATCCACCATCAGAGGTGCATGGTCAGACACCCCTCTGGGCAGATAGGACACAGCCGAGACCAACGGGAGGGCATCAGGAGTACCAAACGCTAGGTCAATACGTGACATAGTGTGAAATGAATCAGAATGACATGAATACTGATAATCGGTGGGGTGTTTCCACCGCCAGACCTCAGTGAGGCCATAAACTTCAGCCCATTCTACAAAAGAGGGGCAAGACCTCCCTCCTCCCCCCAAGCGGTCCACTAAGGGGTCAAGAACAGCATTGAAGTCTCCTATGTATAATATCGGTCCAGGGGATCTGGCGACAAGGAGGAGAGATAATCTGGAGAGAAGATCTGGGGTAAATGGGGGAGGTACATAGACATTGACCAGAGTAAATGTCTTTCTGGCAATTTGTATAGTGAGTATAATAAATCGACCATCAGGGTCCATCGTCACGGACACAATTTCAGCTGATAGTGACTTTGCTAACAGAATGGAGACACCCCTAGAGTATGTAGTGTGGGTGGCATGGTATGAGGAAGCCACCCATGCTTTCTTCAGCGAGCGTACCCGTTCTTTGACTAGGTGCGTCTCCTGGAGGCAGATAATGTGTGGTCTGTAACGCTTAAGGAAGGAGAAAATCAAGGACCACTTGTGAGGAGAGTTTGCCCCTCTTACATTCCAAGAAATAATTTTTAGTGGATTAGCCATCTATAACATGCAAAACATTTCCTATACCGTAAAGGATAATACAGGAATCAACATCATAAAGAGCAATCCAGAGTACATAGTGTAGGTATACCCATATGCAACATAAAGAAGTTAAAAGTCTCGCCATTAAAAAGCAAAGAAAAACAGATAATGGTTCAGCAACCAAGAACTCACCCGACCATAATAGGCCTATTGAATCCCCCCCTCCCCCTCCCATCCCACCCCGCTCAACCATCCCCAACCTAGCGAGCTTGGATCCCGAACTGACCAAAAATTCAACAAACAACCCAAAAAAAGAGAGAGAGAAAAAAAAACAAGTATAAGGCACTTCCCATGGCTTCGCCATGTAGTGGAACGGGGTCAGTGAGGTATTTTTTTAGCTCCATTAAAACATAACTGAAGTTTCTGAAGGATAAAAGTAATGCAGTGAGTCGACCAGGTGACCACCCGTGTAATTGCCCGCATCAGGAATACCCGTTGGGAGAAGGTCCAGGACAGTATAAGTGACCCTAGGCTTTGTTTTGTCTACCGTGATGTGGGCAGGCATAGACAAGAGCCGTGTCGGTATCAGTTTGTCCTGCTCACAGTTAGTAGTCCCAGATATAAGGTCGATGACTGTTCAGGGTCCCCCACCGGGGACACCGATTAGGGGATAAAGGCACAAATCCTACATAGATGCGGTAGCATGTGCAGTCAGGTTTCCAGCAGGATGATTACATGTCTCGGAGGATTATCAGGCTGGACATTGTTATTGACCCGAACGTCCCCGTCGGCGCTGTGGACCCACGTGGTCATCGAGCCAGGCCATGGCTTCTTTAGGTGAGTTGTAAAAGTATGCCTTGCCATCCCAAATGACTCTTAATTTGGCAGGGAAGAGCATAGCATACTGTAGGCCCTCCTGTCGGAGACGGTTCTTTACCGCAGAGAAGGAGACACGTTGTAGTTGTACATCCGCAGAGAAGTCGGGATAGATGGAGATAGTATTGCCGTTATATTTAAGTGGACCCTTTTCTCTGGCTAAACGCAGAATGGTCACTTTGTCTTGGAAGTTGAGGATACGTGCAATCAAAGAGCGTGGAGGAGTCCCTGGATTTGGCGCTCTTGGTGGGGTAAGGTGTGAGACAAACTCTCGACCCCCATTACCTCTCGTAGCCAGGAATGCAGAAACCGCTCAGGACGAGAGCCCTCAGATCTCTCCGGGAACCCCACAAAACGGAGATTGTTTCTCCTGGAGCGGTTCTCCAGGTCGTCGATTTTTGCGTGTAGGGCCGCCATTTCTGTAGTATTTGCCTGAACAGCAGCTGACATTGGTTGTACCGTATCTTCTAAAGTACTAATGCGTTCTTCAGCAGCTCCAGTTCTTTCCCTTAAAGTTTGTACATCTTGCTTCAGTAATGAGTTGTCAATGCGGATGGTTTTCAATTTGTAGTGACAGGGAGGTCTTGCAGTCCTGAATCGCAAGCATGATCTCAGCCAGTGTAGGCTCCACCATAGGTGGTCCAGAAGCCGTACTATCAGTAGGGCTGTAGGGGGAGTCCAACACCTGGTGGGGTTCACCCTGTGTTTTGAATATGGCTGGTCCAGATGCGCACAGCTCCTGGGATGTCAGTGAAGAGGAAGCTGCATATGGCGGGGGCTGGGATGTGTGCACAGGGTCCGCCACATTTCCCGCATCCTCCTGTCTTCTAAACTTAGCTAATTGCTCTGCTGCAGAGGCAGGTATAGGAGGACCGTATTTGACCATCATTACGCCTTTGTAGGGGGGCACGTTTCCCACCTGCCGGTCAAACAAAGGTACAGGATAACAATACAGAGGTATAGGGGGGATACCGGCCTGGGAGAGGTGATGGCTGCTAGGTATTCCAGGCGAGGTTCGTCACTATTAGGATGCAGGGGTGTAGGCTATAGTGATCTGTGATAGGGCCCCCACACCAAGCGCCCCCAGCACCCTCTTTCTACAGACAGATCCTCAGGGGGGAGAGTGGCAGTGTCCAGGCCAGATGATGGTAGTAAGGGGGATAGTTGTGCCCTTCCCTGTGAGAGAGAGAGAGGTTGTAGGCCCGGCGGGTGTACCAAGATGGCGGACGCACACTGTAGGCCGCGACTCCCTCCTAGTCCCCCTACTCACGGGTTCCACAAAGGATGCTCCAGTCCCTGGACAGGCAGTGGGGCAGCTGGATGGTCTGATGGGCACCCCAGGAGCCGCTGGGAGAGCCGCGCTGTTCCGCGGACTAGGCCGCAAAGCCGGGGCCTCGATTAGCGGGTCCGGCCGGCCGAATACAAAAATATGCCCCTATCAGCCTCCTGAATGTTCCAACAAGCCTGGGCGATGATGGCTGAGCCTGCGGAGGCTTGAAATTAGCAGGATGGCACAGGATGAAGATCAGGATGGACGGAGCTCTATGCCTCTGCGTCCTGCTCCTTTCACATCCCGGACACGCCCCCCCTGGGTTGGTTACATGCGCCATTAGAACACAACCACGATCCACTAAAGTGGTGATATAATTCCTCTGTTATGCACTACTTTTCACTCTGGTTATCTGTAATGTGTTATTTTGGACTGTTTATTATAACTCTGTTTCTAACCATACCTATTATGGATGGAACTCAATGCTTAGTAACGGTTGGTTCCTCCAGCTGTTGCTGGACCCACTAGAGCACCATTGCACTAGCTCAACATAGACCACCCCCACGACATGCCTCTTCTTATACAGGCCCCCCAATGTACCGCTCTGTATAACTCCCGGTTCTAGATCAACATAAGGTTAACATCTCCTATCGGCGTACATGCCTTCCCTGGCAGACACCGCTGCCTCCCTTTTTGTCTGTAGGGGCCTGAAAAGACCCTATCCAGACAGTGCTTCCCAGCTGAGCAGGCCTTTTCCCTGTTAAGGTCAAAAACGTTTTTCCTTTTTGATCTTTTTTGTGCCATATCTTGAATACAAAGCCTTCTGAACTACCATAATGGCACTCCTTCTTCCTCTCTGTCCACTCTCTCCCCATCCCGGGGAAAAAGGGTTAGCCCCAACACCTAAAAGCCAGCAGAGCTCCATCCAACACTCACTATGGCCCCCATAAACCTTCTCACTCTTAGTGTTCAAGGGCTCAATGTCCCACAAAAATGAGTCAAAGCATTCCGCTCCTTTGCCTCAACTAAGGCCCATGTAGTGTGTCTGCAGGAGACCTATTTCACCCAGCAACATACCCCTAAGTTCTTTAGACAAGCCTGCCCACAGGTTTACACAGCCTCTGCTACCACCAAGCAAAGGGGGGTGTTGATCGCCTTCCACTGTTCAGCACCTTTTACACTCACTAAAGAAATCAAAGACCCTGCGGGTAGATACCTTATAATAACAGGACACCTCCTAGAAGATGTAATCACTGTTGTATCTTACTGTGCCCCTAATCAGAAGCCTACCTCCTTCCTAACCCATCTGCTCCAGGTCATTGACCTACATAAACGAGGCACCCTGTTAATAGGAGGGGACTCCAATCAGGTAATTTACCCTTTCTTGGAAAAATCCCCATTCTCACCCTCACCTAGCCCTCAAAAACTCTCTTTCAAGCAAGTGCTGCAAAAACATTCCCTCAATGACTCCTGGAGAGAAGCCAACCCCACCAGACATCAGTATACCTTCTATTCACACCCCCACAAGGTTTCCTCGCATATAGACCATATCTTGATTAGCACTGGGACCACGTCAGCCCTTCTTTCTTCGACCATCCTCCCATTTACATTGACTGAGCATAGTGCCGTGATCACCACTCTTGAATCTTTGATTCCCAAACAAGCAGACCACTCTTGGACCCTCAATGACACCCTCCTTGCTCACCCCTCCCACAGTATGGACATAATGATGGCCATTAAGGATTATGTCTCCAACAATTCTTCAGAGGAGATCATACCCTGACCCTCTGGGAAGCCCATAAACCCATGCTAAGGGGAACCCTCATTAGCAAAGCCTCATACCTGAAAAAAGAGAGATACTCTCTTTAAAAACAGCTGGTAGACACATTCCTTAAGGTGCATGCCGCCTTTCAGGAGGACCCCACCTTAGAGCACAAGCAAGATCAGGACAAATCCAAATTGGAACTAGACCTATTCCTATTAGGGAATCTGCCCCTTGTAATTGGAAGTATGCGGCGCCACCATACCGGAACACCAATTAAGGAAGGGTGAGCACTATTTTGAAATGTGAAATATGATGTATGTGATTATGCAACAGATGGAAAACATTTAAATATGCTATCTATGTTTTGATTCTTAGACAACTATGAAATAAAGGGGAATGAATCCTGAAGAAGCAATAGATATTGAGAAACGTCGATGATAATTATTCCACCTTTAATTATCCCTGATGTATCATTGAATGTATGAGATACATGTACTGTATATGGGATATGTTGGTTGTCCACAAAAATTTCTAAGCTTGGTTTTAATATGCAAAAATAAAGTATTCATTTTTAACTACATGCGTTGTGTGCTCACTTGGACCCAATACCAATCCATTAAAATCCTATATATATTCTTTTGATGACTCTGGTCATCTATGTATATATATTTTTTTTTCTGATCCGAGTACTACCTATTACCATCCCGTCACACTTCCTCTGAATACTTCAAAGATGTACCCTCCACTACATCTGAGGCAAGACCAGACCCCAAGTCAACAGACAGACCCTCTTCTCCCAAAAACTCAGAGGAGGTCTGGGAGTGCCACACTTCACAAGGTACTACCACGCCACTCACATGGCACAACTAACCAAATATCATGCCACTCATGAGGTCCCACTATGGGTCTCTTTAGAAGTGACAAACTGTGACCCACTGTCTGTGGCCAACCTATTGTGGCTACGTCCAAGGGACCGCACATTAGTCCGCAACTCACCTTTCATAGCCTTCGTACATGGGATAGGTTAAAAAATAAACCCGGATTTCAATCTCCACACAGCCCCATGCTCTCATACTTGCGCAATCCAGCTTTCTATCTGGCCTGGAAATCTCCAGCCTCCTTCTACAGATGGTCCTCAGCTAATCCGACCCCATGCATTTACTTCGCCTGACACCTTAAAACCATTCTCGTCACTACAAGAAACTCACAATCTACCCAATGCAGAAATATTCCACTACATACAATTGAAACACTTTTTTACCCCCTGCACACATAGGGATCCATCTATGCCAAGTATGTCCACCTTTGAACACGCTTGCCATAAAGACCCCCACGCAAGAGGGTTCATTTCTAGCCTTTGCGCTCATCTGCTAAGCCCCTTGTCCCTAACCCCTACCTCATATATGACTAACTGGGAAAAAGACTTTGGGCAGCAGCTGGATGCTAAAGATTGGACACACATATGGGAAGCCACTAAATCATCCTCCCAAAACATAGTCGCCTTAGAAACAAAGTATAAGGTCCTAATGCGGTGGTACCTTGTCCCAGCCTGAATTTCTAAATTCTTACCCACATACTCCCCCCTTTGCTTTCGTGGTTGCTCAGAAACGGGGACACATCTCCACATCTGGTGGACGTGTCCTCTGGTGAAAACCTTCTGGGTAGATATTTTCCATATCCTGTCTACGTTATTTGATAGCCTTATTGATCCAGATCCTGCCATAGCCCTGCTGAATATAAAGCCAGTGGAGGTAACTAAGACCCAATTCAAGCTCCTCCTACAGATCACCACTGCTGCGAAGCAGACCATTGCCAAAGCGTGGAAGACCCCACATCTTAACATTATGGAAACCAAACATAGGATCACGAGGGCCATGATCCATGCGAAAATTGAGGCAACTATCCTGGACACCATAGCCACACGAGATAGGATATGGAAACCATGGCTAGGCCACTTTATCCCCCTGGATTTTGACGACACCTTGCTATGCCCTTGAACTAAGCATCAGTGAGTGAGTGACTGCTAATACTCATTAATCCTTACCCTTTCACACCCTGACCATTTTCCCCCAGAATTCCCTTATGCTCTTTTTCCATTTCTCCTTCCCCTCCTCCTCTTCCCCCCTTTTTCCCCTGCTTTGTCTTGCCCCCCTTAAGTCTCCTTTCCTTCTACTACTGTGTCCCTGCTCCCATCTCCCTCTTTGCCCATACCCCACCCATACACCTCCGCTACTCAGTAGCCCTGATAACGTTTGGACCACTCACCAAGTCATCTTCTCATCATCGCTAATCCATGGACCATTTCATTAGATTTTTAGTACTCCTGATTATTTCCACTGTTTTCATGGTTTCAATGCTATTGAATTTCTTCCAATGCATGGTGATAGATTGTACGGGCTGAGTCCCACATGATGATCTGTATTTTTCTGACATTGGCTGAAGTGATTCTCCTCCTGCCCCCATGTTAAGGCAGCGAGTAGCGTCTACACCTGTTATGTTCATGTATGTTTTCCCTTCAACAATAATAAAATACTTGAACAAGAAAGTGAGGAGAATTCAGTGAGACCATGTTTTTTCCATATACTGAAAGCTTGGTGATCCATTCCCAGAGGGAAATTGGGATTTCCTTGGATCGGTAACTGTTTTGAAATAGAGATGGGAGTTTCAGGATTTTGAGTACTTCCCTCCAAGCTATGACTGTGTCACGCATGAGAAGGTTATGCTGAAGGCTGGGACAGATCAATTTCCAAGGAGAATGGAGTAGTGCAGAAAATGAGTAAGGGTAAGACATTGCCGACTCTAGGGTGTAGTTGGAGTATCTAGATACTTTGTTAGACCAGTCCAACCCTATTCTTAACAAGCATGCTAAATTGTATACTCTAATGTTAAGTAGACTAATTCCCCCCTTGCCCCTGGGGAGATGCAGCTTTGACATTGTGATGCGTGGCATCTTTTGTGCTTCCAAATACATTTTTATATAAAGCTTTAGTAATTAGTTGAATGTCTTTCTGTTTTAGCAATAAAGGTAGTGTTTGTAGAGGATACAGAATACGTGCAAAACTGACCATTTTGAATAGGTGACATCTTCCCAGGAGTGAAAGAGGCAGATCCATCCAGTTCTACAATTCCTGGGTGATTTTAATAAACAGTAGAGGGTAGTTCAGGGTGTAGAGGGAGGAGAGAATTTTTCCAATTTTTATACATAGGTATGTAATATGAGACTTAGCCATGGCGAAGGGAGAACGAGAGGTCCAGGGACGGTGTGATATTGGGCCTATGGGGAGGATTTCACTTTTACTGTAGTTGATGCGCAACCCAGAACAGAGTCTGAAGTCATTGAAGGTTTTGATGATGGTGGCCATATCCTCTGAGGGACCTTCTGAAAAAATGAGGATATCATCTGCAAAAACACTGATTTCAGTTCATGGTCACCTATGGGTATCCCGTGGATTGGTGCCTTTGTGTTCAAAAATCTGGAGAGTGGTTCTATTGCCAAGTTAAATAACAAAAGTGACAGAGGGCATCCCTGTCTCGTCTCCTTAAAGAGTCTAAATTCCTCTGAGAGGAGACCCGCCACCACCAACCTTTCTGCCGGAGCAGAGTACATAGATTGTATTAAATTGTTGAAAAGGCCAGAGAAGCCCATCCTTTCAAGGACCAATGAGAGACAATTAAAGCTGACATTGTCAAATGCTTTCTCCGCATTCCAGGTGATGATGGCGAAATCCCCACCCGAGTGTTTGTTGGCGTGGTCTAGAATCATTAGGACTTTACGTATATTTAGGGTGGCTGTTCTGTCTTTTACAAATTCTGATTGCACAGGGTGAATTAGGTGCGGTAGGATGGGAGAGAGTCTAGTAGCCACAATTTTGGAAAGGATTTTGACATCCAAATTTAATAGAGAGATGGGCATCATCTGGGCAGAGATGGGATTGACAAGGGTGGGTTCTATGAGTTTTTGCAAAGTTTTGTAAAACTCCCCTGTCAAGCCATCAGGGCCTGGGGCTTTATTGGGGGGCAGATGTCGGATGGCAAGGGAGACTTTGTATAACATGACCTCCGTTCATGTGCGCTTGGTCAGTTCTAGGGTTTCTGCCCATGTATCAAATTCAGTCTTGGCTTTCTTCCATTCATCTCGGTTTTGGGATGAGTCTAGGGCAGAGAGAGCTCTTTGGGCTACTTTTAGGCGTAAGCTCGCCATTTTGAATTTGGATAGTGAGTTTTTCTTAAAAGAAGTAGCATAGGAAATCATTTTCCCTTGAATTAAGGCTTTCCCTGCATCCCAGAAAAGATTGGGGTTGTCTACATGAGGGGAGTTAGCTATGACATACTCTGTCTGAATTGTTATGGAGGAAGTGCGGGAAACGCCATAGGCAAAGATTGGGTTGCGCTATGGAGTCTTGGAAAGAAATAGAGACTGGGGCATGGTCTAAGATTGCAATCATGTGAATCTCAGAATCCGCTACCAAGAGTATGAGATTTTCTGTGCAGAAGGTGTAATCGATCCTAGTGAAAAGTTTGTGGGGATTGGAATAGAAGGAGAATTCTCTATCCGTGGGGTGGAACAGACATCACATATCAGTCAAGTTTAGGGATGCTAGGAGTGTTTGGTCATGGTTGGTTGCAGTATGGTAAGATTTTAGGGGGTTAGATCTGTCATCTGAGGTGGGAAGGGTAAAGTTGAAATCCCCACCTATCACATGAGGAATGTGGGGCGATTTCAACAGACTGGTGGTTAGGTCAGTGAAGAAGGGCCTACCAGGATTATTGGGAGCATATATATTTGAGATCATAAGGTCCTTATCACCCAAACGTATATGCACAGTTAAAAGGCAACCTTGTACGTCTGAGTCTGCGGACACTACCTCACAGGAAAGGTTCTTGTGCAAGAGAATGATGACTCCGGCTTTGGCATCTGAACCTAGAACCTTCCCCACCCACAAATTTTTTTAGTCAATGGAAGTCGGATTGCGTGAGATGGGTTTCTTGTAAGAGGGCAATAATGGTTTTCAGTCTTTTGAAGTGTCTTAGCACCTTAAGTCTCTTAATGGGGACCTGAGGCCTTTGACATTCCAGGTAATAATTCTCATGTGGGGTGTAAGTTAGTGATGTTTTGAGCTAGATTTGATGCCAAAAAGAGAGAGCCCATAGGTTGGGGGTGGGTTGTGTTGAAAATCCTTTCTCAGCTTTCATCGAAGAACTCTTGCATGAACGACATTATTAGAAAATCTTTTTGGTTTATTCTTCATAACATAACATAACATCATACAAACTTACGTAGCAACATAATATGTCTACATGATATGGTATGGCTTCAGATGTCAGTCAGGAGGAGGAAGAGTTCTGACAGGTGTTCATGTCATGTCTCCGAGAATGTAAGCTTTCATATCCTTCATTGTCTCTTCCTAGCTAACATTCAAAATCACGAATTCTTATACTGTTTAAAAACCTTAGGTCAGCTCTTTTCAAAGTAACCTTCCCTACTTATATGGCCTTAGTCTATAGAAAGATCACACATGACTCCTAACATGCTTAACATGAGGTTTGAAATAGAATTGCACATACAACAATTTTGCTTCTCTGTCAAAAGCACATTGAAATAACATTTACAAATATAACCAACATATTACATTATATTTCATACATTTCATATATTTCAGAGCCCAATATTATTCAAAATAATATTATAAATTCATAATTTCCAACAATTCCCCCTCAATGCACTATAACTATCAACAAAAGTGCATTCATTTTAAATAATACTTTTCTCTGAAATATTTACAATAAACAACAATTTAGTATGTCAGATATTGTACAAAAGCATTTTCCCAATACTCTGAAATATTTTCTTGTGAAAAATTTAACTATCTCATTTCATCAAGAAACTATAAATTAATATATTTTTATTCATTCTAATTAATTTTCCATCTAATTATAACATAATATCATCAAATAATTCTTCCTTCAACTTCATAAATTTATTTAACTTTTTGTAAAATTCTTATAACTTTAACTATATTATATAACTATGTTAAATATAAGGAAGAAATAAATAATATCTTTGATATATCAAAAAATTATATTAATCCATAATATAAATTATTCATTAATAAAAATTCTTCCATTCCAGGAAATTTCACTAACCAAATAATTCTACAATGTATGCTTTTATACATTATCCTTGATACTGTACATATAATAGATAATTCATTCATCTGTTGATACATAAAAATATACCTTTCCATAATGAATGTATCATATTGATTTATATATCTATGTATCTATCTATCCATGTATCTATGAGCAGCAAGCAACTTTTTCTATTTCCCTCTTTTCTTATTATGTATTATTTAATTCAACTATAACTCTTTATTTAGACATTTAAATCTAATTATTTTGGGGCGTGGCCTGATGCAGAGCCGAGCAGACGCATAAGCTCACAACACCAGCCAACGACGGGGAAAAGCGGCCCATAGCAGCTCACACACAGAGACTCAGGACCCGCTGAAGTGGCGTTCCGGACCGGATCACCACCTGGATCATGTCGAGGAAGCGTAAGAACGATAAAAAGCCACACCGCTTAACAGACTTTTTTCTCCGGGCCAGGGCGGAGGTAGGCAAGATGGCGCCGGGGCCTACATCTCCCCGGCCGCCACGCCACGCCATCCTCAACAGACTAAGGAGACTCAGCCCAAACATAGGGGTTCCCCTAAGAGCCACTCACCCTGCCCTTCTACCCCAGCATCTAATAGCCCTGCCAAGGCTAAACCCAGGCTGGATGCCAATGGATTCAGCCCGGAGGAGCACTCCATGTCCGAGTCCGGAGATGACACAAGGGAGATGCCGGATTCGATCTAATCCTTCCCCGCGCAGAATCAACCCATCCTGGACATGGTCCTTAAGGACATGCTGCTCTCCCTCAGAAGCACTATCCAAACGGACATAGCCACGCATATGCACAAATATCATGAGGATATACAGGCAGTTGAGGAGAGAGTTACACACATTGAAATGAAAATGGGAGACTATGCCACAACCATAAACGACCTTGTAGACCCTCATGAGGATAAAGAGAAGGATTCAGAATCATTAAAAGCAAAATTAGCAGACTTAGAAGACAGAACAAGAAGAAACAACTTTAAGATAAGGGGGATCCCCGAATCAGTACAGCAATCAGATCTGAGAGACTTTGCAATGACTATGTTTAAAAATCTCATACCAGGCCTCACAGATCTGGACATTACAATCGATAGAATCCACTGCCTGCCGAAACCGGCACACCTGCCAGAACAGGTACCCAGGGATGTGATCCTTAGACTACATTTTTTTCATATCAAAGAAGCCCTCATGACAGCAATGCGCAATCAACTTGACGTCCCCCCACAGTACCAAAAACTGCAATTCTACGCTGACTTGTCACAATATACATTACAAAAGCGAAGGAACCTAAACACAGTGACCAAAGCTCTACGAAACCATAAAATCATTTACAAGTGGGGATACCCCATGAAACTCACGATCACTAGAAATCACCGCACCTTCACTGTGAGTTCTCTAGACCAGGGCATAGATCTCCTAAAAGAATGGAAAATTCTCCCCGAGCCTGCCAGCGACTCTTCTCCCCATTCCTCCCCGCAACACATTGACCCGGAATGGAAAGTAGTCACCACCAAAAATGCCAAAACACACAATTAAGATTATGGGCTAAACGTTCAAATTTATCCCGGTAGTCGGCCGGTTAACTCTCAGGCTAAGACTTAACCCTCCATGCAACTCAGCAGCGCTATGCTGCCTCTGGGTAGAAAATACCCATGGTGGTTTTCATATAATATTAACCACTGGTTTGTTTATCATTTACTGTTCTTCTTTTTTTAAATCTTTCTTTTTTCACCTTCTCTTATGAACCCACAAATGAGGATGTGGTACGTGACACGGATGGGACTCCCAATTGTTCGCCAAGCTACAAAAATGGACTTCGTAGGATGCCCCCACCTTGGGGTATTTGATGGAGCAGAATCATCACAGAGATTGCATCGAACTGTGAGTACATTACCTCACTTATTGATCCAAAGAAGACATTCCTCCGGCGGGCTCAAGCTAGCACACTGGAGGAATCTCAAATCACACTAAGAAGTGAAGCCACGCACAGTATCTTTAACTTTCAAACCACAGATGGGGATTAAGATAATAATCATCAACACCAAGGGTCTAAATCACCCGGTCGAAAGGAAATCCCTATGGAATGAAGCACTGCAAAATCACTGTGAAATAGTTTGCGCTCAGGAGACACACTTCGCCGCGCCAGCACCTCCTCGTTGTAGCCACAAAAGTTTCCCACATATATTTACTGCCAATGCTGGAACTAAGGTAAGGGGTGTGTTGACGGCTTTTAGAGACACAATAGCATTCAAGTTACATACGGAGATTGCTGACCCGCAGGGAAGATATCTGATCCTTATCTGTGATCTTAACACCACAACTTATACAATTGTTAATGTATACTCACCGAACAGTCATCAGATACACTTCTTTAACAAGATAATGAGGAAAATCCAGCAACACCAAAGAGGCGCACTCATACTTTGCGGAGACTTTAACACCACTCCAGACCCAGCATTAGACTCTACGTCTATGGCTAAAAGCAGAGGCCCCAACTTTCAGACAACCTTGCACAAGCAAAACCTGTATAATGCTTGGAGATGTACACATGCTAATGAGAGAGACTTCACATTCTTCTCCTCTCCACACTGAATATACACAAGAATAGACCTTTTCCTAGTGGACCAACATATACTTAAAAAAACCAAAGTATCTACCATCAATATGATCACTTGGTCGGATCATGCCTCTGTCACACTAGAGATAGAAGACATATCAACCTCATCCACGAGTCCCATATGGAGAGTAAACCCGTACCTTTTACAACGAACAGAATACAGGGACATTGTTCAACTCCATTTACAGCAATATTTTGCAGAAAACAAAAATTTCGTGCAAAACCATTTTACTCTTTGGAACGCCCATAAGGCCTATATTAGAGGTATTTTAATTCAGTTGGGGGCGAGAGCCAGAAGGTAGCGGCAGGAGCGTATCAAGGGTTTGACAAGAGAAATCTCGGATATAGACACCCAAACAAAAGTACCCCATCACTAAAATTATCTCAAAAACTGACCCAACTCAGATACGACTTGAGACTTACCCTGCTAGAAGAATTTGAAAGGTCAGCCAGAAGATTAAAAATGACACACTACACTACAGGCAATAAAGCAGGTAAAGTTCTAGCGCAAAACATTAGAGGGTTTAAACACAAATCCAAAATTTCCTACATAATCCACCCCAACACTAAAGCAAAAGAGTTCCATCCCCAAAAAATAGCAGATGCTTTCAGCCATTTTTACGGTTCCTTATATAATCTTAAAGACGATAACACCACCCATCAACCCACAATGGAGGAAATTGAAAGTTTCCTGTCTAGCCTACCTATATTTAAACTCACACAAGCCCAACTCGAATCTCTTAATGCCCCATTTAATGCGATCGAAATCCAAGACGCTATTGAATCTCTCCCTCTAAACAAATCTCCAGGGCCAGATGGGTTTAGTGGGGAATATTATAAAGAATTCAAACAATCACTAACCCCCTATTTAGAAAACATTTTCAATTCTGCCGCTGCCTCCTCCTCTTTCCCTCCTGAGATGCTTGAAGCCCTCATTATAACACTGCCTAAGCCAGGGAAGGAACCCGACTCTCCCGCAGATTTCAGACCGATCTCACTATTAAATATTGGTGCAAAACTAATTGCCCAGAGACTTGTACACATAATGCCTAGACTGATCCACCCAGACCAGACCGGGTTCACCCAAAATAGTCAGACCTCGGATGCTACTCGCAGACTGGTAAATATTGTGCATTTGGCTGAGGTCCAAAAAAGGCCTTCTCTGCTCCTGGCGCTGGATGCAGAGAAGGCCTTTGACCGCATCAATTGGCTATACCTGACAAAAACGCTAGACTCCTTTGGTTTTACAGGCAACATTCTTACAGCTATAATGGCTTTGTATTCTTCTCCATTGGCCAGAGTATACACAAGGGGAGTCTTGTCTCAGCCTTTCAAAATTACCAACGGCACCAGACAGGGCTGCCCTTTATCCCCACTGATATTCAATCTGCTTATAGAACCGTTGGCTATATGCATCAGATCTCATCCGCTAATCAAAGGTTTTGGCATAGGGACCACGGTCCACACAATAAGCCTCTTTGCGGACGACATAATTATGTCTATCACAGAAGCGGGTTCCTCTCTGGCTGCAGTACACGACACTTTGAACCTATTTAACAAGATCTCATATTACAAGGTTAATGAGAGTAAATCCTACATTTTGGGATTGGGAATCTCTCCTCAAGTGAAGGATGAGCTCAAGACAAGGTTTCCATATGCCTGGCAAGAAAGGGGAATAAAATATTTAGGCATCACGCTCACTGCTCGGATAAGACACTTAGTGGAAGATAACTATACTTCCTTTCTAGCACACCTAAACATAAAACTGGGGGACTTGTCCAGGACAGAACTGACCTGGACGGGTCGTCTGGCGGCTTTTAAAATGATCATCTTGCCACAATTTATATATTTATTCAGAGCCCTTCCCATACCAGTCCCAGAATCCTTTTTCAAGAAAGCTCAATCTATGTTAAATAATTTTTTATGGAAAGGCAAAAAAGCCAGATGCGCATTCAAAAAAATGATTAAGGCCACAAGAGCGGGAGGGATGGGGCATGTATTGCTTAAAGACTACTATATAGCGACAATTCTAGCTCAGTTGAAGGCTTGGTTCCCCAAATCAAACAAAACTAGATGGCAGGAACTGGAACAGGCGCAGTGCCCAAATAAAAATCTATACGATCTCTTAATGGCTAGCAAGTTCATGTCCCACAACCCACTCAAAATGGCACCCACGCTGGTGGCAGCACTACAAGCTTGGTCGTTTTTGCTAAAATCGAGCATGAGTGAGCAAAGGTTGACCAACCTCCCAATGCCCATACCCAGCCTAGCACTCCTAATCCCTAACCCAAAAGTCCATCACTGGGTAACTAAAGTGATCCACACTGTGGAGGATCTTATGATAGGGCCATCCATGAAAACATTCAGAACCCTCCAAATTGAATTTGGACTCGACTCAGTTGAATTGTACAGATACAACCAAGTTTCTCACTTTTTGAGGACCAATCCCGACTCCTCAACGAAACTGCCATGGAGAATTGCTCTCTACTACACCAACCCAATCTCTAAAATCAAGGTAATTTCCCTATTTTACAATTTTCTTAACCAGAAAATGACATTTACCAAATCTCCCTCCATGTTAATATGGGAAAATGACATCGACTCCCAATACACTTCTGAACAATGGCAAAAAGCCCCTAAGATTACATATACGTCCACCAAAAGTGCGGGATTGTGGGAATTGTCACAAAAGATATTATTACGGTGGTACTTGACCCCCACAAGGATACATAGATTCAACCCCCAGTGTTCGCCACAATGCTGGAGAAACTGTGGGCTCAGAGGTTCTCTCTGGCATATTCTATGGGTATGTCCAAAAATACATTCCTTTTGGGGGAAAATATTTCAACTGATAACTAGTGCTGAGCGAACCTGGACTGTAAAGTTCGGGTCCGTACCGAACTTTGGGGTGTCCGGGACCCGGACCCGAACCCGGACTTTTCAAAAAAAGTCCGGGTTCGGGTCCGGGGTTCTGGTAATTTTACCAAAAGTTCTGAAAATTGCTGTAAAAAAGTCCAGGAAAGTCCTAGAGGTCTGCAAAAGGAAGGAAAATGGGGGTAAGGGTGGGACAAGTGCCCTACAAAGAAATGGGGACAGGGAAATAACTAAAAGCATTTTTAAATAAATAATATCATAAAAAAATCAAAAATGGAGGTGGATGTGGACCATCTTCAAACTGTGTCTGAAAAGTATTAATTAACGGTAGAAGCCATATAACTGTTCTAAAACCATCTTCAAACTGTGTCAAAAAAGTATAAATAAGCCGGGAGAACCCATATCGCTGTTCTGCAAACATTTGGAAACTGTGTGTGACACTTTAACTAAAACCGGGACAAACTGAACTACTGTTCTGCAAACATCTGGGAACTGTGTGTGACACTTTAACTAAAACCGGGACAAACTGTTCTGCAAACATCTGGAAACTGTGTGTAACACTTTAACAAAAACCGGGACAAACTGTTCAGCAAACATCTGGAAACTGTGTGTGACACTTTAACTAAAACCGGGACAAACTGAACTACTGTTCTACAAACATCTGGAAACTGTGTGTAACACTTTAACTAAAACCGGGACAAACTGAACTACTGTTCTACAAACTTCTGGAAACTGTGTGTGACACTTTAACTAAAACCGGGACAAACTGTTCTGCAAACATCTGGAAACTGTGTGTGAAACTACAGCATAGAGAAGAACAGGGATATGGTTTTGCTCTGCTATAGTTTCACATAGAGTTTTTAGATGATTTTAGAACAGTGATATGATATCACTGTTCTAAAATCATCTAAAAACTCTATGTGAAACTATAGCAGAGTGAAACCATATCCCTGTTCTTCTCTATGCTGTAGTTTCACACACAGTTTCCAGATGTTTGCAGAACAGTTTGTCCCGGTTTTAGTTAAAGTGTCACACACAGTTTCCAGATGTTTGCAGACCAGTAGTTCAGTTTGTCCCGGTTTTAGTTAAAATGTCACACACGTGGCCGTACGAGATTACATCACTTCCGGTTTGGTAATTCCACGAGGTGGAACGCAGAGCGGGTAGGAGGAAGAGGGTCCATACCTTCCTCAAGTGGGATTCCACTGCCCACTCGCCTACTAAATTGGAAGTCTTTTATTTGGATTTTGGACCTGTATGTTTGTGAAATAAACCCGGTATAGATATACTACACCATTGTGGATCCTATTTTTCCTAAACCATATGGAGCCGGTATACTGACTTAAAGGAGCGAGCTACCAGATGATCTCTTGGTTCAGAAGATACCTAGGATTTTGCCTGTGTGGACCCCGGTAACCTAGAAGGAAGGAAACAAGCGAACGGAGGACGAAAAGACCCCATTTATCCAAGGCGGGCTACCCCTGCAGGGGTGTGAAGCTTCCGGTAAGTGGGGCCACAGGTGGGGGAGCACAAGCTGATGTCACCTGGATACTACAAGAGGAGCACAAAGTCACCATTTCTGATCATTTTTTAGCATGTTCTAATAGTTCTCGGATTAGTAGAATAACAACAACAGTGACAGCCTTTGATCCCTTATTATTGTGATGTAAACATATCTTGTTATCTCCATATTTACATGAATCACTTTTGAGCACCTTTACAACCTACGGATTTTTACGGACATTTCTTCACGGACATTTACGGACTGCAACAATTATTTTTGAGCATTTATTTTTCACATATATAATTGCCAACACTATATCTACTTGTAGTTTTGCACCAACTTTATTTGCACATATACTGGAGAATATTTATAGAATCCAATTTTTACGGATTTTTACGGACTTTAAAAAGTTGTAAGTTTTGTTTTTTGCACATAGTATGGTTTGCACAAAACACTCATTTTATTTTTTATACAATGATTTACACATGTACTGATCAGTTGTTTTAATTAATCTATGCAATTTAGTTTTACGGACTTTTTACGGACAGATTATTTACGGACTTTTATGAAATGCAACTTTTATAATTTTATTCAGATTTATTGATTAAGTTTCACTTGTTTATACACAGATTGGTAAATAAGATATAATAAGATACTGATTAAGTGATTCGGAGCACATGTGCACTTCACGCACGAAAACTTGATATAAGACACTCATTCTATTCAATATCCGCATTAACATTAATTAGGACAGCGCCATTCCTGTTTCTTTTCTTTTACATTCCTCCCCTTGAAAGGGAGTTCCTGGAGGGCAGCAGTCTGGTGATATTCAAAACGTTTTATCCCAGCGCAGGTTTTTTCTCACACTCATCAAAATGTCACACACAGTTTCCAGATGTTTGCAGAACAGGGATATGGGTTCGTCCGGTTTTAGTTAAAGCGTTACACACAGTTTCCAGATGTTTGCAGAACAGTAGTTCAGTTTGTCCCGGTTTTAGTTAAAGTGTTACACACAGTTTCCAGATGTTTGCAGAACAGTTTGTCCCGGTTTGAGTTAAAATGTCACACACAGTTTCCAGATGTTTGCAGAACAGGGATATGGGTTCGCCCGGTTTTAGTTAAAGCGTTACACACAGTTTCCAGATGTTTGCAGAACAGTAGTTCAGTTTGTCCCGGTTTTAGTTAAAATGTTACACACAGTTTCCAGATGTTTGCAGAACAGTTTGTCCCGGTTTTAGTTAAAGTGTCACACACAGTTCCCAGATGTTTGCAGAACAGTAGTTCAGTTTGTCCCGGTTTTAGTTAAAGTGTCACACACAGTTTCCAGATGTTTGCAGAACAGTAATATGGGTTTGCCCGGTTTTAGTTAAAGTGTTACACACAGTTTCCAGATGTTTGCAGAACAGTAGTTCAGTTTGTCCCGGTTTTAGTTAAAGTGTTACACATAGTTTCCAGATGTTTGCAGAACAGTGATATGGGTTTGTCCCGGTTTTAGTTAAAGCGTTACACACAGTTTCCAGATGTTTGCAGAACAGTAGTATGGTTTCTCACGGTTTTAGTTAAAGTGTTGCACACAGTTTCCAGATGTTTGCAGAACAGTAGTATGGTTTCTCCCGGTTTTAGTTAAAGTGCTACACACAGTTTCCAGATGTTTGCAGAACAGTAGTATGGTTTGTCCCAGTTTTAGTTAAAGTGTTACACACAGTTTCCAGATGTTTGAAGAACAGTGATATGGGTTCTCCCGGCTTATTTATACTTTTTTGACACAGTTTGAAGATGATTTTAGAACAGTTATATGGCTTCTACCGTTAATTAATACTTTTCAGACACAGTTTGAAGATGGTCCACATCCACCTCCATTTTTGATTTTTTTATGAAATTATTTTTTAAAAAATGCTTTTAGTTATTTCCCTGTCCCCATTTCTTTGTAGGGCACTTGTCCCACCCTTACCCCCATTTCCTTCCTTTTACAGACCTCTAGGACTTTCCAGGACTTTTTTACAGCCATTTTTGTGCCTAAAAGTTCGGGTCCCCATTGATTTCAATGGGGTTCGGGACAAAGTTCGGGTTCTGTCCGGACCCGAACCCGGACTTTGTCCCGAAGTTCGGCCGAACCAGCAGAACCCGGACTTCCAGAAGTTCGCTCAACTCTACTGATAACACAAATTACAAACCTATGGCTAGCGCCTGATCCGGGCCTGGCTATCCTATCCCTGACTCTAGACTCCACCCCACCACAATGGAGACATTTGATCTCTCATATTCTTCTGGGTGCTAGGTTGGAGGTAGTTAGACATTGGAAGAAAACCGAGACCCCTTCATTAGGCGAAGTAGTCAGAACAATCAACCTACATGTAACGTATGAGCTGATGTACGCAGCTTCCTTAGGGCAATATCATAGTAAACTACCAATATGGAAACCTTGGATTGACTGGTATAAATTAACAGACAAGTGATAGACAAGTCCAACAACAATGTCTACCTATATTGGGCTTACTGTAATCTCAAAATATTGAATCTCTCTCCCCATCCTCAACGTGCTACAGTAATAAGGGGAATTTGTTCTAAGTTCCACATATGTTATGGTTTATATATATATTTTTTTATTTTAGTGTTTCTCAGTTCGTTAAAAGATTGGAATACCTTTTGCAGTATGGTACATTAACCTCTTGAAAAATCTACATTGAGCCGTTCGTTTCCAAGGGAGGGAGATGGTAGTCCTCCCGGAGGGCCGGTGGCGTGGTTCCTGTTGGCGGACCTTCTCCCTCCCCACAGTGTGTTCCTTTGGTGGGGCGGGGGGGCTGTCGGCGGGTTCCGGGCGTCGGGTGGCCCTTCCGAGGCCGGTACAAACCCTCATTATTAACCACGGCACATGTTCTGACCCACCTCAGGGCCAATCCCCAAGAGTTCTTTTATGAGGCCCCTAGGGGCTCGTTAGTAAACCGAGGGCAGATGGGGGTGGGCACCAAGAATGCCAATGAATGCAAAATAAACTGTATGTAAAATAACTGGTCAGCAATCTAATTGTAGTAATATTCATGTTCTGTACCACTATATGATGCCTTTGAAAAATATGCTACTTGTGCCTGTAAAATGCAATTGGTTTTCAATAAAAACTATTGAAATTAAATCTAATTATTTTCTTCCACACAAGCCTATATGTATTTTAACTATACACTTTTTTGTCTAGATATAATTAACATTTTCTTCATTAAAAATATATATCCAATAATTCTTATATTAAATTCCTAACCCTTTCTTTTCTTTTTAAAATTAAGATACATTATGTATTAATACTCCCAAATGTACAATTTATTATACATTCTTGTTATAATAAACTATCCAAATTTCCCAAGTTATGTGTTCTCTCAAAATTTAATAAAATAAATTCTATGTGTATAATTCTGTATTAATATGTGTTCCTATAAAAATTAAGAAACCTAAATATAATAACTATAATGTATACCAAACTATCCTCATTATTACTGTGATAATAATCATTCAAGGATTTAATAAACTTAAAAATATTATGTAGGAGAAAATATCAAATTTCAAATGTCAATGCAGAGTTACTTATATTTTTCCTATTATTTCAGTATCATCAACATTTTCAATATCTAAATACCCATAATATGCTTTTATTCATAAAAAATCCAATAAGAATCACATCCAAACTCCCCTTTTCATAATGATCAAACGATCAATATGACACATGTGATGCAAGTCCATATGAATAAATCATTGAAGTCCAAGCAAAAATCATAGTCCTTGATAACATAATCAAAAATAATGATGGAATGAAAAAAACAAAAAAAAATGAACAACTAAAGGTCCAGTTGAGCTTTTCATGATCATGATAGAATTAAAAAATTAAGTACATAAGTCCAGAAAAGAATAGAATTTAGAAATGAAACATATATCTAGGAAAGAAAATTGAAACAAGTATCAAATTCTTATTAAAAAATTATATATGTTTTCTTAAGTCATTTTCATTAATCAATATAAACCATTCTAGATTTATAATCCTTTCAATGTTTATCCATTTTCTTTTTACCCAATCTTTGAACTCTAATTACCTTAAGAATAACAATATAACTTTCCCCAGATGGTATTTGACATTCCTGATACCTTAACGTTAACTACTAATCATACTCATTAGAAGTAGAAATATCATTCAAGACATTATTTCTATTGAAAGATTTAGCAAAGGCCTAGCCATGTTTTGTAACCATACTTCTGAATTCTTGTGATCACCTTCAATGATTCCATGGTTTGACATCCAACCCCAATGGAATATGACATAAGTTCATAACAACTTTAACTTTGGTAAAACAATATTCTCTATTGCTAGAATTATCTCAATTAATTTACATAAATAAATTAACTAAAAAAAACATACTTGTATCCACCTTTAGCTGGTAAGAAAACAAATATAGTCAATCTATATAGATTGCCAAATTCATCAGTAATATATTTTTTTATAATATATTATATATTTACTTATTTCATTCTTATGAATTGTTTTATAAACAAATAAAACAAAATTCAGAAGTTTGATGACAAAAGTGCTCTAAAATGAGTATTTCAGAACTTCTTTCTTACATTAGCAAATCAATCAATCTGGTATCTGGATATGCAAAAAGAATATCTACATTTAAAAATAACTCTATTCATTATTTTGTTTACAATAGTATTATTTTCATCTTCTTAATCCCCCTCTTTACCCTGTGACTACATTAAATCTTATACAATAATTTAATCAAATTCTTGTGTTTTTTTTATATTCTTATTTCTAAAAATTTGATTGTGATGAAATAAGATTATTTTTAAAACTAACATCTGTCATACAGTGTGAGTGACTGTCACTTTGGCAACCAACCAAATACTCAAATTCAGCTTGCAGTGTAAACACATGTTCAGTAAGTTTATGAATTCCACTGTGCCGATATATGGCGCCTTATATATAAGCACAGGAATCCTTTCCAACAAGTGTACACTTAAAATTTGGAAAATATCTAATTACTTAAATGTGACCCTGTCTCTTACACTGTATTAGTTTAACCAAAAAATATTTATTCCCTACTTAAACTGACAAACCTTTTTTTTTTAACATTCAATTGTCACTTCTGGCCAAGCTTGTGAATTAACACCTGTTTTCCCTTTAAAAACACCCTCCTTGTAACATAAGATGTCTTAAAAACAAACGGTGTAAAACTTCACAGCAATGAACAATACACTACAACATTTGTAACAACTAGAGATGAGCGAACTTCTAGAAGTCCGGGTTCTGCTGGCTCGGCTGAACTTCGGGACAAAGTCCGGGTTCGGGTCCGGACAGAACCCGAACTTTGTCCCGAACTCCGAACCCCATTGAAATCAATGGGGACACGGACTTTTAGGCACAAAAAGGCTGTAAAATAGTCCTGGAAGGTCCTAGAGGTCTGCAAAAGGAAGGAAATGTGGGTAAGGGTGGGACAAGTGACCTACAAAGAAATGGGGACAGGGAAATAACTTTAAATATTTAAAAAAAAATAAAAACATAAAAAATGCAAAAATGGAGATCATCTTCAAAATGGGTCTGAAAAGTATTAATTAACGGTAGAGGCCATAGAACTGTTCTAAAATCATCTTCAAACTGTGTCAAAAAAGTATAAATAAGCCGGGAGTACCCATATCACTGTTCTGCAAAATGTGTGTGTCACTTTAAAAGGAAACCGGGAATAAGTGAACATCTGTTCTGCAAACTTATTTAAAGTCTGTGTGTCACTTTAACCTTCTCCCGCCCGCGCCATAGCCGAATGACGGCTACAGCGCGGCTCTAAAATGCCGGGAGGACGTCAATAGACGTCCTCCCATTTGGCTTGTGCTGGGCGCGCTCCCGCGGGCGCGAGCGGCACGTGCACGCGCCGCTCGCGCCCGCGGGAGCGTGCCCGCGGGTCGGGCGGACCCGATGTCCGCCGGAGACCCGCGATCTCCTTTCAGAGAGGAGGAACGGGGAACCGCCGAAGTAAACACGACGGTTCCCCGTTCTGTGAATGGGACATGACAGATCTGCTGGTCACTGGGATCAGTTAGATCTGTTATGTCCCGACCAGCCCTGCCCCCCCCCACAGTTAGAACACACCCAGGGAACATTGTTAACCCCTTCACTGCCCCCTGCTGGTTAACCCCTTCACTCAGTAACCGTCACTTCCCCAATTGGTCGTCCCCCGTCACTTCCCCAATTGTTACAAGGGACCCACACAAGATTGACACCCCCCCCCGTCCCGACCAGCCCTGTATTGTCTAGATTGACTAGGGTCACTGGTCGTCTAGACAGTACAGGGTAAGTGTCTTGCCCCTTGGCAGCACAAATGAAGCCGCCAAGGGGCAAGGAGGAGAGACTTTCCTCTAGCGCCCAGAGGCCGCCTGTAGCCCAGGCGGGCTGGGCGCCCGTGCGAGGGCGCCCGCGCTCGCCGCGCACGTGCACGGCGAGCGCGGGCGCCCTCGCGCGGGTCGTGTTCGGTTTACCCTCCTGCAGATAACTGC
>BLSH010385474.1:235148-246605 GCA_018402905.1 Glandirana rugosa | reverse complement strand
TTGTTCCACTAAGGTCTTTTCACCAACGTCAAGTCTCATGTCTTCATACATAAATATTTTCCCAATAAAACCACCCAAATCTAGAACCCAGTCCTCCGGTCTCCGGATTGAATTAAGGCCACAATACATTCCCAAGTAACACGTTACAACTTCCCTCACAAAACTCAGACAATAGCTGTGGGGACAGCCCATGAACGACACAGCTCTTGAACCTCCCCCCGGACCCCCAGCGACCGGAGGCATTGTAGACTGACAAGGTGAAAGAAATATCACACTAATCTGAACAGTCAGATGTTACGGAGGCCAGCGACCCCCAGGCCCCCCTCCAAGTTCTCGACACAGCAAGTACCCGACAGGGGTGTCGATAACAGACTCAAAACACTCCCTTCAACATTGCACAATGAACCCTTACATAACACCGGAATTAAGTTAGGCCTCTGGCCTCCTGACCCAAGATCTAAACCCACCAAAATAACCCTTTTATAAATACATACTTCTGTACTCTGAACTGCAACCACTTTTCTGGAATCACCTTGTTGTTTACAGACTGAATTTTATTTGTTTGAACTTTATGCAAACCTTGTATCAACAACTATACATGTAACACCGTTAAATAACATGACTATGTTCTGTAAAAACTTCTTTTTTCCCTCTTTCAATAAAAGATTATTGGAAAAAAAAAAAAATAAAAAAAAACAAGAGACGAGCATTGTGTGTCTTGAGATATTACATTTTGTCTTCTGTTGGTCTGTTGACTTTTCTGTCGTTCCGTTGTCTGTTCTTTCGTTCCGTGTGTGTGTTCTTTTTTCTTCTTTGAAGCTTTTTCCTGTTCTTATTTTGAAATACCTTTTGACTTCCATCTGTTTGGTTTCCAAACTTAGAACCTTCTGCTGTAGTTTCCTTGAAGAAAAGTGTCTGATATCTTTTGTCCTGAGCGTCCGTCCCTATTTTTCAGTATCTGATTTCCAAACTTGTCATTGTTCCAAAGGGAATATCTGCCAAATATTCCTTCAATGGTGGCTTTTTAATAATAATAATAACGTGGAGACTTATCCTTGTCATTATTTTTCCTCAGACTATCTAAGCCTGATATCCGGTGAAAACTTTCACGTACCTTAGCAACCAGTATCCCCTGGTTGTGTCCCGTGACCTTGGCAGAATCCTCCACGCCGTAACGTTAAGCTTCAAACCGGAAATCCTTTTATCCTAAAAATAGGGGAACACTGTCCGAACCGTGATGTCAACCTCTTTAGAGCTGAGCGTTTTTTTTTTCTTCTGCTTGCTAAAACATACAAGCTATTGACAGGTGAGAAAACAGACATAAAAACTCACTTGTTGTAGCAAGATCGTAAACAGACGTCAAGATTAAACAATCTATATGCGTGTCCGCATTCTTCCACCATGATGTTGAAAATCCTTTCTCAGCTTTCAATGAATAACTCTTGCATAAACGACATCATTAGAAAATCTTTTTGGTTTATTCTTCATAACATAACATCAGACAAACTTACGTAGCAACATAATATGAAGTCTACATGATGAGATATGGTATGGCTTCAGATGTCAGTCAGGAGGAGGAAGAGTTCTGAGAGGTGTTCATGTCACGTCTCCGAGAATGTAGGCTTTCATATCCTTCATTGTCTCTTCCTAGCTAACAAAGTCACAAATTCTTATACTGTTTAAAAACCTTAGGTCAGCTCTTTTCAAAGTAACCTTCCCTACTTATATGGCCTTAGTCTATAGAAAGATCACGCATGACTCCTCCTAACATGCTTAACATGAGGTTTGAAATAGAATTGCACATACAACAGTTTTGCTTCTCTGTCAAAAGCACATTGAAATAACATTTACAAATATAACTAATATATTACATTATATTTCATACCTTTCATATATTTCAGAGCCCAATATTATTCAAAATAATATTATAAATTCATAATTTCCAACAGGTTGTGCTTAGGATAGACAATATATTAGCCCTGTTCGTGTTAAATAGGTGTTGGAACATATGCAGGCAAGTAGGTAGAGGCATGTGGGGGTAATGGTGGGGAAAGTAAATGATAAAAGAACAGCGTAACTAAACCAGAAAAGAAAGCATACACGAGACTTCTCTTTTTTCTGTATGGGTTCCCAGACAGTAGCACCTCCCAAGTGAAGCCCGTTGGTGGGTGCTAAAGTTTGGACGGGTTGGAGGCAGTACAATAAAATGTTAGAGCTGCCTTGTGTGAGGCCCATGAGGGAAAAATTGGCAAGAGAAGCAGCAAAACAAAAGCTGTCTTATGTAGTAGGATATACCATTTTGGGTCCCGCTAAAAGAAGGGACTAAACAATCAAAAAAATATGGTAAGAATTGAAATGGAGTCGGTTAGGACTCATGGCTTTACCCGTATATGATCGAAGGTGAGAATCAAGACAGGAGGTGGATAAAGTCAGTAAGCTTCCAGAGAAGGAGAGGATTTGAGGCGCTTGGGCAAATTCTTTCATGGGTTGCGTTGGTCCAGAGATCTGGAGAATGAGGTGTGTTTGGGGGGTTGGTTGGGGTTAGAATCCAAACGTAAAGAGCGTAAGTATTTCTCTGCTTCCTTGGGATCTTGAAAGGTAAGTTGGTCACTGTTGGGTGATTTGAGCCTGAGGACAGCAGGGAATGCCAGCGTAAATTTGAGCTGGTGTTGGTGTAAAGCCATGCATATATGTTGAAAGGCTTTCCTTTTTTGGACACTTCTAATGAATAATCGGCAAAGATCAAGATCTTGGTTCCATCAATCTGGAGGGATTGCTTTGCCTGTATCTATGAAGTATGTTGGCCTTATCGACATAGTTCAAGTATTTGGCGATAATGGTACGTGGCAATGCTTGATCTGCTTGATAGCCTCCAATACGATGGGCTCTTTCGACCATGCAGGGTCTTGACATGCCTAGTGCCTCAGGAATGCACCTGTCGCAGAACTCCATTAAGGCGGGTGTTTGCAGTGATTCAGGCACCCCAACAAACTGTAAATTGCTCCTTCTCGATCTATTCTCAAGGTCTTCCAATTTCTGAAGAATAAATTGGTTAGTCGTGTCTTGAGCTTGTTCTGTTGCCTGTGCCTGGTAGAGTTCTTCAATGTTAGAAATTCTATTCTCAGCTTCACTGATGCGGGAGGCATGTCCCTCCTTCCCTTTTGATTAGAAGCATTCCTGCATTTACTGCTTTTTCTACTGTGGTAGTAATTATAGGTGCCAGGATCGCGGCCACAGCCTGTGAGATCCTGTCATGGTTCTCTGCCTCTTTAGAGTGCAGGGGGGAGCGGGAGTGGTGGTCACCTCCATGGTTGACGTGTCCGTCCTGATCGCCGGCAATGCCGCATCCCCAGTCTCAATTTGTGGAGCGGCCTGCCGCACACGCGGGCCACTTTTTTGAAGATAGCAGTCCATTCCAGCCTGGATAGTATGGGGAGGCTGTTTGAAGGGTTGCCAGGTGCCTGTGGAGGTCTGGGCTGTTTTTTTAGGCAGATTTAGTGGCCAGGGAGAGGAAACTTGTATGGAGGGCTGTCGCTCCATACAGCACCGGAACTGGATGTTCCGTCGGGGGTGCGGGAGGAAAAGGAGGAAGAATAATGTCTTTGCTAATGATCTCCGTCTTGCATGGAGCTCTCAGCCCCTGCTTCCTTCCTGCTTTGCACCATGCATGCGCCCCACTTGGGCTGCTACCTCATCTTTGTTGTAATCTGAGAGACCATGAGAAAAAGCAGCCATAAGAACCTCATTGTTCCAAGCAACCTCTGCTGCCAGAGTACAGAATTCAATGGCGTAATCAGCAACTGTTCTTGTGCCCTGCTTGATGAACATGAGGCTTTTGGCAGCAGTAGTGGAGTGTCCGGGAACATAAAAATACCCTCTTAAAGGAGGCCTCAAACTCTGGGTAGCTCTGGACAATGGTTTTTTGCGTCTCCCATAGAGTGTTTGCCCAGGCCAAGGCTCTGTAAGAAAGCAAAGAAATCACAAAGCCTACTTTGCTTCTCTCCATGGGGAATGCCTGGGGCAGCATATCAAAGTAAATCCCAACCTGGTTGAGAAACCCTCTGCATCGAACTGTACAGCCAGACATATTCCTTGTAGAGGTAATATTTGAGGTGGGTGCCTGCACAGAAACTTGAGCATCAGCAGGAGCGGCCTGCAACACAGGCTGTGCCGGAACGGCCCCCTGAGAAGGAATCAGTTGAGCAGTGTAATTCAGGAGCGTCTGTAATGCTATGGCAAACTGATCCATGCGGTGATCTTGATAATCCAATACAGCAAGTGGATTGACTGCATCTTCTGAATTCATGGCCTTTGCCTACTGTCAGGAACCATGAATCAGACCAAGACAGAAGTGCAGTAAAATCACACTTTTTAATAAAAAAGTAAAATGTTATAAACAGAGTAAATTTGGTCAAAACATAGCCAGGGTTTGGTAACCAGAGCGGATAGTCAGAGCAAGCCAGTGAAACAGGAGTCCAGAGATCAGCGAGGTCAATCAAACTGAATGCAGGGTCAGGAGCCAGGAGGAGAGTCAGCTGAGCTGGGTCTTGAATCCAAGAACCAGAAGGGAACGTCAAACAGGCAAAGTCTTTCACAGGAACACACAGCAGAGATTTCTCCAGAGATGTTGACCAAGGCAAAGGCATCTACGATCTGATCCAGGCAGTTTATATAGCAGCAGAGCTGGCTTAACTAGGCAGGATATGGTCATCAGGTGAGACAGTGTGGAAGCTGAGACTGGCAATTAACCCTCAGCTGAGCAGTTTGCTCTGAGAAGGGAGAGCTGAGCCCAGCCCTGACACTATGGTAACACTGTATTGCTCTGATCATAGTGTACTAGCAAAAATGATAAAAAGATAAAAAAAAGTAGTGAAAAAAAAGTATATATATCCTTTTTTTTTACATACTGTCACCAGTCAGTGTCGCTAATCACCACCAAAATTTTATGATGACGCTGTACTGCACTGGTGACAATATGTAAAAAAAATGTGAAAAAAAAATTTTCCCAAAAAATTGTAACAAAAAATACAAATTCAAAAAATTTGCCATGCGTTTTATTAACTGCTTGCCGACCAGCTACCCCACGTACGTTGGTCCTTGCATGTGAGATTACGGATGCGTTTGCAGAGCATGCACTCCTTCAGGCCTGAAGAAGGTATGCATGTGCCTCCCAAGTCTTACATCGTCTCCAGCTGAGGACATCACGTCCGCCTGACCGTTCGTTCCACCGCTACCAGGAAGTAGACACATTCAGCAGTGCTCTGCATCTACTTACCCGATCAGTTCCGCTGGTGGCTTTTCATCCAGATTGATCACAGACCGGATTCCTCTACAGTGTTCACGTACCTATTGCTATACTCCCTTTGTGAGTAATATTCTTATGTTGCATTAAAGGTTGTTTTAATGTTACTCTTAAAAGGCGCTGTGTATCTCTCTTGCTCTCCTTCACTGTAGATAAGTTTGCTCCTGTCTTAGCCACAGCTCATGATTTTCACACCGTTCCACTCAAAAGAAAGATCTTCATTATCCAAGTAAGTCTAGGCTGCAGGAGCTACCCCTTGAAGAAGGGGGTAATATCAATTTCAGTATTTGGGCTGTCCCTTTAAGATTTAGCAAAACTCACCTGCGACAGATTTTACCTGAAAATAATGGTGATTGGCCAGTTCCTTGTTGTGCATGTTTAAAGAACCTGTTGGGCACTACACCAGTGCTCTTGATAGCTGACGCTACCATTTATGCTCTTGCTTAATCTGACTTATATATGTTCTGTGCTTAGGGTAGCTTCCACTATCATGAGCACTGGTGGTGTGCCCAATAGGTGTTTTAAGTATGGACAGCAGGGAGCTGGCCAATCCATTATTTCCAGGTAAGAGCTGTCTCTGGTGAGATTAGCTTGAATTCTTGTCCTGGTTTGTGGTTTTGAAGCACCCTGGGTTGGTATTTTGTTACATTTTTACACAATACACTGTGATACTGAAAAGCAGATCACAACCTATTATATGTGAGCTTTTTGACACTTTTACCAATTTAATATGAAGCTGATTTTTTTCATAGTTTACATAGTCTGTCTGGAAAGTAGCCAGCTGTATAATATGAAAAATAGAGACATTCAGTGAAGAAGATACAAGATACATTTTGCATAGGGTGATGGTGCCTCAGTCTTTTTCAAAGTAGGCACATTGGGACCTCACACAGTTCTCCCAGCATCTCCTATACAAGTATGTATCCTATACTAGTACATTATGAGAGACTTAACTTACAATGAAGCCCTCCAGCAGCCTGTTGTCACCACTGATAGTTCTTTCATCTTCAAAAGGACTTCCTTCCCAGTTCAGAGACTGCCACAGCTTAAAATGATCATGCCACGATGACATCACTCCCACACATGTGCGTGAGAGTCTCAGCCACTGCACACAGTTCTGGAGGAATGGCACAGGTATGCTGTTCTTTTAGTGCACATGCGCCGCTGATGTTACCAGTGGCTGCTCACTGGAATATCTCCTATACGGTGTACGTTTTAGGAGATATTCCTTTTACCTACAGGTAAGCTTTATTATTAGCTTACCTGTAGCTAAAAGTAGAAGAAACACGTTTACTACCATTTTAATGCATTGAAACCTACAGAAAAAAGACTATTTGATATGATTTTGGATGAACAAGATTGAAGAAGTTGATCAAATGCTCCAAAATGCAAGCACACCATGACAGTACAAGAAATAAAAAGTTGATACATTTGGGTGCATATTCTGAATGTATTTTGACTAGTGAGAAATTGATGTGTAAGTACATTATAAGTTTAAGGAGAAGTTATGTAGTTACTGTATACCATATGCATCCAGACTGATAGAATAAATGGCATGTGATTTTGAAATAAATGTAAAAATAAAGTATGTAATGGAGAATAATAAAATATTTTATTTAAACCTAAGATTGTAATATTAAAGCCTTTTATAAACTAAAAAAAATATATAAAGATCATGTTCCTTTAAAGCAGTGATTTTCCTGTGTAATTTGGCCCCCTGTATCACCTGTAATACCTGGCTGATCCTGCCAGTTTCTGCTCTCTCTTCTCTACCCTGACTCTGAAATATGGCTGCTAAGCTGTGACATCAGAGTCAGTGCGTGTCTCTGTCATCTGCAGCCTGTTCTGTGTATCCTGTGTGCTCTCTCTCCTCTCCCCCCTCCCCTCTCTGCCTCACAGCTCCGTGTCCGCACCACCCCCTCATGTCCTGCTGCTCTAATCAATCTTTTTTTTTACTGCAATCCGCTCTGTTTATTAATGTATTTGCCCCCTGTGACTGTCCTTTATGGAAATAACGCTGTATATACCTTGTATACTGAGCACTGATTTGTGCTGATTGACATGCTGCTTCTCTCCTCTCCCTTCCCGAAAGATGCAGCGGGTGGGGCCACCTCTCTCCTCCCCTCCTGACTGACATCAGCGGGGGTTCCTCTGCCCCACCCACTGCATCTGTCGGGAAGAGAGAGGAGAGAAGCGGGGGCTCAATCAGCACAGATTAGCGCTCAGTATACAAGGTATATACAGCATTATTTCCATAAAGGACAGTCACAGCGGACCAATACATTACTAATAAGAGCGTATTATGTAAAGATGCACTGGTGGGTTAACAACCACTTTACTAGTTGGCCTGATTAACTAAACTTTGAAATGCTTCTTAAGCCTCGTACACATGGTTCGACGATCATATACAACAGGTTGTACGAACAACAATTGTATACTAATCCGACCGTTAGTACGCGCGATTAGAACAGCCGACGTACAACGGTCGTACAACAGGAGTTGTATGAGCAAACTAGAAAACTTTGGTTGTACGACAAGTGTTCGGACGACTGTTGTACCATGTGTACAGAGAAGTTGGTCCATTAGTTTGGTGGCTCGTTGCCTACTGTGCAGACTTGTGCTTTTCTTAAAAAACCTTCTTGCTACTTTCACAGTTTTTTTCATTTTTCATTTATTTTAACTGGTAAAGTGGTGCTTTGGACCACTTACTAGTTCAAATGAACAAATTGGGAGGCAAAGCAACTTTTTCCAAGTCAGACAGATTTTCTGCAAATCCTGACTGGCACAAAGCAGTTTGAAATAGATTTCTAACCAGAAATTATTTTTTTTAACCTTTCATTGCCATCACAGTTTTAAAATGCACATTTTTGACCTTAAGATTATTTAAAACATAATATGTTTTGTAAATCAGAAGGCCTGTGGAATAAAAAGATGATAGTTGAAAATCTTTGTCTCACAATATTTGTGCAGCCAAATATATGTTTATTTTAACCACTTCCTTACTGGGCACTTAAACCCCCCTCCTGCCCAGACCAATTTTTGGCTTTCAGCGCTGTCGCATTTTGAATGACAATTGTGCGGTCATGCGACGTTGTACCCAAAAAAAATTTGCGTCCTTTTTTTCCCACAAATAGAGCTTTCTTTTGGTGGTATTTGATCACCTCTGCATGATTTCTGATCGCCGCTATAAACAAAAAATGAGCAACAATTTTGCAAAAAAGAACAATATTTTTTACTTTTTGCTAAAGTACAAATCCATTAAAAAAAATTATTCATCGGTTTTGGCCGATATATATTCTTCTACATATTTTTGGTAAAAAAAAAAAATCGCAATTGGCGTATATTGATTGGTTTGCGCAAAAGTTATCGCGTCTACAAACTAGGAATTGATTTATGGTGTTTTTATTATTTTTTTTTTATACTGGTAATGTCGGTGATCTGCGATTTTTATCGGGACTGCGATATTGCCGCAGAAATGACGGACATTTTTTACACATTTTTGGGACCAATGATATTTATACAGCAATCAGAAATTTAAATATCCACTGATTACTGTGTAAATGTCATTGGCAGTGAAGGGGTTAACCTGCAGGGGGCAGTGAAGGGGTTAAATATGTTCCCTGGGTGTGTTCTAACTGTGGGGGGCAGGGCTGGCCGGGACATAACAGATCTAACTGATCCCAGTGACAGGGATCAGTAGATCTGGTATGTCCCCCGTCACAGAACGGGGAACCGCTGTGCTTACATCGGCGGTTCCCCGTTCTGAGGCTGCTAAAAGAGATCGGCGGGTCTCGGGCGGACATCGAGTCCACCCGACCCACGGGCACGCTTGCGCAGCCAGGGGGCGCGCGAGGAGCATGCACAGGGGATGACGTCTATGGATGTCGTCCCGGCATTTCAGATCCGCGCTGGAGCCGTACTTCGGCAATAGCGCGGATCTGTAGGGGTTAAGCAGTGGCGGCTGGTGAAATTTTAGGATGGGGGGCGCCAGGCCCCGTCCTTCTTCTTTGACCCCGCCCACTTATCATAAGCCCCACCCTTATAGATTCCACCTAGGGGTCCCTGAATCAGGGTCCCCATGAGAGTCCCCCATAAATCACATGTATGGGGGACTCTCCTGGGGGCCCTGATATAAGGGGCTGTGATGTATGGGGGACACTCATGGGGACCCTGATATAAAGGGCTGTGATGTATGGGGGACTCTCATGGGGCCCTGACTCAGAGTCCCCATGAGAGTCCCCCATACATCACAGTCCCCCTTATATCAGAGTCCCTATGAGATGAGAGTCCCCCATACATCCAAGTCCCAACTTAAAAACTTAAAAAATAATCCTTTACGCTTGTTCTATAAAAAAAAATCAATTGATGTGGGGGGGGGGGGAGGGTGGGGTTGGGGTTAGTCCCTCTGCTATGGATAAGTAATCACAAATGGCAAGCAAAATGTCTAATTTAATTACATTTTAATCCCCTGCATCATACTCCCCTTACTTTTGTTATTTCACATCTATTCAGCTGCTGAGAATGTGGAAAATAATCTCTGAGTAAAGCAAGTCTGTTGCTTAAGCCTGCATTGTCAAAGCACAGGATTGCTTTAACCTCCCTGGTGGTATTCCTGAGTGTGGCTCGGGGTTAACTTGCCAAAAGCGGTAACCTCGAGCCACACTCGGGATTACACTGTAAACACTCTCTAATGTACTTACTCTGTCCCTGCAATCCCGCAATGTCCTCTGGTGGTGTCCTCCAGCTGGATCCTCCGGCCGGATCATCTGCCCGATGTATATGTGTTCCAGGCTCCGTTCCCTGCGAGTGGCGCAACGCATGGGGGTGGAACCAGCGGAAATTTCAAAAAGTTAAAAACACAAACACATACACAATACATTGTAATCTGTTGATTCCATAACTATATCAAATCAGTTCACCTCAGATTTGTCCCCAGTGCTTTGTCCAGTGCCCTGTCTGCACTTTTACTATTCTTTCTGCCTGGAAAATTGAGAGCATCCATGGCATCCAAAAGGTGTCCCTCTACGTCAAATGCACTTTTGGACCAGCTAGAAAACAGTGATAGCGAATTAGAATCACTTGCAGAATGGAGCGATAGTGATTCATGGGGAAATACATCATCAGACACTGAAAGTGACAACAGCAACAATTCTGCAACTGAGCTCAGTTTTGTGCAAACTTGGTGCTCTATTGACTGTGGTATGGATCACACAGCACCCCAAAGATTCCCATTTATTGGAGCACCTGGTATGAAAGTGGACGTTGAAGATGGCAACCCCTTGGCATACTTACAACTATTTCTGACCGATGAGGTTATTGAAAAAATAGTTACTGAGACAAACTAGTACCAAGAGCAACAAGCTACTATGCATCTGAGGATTTCAGGAAGCAGAGAGTGGGAACCAGTGACCAAAGATGACATTTGGAAATTTCTGGGCCTAATAATACTTCAGGGAGTGGTGGGGAAACCTCTGCATAAGTGGTATTGGAGAACAAATAAATTACTTGCCACTCCATTCTTTGACACAGTCATGTCAGAGTACAGATTTTCCTAGATCATGAAATTTTTACACTTCAAAAGCAATGAAGAATTTGATGAAACTACTCATCCTGCACCAAATCTAAAGAAAATTTGGGAAATATCTCAAATAATTCTAAAGAATTTCCAAGGGAGCTATGTGCCAGAAAGAGATGTCAGCATTAGTGTTGAGCGAACCCGGACTGTAACGTTCGGGTCCGTACCAAACTTTCGGGTGTCCGGGGCACGGACCCGGACCCGGACATTTCAAAAATCGTTCGGGTTCGGTCCGGGGTTCTGCTATTTTACTCCACGTGTTGAGAAGCTGCAGGGCAGCCAATCAACAAGTGTTTCACTGGTTTGCCCTTAGAAGCCATCACAGCCATGCCTACTAATGGCATGGCTGTGATTGGCCAGTGCATCATGTGACCCAGCCTCTTTATAAGCTGGAGTCACGTAGTGCTGCAGTCACATGCTCTTGGGTTAGTGTAGGGAAAAGAAGCTGACGGCGTGAGGGAGAGAATTGAGACATTTTAAGACATTTTAAGATCTGATCCTGCATCCTGAGATAGATTACTTTACTACTGCTGTCTGTGCTGTTGCTCTGAGGATTAAGAGAGGGAGTGCGGCAGTCGAA
>BLSH010385474.1:210793-231885 GCA_018402905.1 Glandirana rugosa | reverse complement strand
CCTCGGATCTCCAACTGATCCGGCACTGGCACCGTCACATCCACCTTCACCACTACCATCTCCTCATCCTCCTCCATCGGTTGTACGAAAAAAAAACATAACTCCGGATAAGTTTTTTTCTTCATATACTTACCGACACACTCAGGCCAGATTTACAAATAAGACGTGTTCCATGTCTGTTCAGAACACCCTAGGTACGGACTAAGTAAAATTATTTCCATTCGAACAGGTGCAACCTACACCTGTTTGCCGAGGCGAACAGACACTATTGCGGGGGACGGCACGATTTGTGTGCAAGGCTGTTATGTGACCGACGTCCCGTCCGGTCGTGGACAGAATAAACATTTAGACCGGACTCACACAGCCATTCATATACTTCTTTTTTTGAATAGGCCTCAATACAAAAAAAAAGCATGTTGGCTACCTCCTCCTACTCCTCTACCATCACCACTTCCACCTACACTGCCACGGTCACGGCCTAGTCAACCTCTAGGCTCCTACTCCACATCCACCCCCCTTCCCATTTTTTTATTTGATTTTAATTTATTTTCCCTATCCCCATTTTTTTGTAGGGCACTTGCCCTAGTTTGAAGATGATTTTAGAACAGTTATATGGCTTCTACCGTTAATTAATACTTTTCAGACACAGTTTGAAGATTATCCACATTCACCTCCATTTTTGCATTTTTTATGTTTTAATTTTTTTTTAAATATTTCAAGTTATTTCCCTGTCCCCATTTCTTTGTAGGTCACTTGTCCCACCCTTACCCCCATTTCCTTCCTTTTGCAGCCCTCTAGGGCTTTCCAGGACTTAGTTACAGCCATTTTTGTGCCTAAAAGTTCGGGTCCCCATTGATTTCAATGGGGTTCGGTGTCCGTGCGATCGTTCGGGTTACGTCCGGACCCGGACTTTGTCCCGAAGTTCGGCCGGACCAGCAGAACCCGAACTTCCAGAGGTTCGCTCAACTCTAGTCAGCATAGATGAAAGTCTAATGTCCTACAAGGGAAGGCTTAGCTTGATACAATATATTGCATCAAAGAGAGCACGATTTGTCATAAAATCCTTCATGCTATGCGAATCGTCAACCAGCTACATTTGTAATTCAGTCCTATACACTGGAAAAGGAACAAAATTCATTCCAAAATACAGCAACTATGGCATGGCAACATCTTTCGTTCTTTCCCTCATTGAGTCATTGCTAAATCATTGCAACAGAGAACATTTACACATCTATTGAACTTTGAGTTTCTTCTGCAAAACAAAACAGATGCCTATGGAACTGTTAGGGCTAACCGGCGCGACATGCCGCCAATGTTTGGCAATAAGAAGCTGAAGACTGGGGGGCGTGTCCAGCCGCGGAGAGAGACAGACGCTCCTTCTCTAGCTCCGCTCTGAAAAGAGAGAAGAAACCAAATATAACCTTAAAAACTCGGTTATTCCCCGCAGCGAAGACCTTATACAGGCTTACTAAGGGTCCTCACCCCGCTGACTGCCCGAAGTTTGTGTATCCCGGGAAACATCCCCGTCACGAGGAGAGGTGGGCGGAGGCCCCATCCCCATCCGGAGAGACAACAGGGAGCCCAGCGAACAAACAGCTCTATCCGAAGACATCCTGGCTCCACGGATTACGGTAAGCCACATCTAAGGCTTATTTAGTGCCCCAACGCAGCCCCCGACTCGGGATCACTAATTTGGGACAGTTAAAAACAGCAAGGCAAACCCTGTAATGGCTGCCTAACACGTGCCTTCCTGCAGAATGGAGCTGATCCCTGCAGATAGAGGGGTTTAAGATACTTCCACAAATCTTAAAACATGGGTAAAAACGACCATACTACCCCCACTACCAAAAACCATAAAGAACCGGCCACACAGACCTCCGGCAACATCCCCGCAATGTTCCGGATGGCGGGAGGAGAAGGCCGCACAAACACCGACATGGAGTTGGAATCTCCACCCGAGGCCTCACCGCTTCTGCCCACCACAGCAGGCCAGCCCCAAGCGGTTCCCCCACACAACCACTCTGCCTAAGCGATCTTCAAACAATTGCAGCAGATATTAAAGCAACATTGTCTGCAGCTATAGCAGACCTAAAGACAGACATCCATGCAGTCTCTATGCGGATAAGCACAGTAGAACAGACGACCTCCCGTCATTCGGATGCCATCAAGCAACTTCAAAAATCCACTGATATGAACCTATCACATATTATTGACATCCACAGACATGTAGAGGACATTGACAATCGTGGTCGAAGACACAATATACGTATTAGGGGCGTACCTGAAACAGTGGAACAACAACATATAGAACAAACAGTAATTGGGATTTTCAATGATCTCCTCGAGAGACCGGCGGATACACCAATCGAAATGGAAAGGATCCACAGGGCTCTGAGGCCCAGAGGACGAGACACTGACCCACCCAGAGACATTATATGCTGTTTAGTGAACTTTCCTTTAAAAGAGGCTATTCTCAGAAAAGCCAGAGACCGCAACAGAATACAATTCAATGGTAATGAAATAAAACTGTTTCAGGACCTCTCAAATATCACTCTGAATCACAGAAGAGCATTACGCCCTCTCCTGGATCAACTACGCACAAGAGGAATCCCTTACAGGTGGAAGTTCCCCTTCTGTCTATCCGCCACATGGAGAGGCCACTCGGCTCATTTAACCGCTTGCCGACCGCTGATCGGCAATTGACGGCGACAAGGTGGCTCGTGAGCGCAAATCGCCGTCATACGACGGCGGCCGCGCTCACGAGCCTAGTGAGCGCGCGCGCGCCGCCAGAGGCGCGCCCACGCGCTCACTGTGTTCGGGGAGGGCCAGGGAGCGGGTGCGGCAGCTTCGATTGCCGCCGGCTACCCGCGATAGCCCCCCCGGAGCGAAGGAGCAGAGGTCCGTGTATGTAAACACGGACCTCCGCTCTGTGTGAGGGGGAAGGGATGTGATCACAGCCTTCCTGTATACGAAGGCTGTGACCACTTCCCTTCCCCAGCTAGGGCAGTCCCCCTACAGTAAGAACACGCCCAGGGAACACAGTTAACCCTTAGAGCGCCCCCTGCAGGTTAACCCCTTCACTGCCAATGACATTTACACAGTAATCAGTGCATTTTTATAGCACTGATCGCTGTATAAATGCCAATGGTCCCAAAAAAGTGTCAAAATAGTCCGACATGTCCGCTGAAATATCGCAGTACCGCTAAAAATCGCAGATCGCTGCCATTACTAGTAAAAAAAAAAAAAATAATAAAAACCCCAAAAATGAATTCTCATCATCCGTAAACGCGACCACTTTTGCGCAAACCAATCAATAAACGCCGATTGCGATTTTTTTTATCGCAAATATGAGGAAGAATATAAATCAGCCAAAAACGGTGAAAAAAATGTTTTTTTATATATTTTTTTGGATTTGTATTTTAGCAAAAAGTAAGAAATTTGGGTTTTTTTGCAAAATGGTCGCTCTTCTTTTGTTTATAGCGGCGATCAGAAATGACGCAGAGGGCATCAAATACCACCAAAAGAAAGCTCTATTTGTGAGAAAAAAAGGACGCAAATTTCGTTTGGGTACAACGTTGCACGACCGCGCAATTGTCAGTTAAAGCGACGCATCGCCGAATCGCAAAAAGGGCTCCGGTCCTAAAGCAGCAAATCCTTCCGGGGCTGAAGTGGTTAAGAACACCAGACGACCTACAAGCTTTTTGCGACACCTTAGACATTCCTTACACTGAAGTCCCAGAATGGTACAGCTCATTCTCGATTGCCGAAGCATGGGTAGAAGTATCCAACAACTCCACCCCAAGAGCCCAGAGGCACAGAGATAGATGTCGTAGAAACTCTTCTCATTCACCTCACCGCAATCCAAACCACAGAGAAGAAGCTTACAGAAGCCCAGGTTCCTCACCACCACGCAGAAGAGACCGAATTGATGCTTAAAAAAAAAAAAAAAAAATGAGCATGATTCTGTTACTGAACACCTTACAAACAGACAGGAAACATTCAAAATTCAAGTGACTCTTGCGCCCCTTAACCACTACTTGTTAGAGGTTCATCCTCTCTTGTTTCTAGCTCCCACCCTCCCTGTTATTCTTTTTTTCTTTTTTGTTTTCTCTTTCCTCTATAACGAAGGGAACCATCAAAGAGAAGAAGAGATATACCTAAGAATCACCTATCCAGTAACTTTACAGCCTAAATTGGACTGGCTCTACACATAAAGTAAGAGACTATACCCCACTTTTTGCTTTTTTTTTTCTATTTTTCCCCCCTTCAGACTTATTTACAAATCCCTTACATGCTACCCCCCTTTTCTTCCTCAATGGGGTCTCATATTGAATCTTTTTTCCTGCTACCACAAGCAGATAAGGGACAAAATATATACACTAACTGAACTCTAAAGAAAACTATGAATCAGAAGGGTATTGTACTTTCTCACCTAAATTGAAAACATCCCAATTAAATACAATAAATCCCTATCCTTAATTGCTAGGGAAACATCCTACTACCCCCTTAGACTCATAAAAAGATGAGCACAAAATTTCCTCCAGAGATTTTACCATCCTCTGACTACAAAAGATGTCAAGTCTAAGACCCCTCTTAGCCCCTCTGTTTTTCCATCTTTTTTCTCCTCTTTTTTATGTATATAAGACCACTATGTAATTCAATAATATTAAAAAGTGGGTGATTCTACCTCAATTCCACACTAGATGGCGCCCAAGGCTATTGCAATACCCTTCAAGGAGGGAGAGGAAGGGAAAAAGGAAAGAGAAAGGTGTGTTACACACTTCAATATGTGGTTTAACCTGTTTCTACTTTTCTATGCAATGTTTTTTCAGCCCGAGTGTTTCCTAAATATTCCTTTGTATGGCTTGCCGCTCTTGTTGCAGCTGAAATCCTGTCACACTTCCTCTATAATTGAAAATCCCACCCATCTAAATAAGGTATTCGAGTACTCTGTAGTAGGAGCGGTGAGTCATATAATTAATACGGACCTCTTGCTGAACAGTTTATTGTTTCAATGTTATTTAAAGTTATACTCTGAAAATATGTTAGTGGTTCGCCCCCCGTATTTCGGGGGGAGGCGGATCCATGGGTAAATGTAATATCCCTCATCTGGCGCACACCTGGATCTGTTCCCCCCGGGTACTGGGGCCGGGCCTTGTCTTTAATAGGTGATTGTTTTGAACATGTGTTCCTAGAGATCTACATATAAGATCCAAGACACCAATCATTCACTACACCTTAAAAACACAATTAAATACTACCTTGAACATTATTAACGCCTGATGGATACCGGTCCAGAACAAACATTAAACTATCACTCATAGATCATCCTTCCCACCTAATCAAAGAAAAATCCCTAACAACTCCTTTCTTCTTTTTGCTAGATCTCCACACACAGGCATACATCTCAGATACCCCTATTCCAGATTTTAATAAAAATTGATAATTTAATTTACCCAAACATTATATTACCCTTACTAAAACCAACACCTCACATACCATAATCACCAAGCACATCACACATTTCCCCCACACTATTTACAAGTAACCTCTGACCCAACCCACCAAAACCCCAGATCAGACTTTAAATAGCAAGCTCCAAACATGCAGGAATTGTACCGTTAATCTCTTAAACTAGACCTCGCCTCCACACAGAGGGTGACCCAGAGACCCCTCTGACTATCCCGGCTTTTTTATTAAACTACACATTCCTTGACAACCTAGGTAGGTGCTGCTGGCCAGCATACACCTCCGGATCAACTCTTCCAACCACCCAAATACCTTGTGGCTACCGGGTGTTCCTCATACCGTACACCCTTCTTTTAAAACATCATCTATACCCATCTATCCCCAAACATCTCACCAACTACCTACATCTTCATCCCCGCTCCCCGCGCTTCCAGACTGACCACAAGAAAGACCCACATACATAATCCCTGATACCCTATCTTTAGACTAAAACACAATCCTATAATTATAATTCAATTAAAAACGTATAACTATCCAATACCATTCAACCCAATAAACAGAAACATCCAACAATTACTAATGCACCACCAGAATTCAACACATATACCCCTCTCATTGAAATTAATATCAATAAATGCCAAAGGCCTAAACATTCCGGAAAAGAGATCCCTCCTTTTAAGAGAGTGCCATAGATTAAAAGCTAATATCATCTTCATTCAAGAAACTCACTTTCATGCAGAGAAAATTCCCAAACTCTCAGACAAAAAATACACGACAGCATTTCATGCCGCCAGCATCGAATCCAAAACAAAGGGAGTCTCCATACTAATCTCCAAAAATGTCAACGTTAAGATTACAGACTCCCTCAAAGACAATTTAGGAAGATATATATTTCTCAAAGGCACCTTTAACGAAAGACCCATCACATTTGCCAATGTCTACGCTCCAAACAGAAAACAAGTATCTTTCTTTAGACAAACCACTGATCTTTTGTCCACATTTCAGTCAGGAATTCTTATATTTGGAGGAGACTTCAATGTCCTACTTAACCCAGCCTTAGATACATCTACAGAAACATCAGCTATTACCTACAGAGCTCTCAGACAAATTAAATTACAACTACAGACCTTAACGTTACATGACAGTTGGAGAACAGTTGGAGAACATTAAACCCACAAGGAAGAGACTATACATTCTTCTCCCCTATACATCAAAAATACTCAAGAATAGATCACTTTTTTATCTCACAAACTGATCTCCCCCTTCTATACGACGCTTCGATAGAGTCCACGACACTATCAGATCATCACTCTATCTCCATATCCTTACGCTTTCCTGAACACATCACAAGATCTAAAACCTGGAGACTCAACTCTGCTCTGCTTAATGACCTCAATGAAACCAAAAACATCTCCACATGTTTAAGAGAATACTTTGCATTTAATGTTAAACCAGATATCACTACTCTCACAGTATGGGAAGCCCATAAATGCGCCATTAGGGGAGAGTTCCTAAAAATGAAAAAAACACATCAAGCCAAAATTAACTCACTTCTATCCAAGATTAATTTACTAGAATCAGCACACAAAAGAAATCAAGCACAATCCATGTTACAAGAACTCACCAATACAAGGAAAATACTCCTAGATGAACTTAATCTGAAAGTTAAGAGACAATATATCCTTAGACACAGAGTATACTATGAGCAAGGCAATAAGAGTGGCAGACTTCTCGCCAAAGCAGTCCAGAGTAAGAAATCTTCTGACACGATACACCAGATCAGAGACAAACATAGAACATTACATACCTCCAATGAACAAATAGCCCAACAATTTGAAAAATACTACCAGACATTATACAATATACCCTCCAACCCCAAATGCCCATCCAACTCAGAACACAGAAGCCAACTCATAAAAAATTTCCTCTCCAATTATGGCTTCTCCCCAATAACAACGTAAATCTCAAAAAAGCTTGACACTCCCCTCTCCGAACAAGAATTTGAGACCGCCCTTAAAGACATGAAAACAGGTAAAGCCCCTGGACCATACGGACTCCCTCTTCAATAGTATAAAACATTCTCAGACGTTCTTAAACCCCAGTACCTTTCAGCTTTCCGCTCATTTGAATCTGATACCCAAACTCATCCCAACTTATTGGAAGCACACATAGCAGTCATCCCCAAAGAAGACAAAGACCCAACCTTAGTATCAAACTACCGACCCATTTCCCTCATTAATGTCGATGTAAAGATCTTCGCGAAAATACTGGCCAACCGTTTAATACCCCTCATCCCTTCCTTAATATCACTAGACCAAGTGGGCTTCATACCCGGCAGAGAAGGAAGAGATAATACCATAAAAGCTCTTAATATACATCACTGGCTCAACCAAAAGAAAGACAAGGATTCTTCCTATCTTTAGGCGCTGAAAAGGCATTCGACAGAGTGGCCTGGGACTTTATTCAAGCAGTATTACAAAGTATTGGACTTCCTCAAATAATGTTATCATACATAAAAGCACTTTACTCCTCCCCTTCCGCTAGAGTCCGAGTCAATGGCCACCTGTCGAACGCCTTTAAACTACACAATGGTACCAGGCAGGGCTGCCCATTATCGCCCCTCCTCTTTGTCCTAACCCTGGAGCCCCTGTTAAATAAAATTAGATCCAACCCAGACATTAAAGGAATATCCATAGCAGACCACAAATACAAAATAGCAGCTTTTGCTGATGACCTATTACTCTTCTTATCAGAACCTCTTATTTCCCTCCCTAACTTATTAAAAGACTTAGATCAATTCCAATTAATATCCAACCTTAAGATAAACTACTCAAAATCATTCGCCCTCAACATAACCCTGCCCCACGATATCGTCCAAAAATGCCAAAACAACTTTTAATTTAAATGGGCCAAAGACTATATCACGTACTTAGGCATCAAATTGCCTCAATCATTAGTTAATCTCTTCCAATATAATTTCGTCCCTATCTTAAAAGAGGCAAAGGAAGACTTAAAAAGATGGAATGTCCTCAATGTCTCTTGGTTCGGGAGGGTTTCTTTAATTAAAATGACTATTCTTCCACGCTTTTTATATTTACTCCAGACCATCCCCATAAAAATCCCCAATTCCTTCTTTAATTCTTTTAGACAAGCCTGCACCTCCTTCATATGGCGCAACAAACAACCCAGAATTAAATTCGACAACTTAACCTTACCCAAAAATAAAGGTGGTTTAGCTCTCCCAGATCTCTGTCGTTATTACTGGGCAACACACCTCACAAGAATTGTTGATTGGAACATCCATAAACACATCAAAGAATGGGTGCTGCTAGAACACTCCATTTCTCCGCAAAATCTAAGTACCCTACCCTGGATACACCCACAACATATCAACCCACAGAATAGACAACACCCGCTCATAGGCCCTACTATTGCTGTCTACCATAACGCACTTAAAAAATATAACCCAAATCCCTGGTCCAGCCCCTTAACCCCAATAAGAGAGAACCCTGACTTCCCTCCAGGTATGAGCAAATCATTCCTGACCAATGTCTGGCCAGAAAAAGAGGTATTGGCAACACATTTCTTCTCTGGTAACTCCTTCATCTCATATGACAGCTTAAACACCAACATATCCCCCAAAAAAGTCCCCCTATGGACATATTTACAAATTAGGAACTTCCTCAACAAACCCCCCAACAATAAACATTGGACAAGAAAACTCTCTGTCCTTGAGGATTTATGTACTAAAAAATCTCCACAAAGACACTTAATATCAATCCTATACTCCTCCACTTACACAGACGAGATAGCACTTTCAGAACATGTTCGCTCATCATGGGAACAAGATCTAAACAAATCATTATCACATGAAGATTGGAAACTTATATGCCTCTATACACACAAGGGTTCCCTTAACGTAGCAACACAAGAATGCGGATATAAGATCATCTCAAGATGGTACAGAACTCCAGAATTGCTGAACAAATTCTATGCTTCTAACCCAAACAGATGCTGGCGTTGTGATGCTGAAGGAGGTTCCTTCTTCCACATCTGGTGGTCTTGTCCCCGGATCCAGATTTTCTGGCAAATGGTACACGACACCATCATAAATGTTACTAAAGAGACTGTGGAATTTTCACCTGCACTTTATCTAATACACCATACATCAATACCAAAAAAAAACCACTTAAAATCATTAACAATGTTCATGATTAATGCAGCCAAACACTGCATTCCTCACCACTGGCGCTCTTCCAATATCCCAACACGGGAAGAATGGTTCAGGAGACTGAACCACATTGAAAAAATAGAAGAACTCATTATCATCTCCAACGAAACCCTTTCTAAATTTACTAAGACATGGCTTAACTGGCAACAATTCAAGAGTTCGAATGGCACCACAATAGACAACACATAATCCCCCAACTCTACTGAGCATTCTACCACTAAAACAAACCTCAGTCTGGAAGCGCGTGGGAGTGTAGAGGGAGCGGCTGGCCCGCACCCCTACTCTTTAAAACCATGCCTATTTCCCCCCCCCCATTCCTACCCTACTTTCAGTACCCTTCCCCTTCCCCATCTCCTCCTGACCCAACTATTTAACCTATCACCCACCTGCCCTCCCTGATCCATTCTATGGATGTGACGAAGGGAGATTACCCTAAAGTAAATCTCGTGATATCCGCAACACCTCATCCAATTTTACCCCCGTTGCACATCTAATACCACTCCCGCAATAAGCCTCCTCTCTCCCCCACATAATTGAATAGGTACACGATACTTACCCAAGTAATAATGCAATTATGGAACCCTACTTTACATACTATCTTTCAGTTCCGCCTAGCCACAAAAATCAAAAATACCTTTTGAGAGTCCTTTAATTGATATGTTTACATACTGGAGATATATTCTCATCACTTGTCACTATTCAAAACGATGTTCAATCTTATGTATTTACTGTACTTTATTGTTGAACGCAATAATCATATGATCTTAAATCTATTCATTCTTCTGTATGTATCTTTCTTTTAAATAAAAATTTAATGAAACAAAAAAAAAAGAAGCTGAAGACTGGAGAAATGGTTGCCTGGTAGAAAGGCAAAATGATGGCACTGCAATGGCATGACAAAACAGATGTGTGCTTAATGAGTACAGTCCATAACACCTCCACTGTTATGATACACACGAAAGATGGGAAAGAAATCATGAAGCCACAACAAGTAGTGATTGACTACAATAATACCATGGGAGGTGTCGACAGAGCCTACTAAGTAATGACATTTTACCCAGCAATGAGGAAACAGCAAAAAAAGTACTACAAGAAGATCTTCAGACATCTTCTTGAGCAATGCTTGTGGAATGCCTACATTCTGCTAAAAAAAAAAAAAAAGAGCAACGAGATGGTGATTCATTCTGATGTCATTTGAAAAGTTGCAGAATGTATCTTTGTGAACCACCAACCATCATCTATGGCTGTGAATAGAGCTGGATGTCATGCTGTTGGTGTTGTCAACCCGGAACGCCTGACTGGTCGTCACTTCCTTTCAGATGTTCTTTCCATTGTCACCTCACTTTGTTGCTCAAAGTGAGGTGACAATGGAAAGAACATCTGAAAGGAAACCAGGTTCCACTGTCCTGATTGTGATGTTGGACTTTGTGCAGTCCCATGTTTCAAAATCATAACCGGCATGTTTACTAAACCCATATGCAGCGTCTAGTATTGACTAGTAATATTGCACCCTTGTTTGGACAAATGTCAGTGTTTTTGGTTTGATTACATTATTGAATTCAATTTATTATTATTGTTTTATTAGTTTTTGTGATTATTTATAATTTATTATATTATAATTTATAATTTTGTGTTTCAAACTATATCTTACCCGGGATGTCTATTAGACTCTTGTTTGGACAGGTTTAAGTGAGTTATTCCTAAGAATTACAGGCCTTCTGTCAGCAACTGGTGTTACCAGAAATGTGTGAACTGCACAGAGAATACCAGACACAATGTAAAGTGAATAAGATGATTTATTAAGGAGATAAGTAAATGGTGATTTAAACACACATCTAATATAACAAAACAGTGTCAATAACCAAAGCAACAGAAATAGTGAAACAGGTATAGGGAAATGTCCAAACCGTAAACTTAAGCCAGGCCAGGGTCATGCACGGGAGATCAATCAGAGGGAGCAGAGAGCAGGACAAGACAGGAACGGGAACGGATGCCGGGGGACGCTGGGGAGAAATCAGGCTGAAGACAGGAAGTCCAGGAACAGGTATAGGGTTCAGGGCTTCAGGAATCCAGATACAGGTTACAGGTTACAGAGGCACAAGGAGACGAACACCAAGGCACTGAGCATATGGTAGACAGGGTTTATATATCCTTCCTGTAACGAGCATCAGGTGGTGACTCCTGAGCCTCTGAATACTGGGAGACACCCGCTGGTGGACCCTGGAACTGCGGCCCATGGACCCAGAAGCCACAGTGCCATCAGCAGGTGAGCCTTTTACTGACACCCGCTAGTGGATACTGGAACTGCAGCCCATGGATCCCTGAGCCACAGCACCACCAGCTGGAGAGATTTTTCCTGACAATACCCCCCCATCTAAGGAGTCCACCGAAGGAGTTCCTTGAAAACTGAAGAAGCCCTGGGTTTCCAACAAGATGCCCCACTGCCAAGATCCATCGGAAGGTAACGTGTCCGCCCACCTGGATCATACAACTGGCTGAGTGTCCCAATGCTGTGGTCAGATGACTGGCTGGGTGTCCTGCTGGCTGGATTCCCTGGTATGTAGCACATTCCCCGCTTTGAGTCCCTCAAAACAGTAGATACCCTAATGCTGGTGTCACAAGGGTTACCTTTAGATTTAACCCTGGGGTAATGTGACAGTACTGGAATGCAGACACCGTTGTGTCCTGTCATGACTGAATAGCTTTCCTGGTCTCCAGGGCTTGCACTGTGCATCAAAAACCCATTAGGCCTCTCCAAGGCACCTGTTACCCAACCTGGGTCCGCTAGTACACCCGGAGCTGTGGCAGTCGCTCCCAGATCATGGCAAGGCACAGATCGTACTCTGCCATTCCCTATGAGCTTACCACGACCAGGGCCATGAAGGCAAATGCAGCTATCATGCATCAATGTTATGTCTAGACCACCAGGCTTGGGCGCCATTGGAGCAACACACTACCAGAGGGACTCTACCGAGGCAACTGTCAACCAAATCTTAGGCCAAGCAGACAACCCATATAAGACACATGAAGGTTCAGAGCTTTCCAACCCATTAACAGGTGGACACTCAGCCTTTACGTAGCCATCCAACTGATCAGGCTGGGCAGCGGGCAGAGGCACATCAGACTGGACAGCGGGCTCCAGGTCATCCGACTGGACAGCGGGAACCGGATCGTCAGACTGGACAGCGGGCACCGGATTGTCAGTCTGGACAGCGGCCACCGGATCATCAGACTGGACATCGGACACTGGATCGTCAGACTGGACAGTGGGCACCAGATCATCAAACTGGACAGCGGGCACTGGATCATCAGACTGGACAGCAGGCACAGGATCATCAGACTGGACAGGGGACACCGGATCATTGGACTGCACAGCGGGCACCAGATCATCAAACTGGACAGTGTGCACTGGATTGTCATACTAGACAGCGGGTAACGGATCATCAGACTGGTCAGCAGGCACCGGATCATCAGACTGAACATTGGACACCGGATCATTGGACTGGACAGCGAGCACCGGATCATCAAACTGGACCGCAGGCACCGGGACATCAGGCTGGACAGCAGGCACCAGATCATCAGACAAGACAGCGGGCTCCGGATCATCAGACTGGACAACAGGCACTGGATCGTCAGACTGGACAGCAGGCCTGGATTGTCAGATTGGACAGTGGGCACCGGATCATCAGACTTGACAGCGGGCACCAGATCATCAGACTGGACAGTGGGCACCAGATCATCAAACTGGACGGCGGGCACTGGACCATCAGACTGGACAGCAGGCACAGGATCATCAGACTGGACAGGGGACACCGGATCATTGGACTGCACAGCGGGGGCACCAGATCATCAAACTGGACAGTGTGCACTGGATTGTCATACTAGACAGCGGGTACCGGATCATCAGACTGGTCAGCGGGCACCGGATCATCAGACTGAACATTGGACACTGAATCATCGGACTGGACAGCGAGCACCGGATCATCAAACTGGACCGCAGGCATCGGGACATCAGGCTGGACAGTGGGCACTGGGACATCAGGCTGGCAGTGGGCACCGGTCATCAGACTGGACAGCGGGCTCCAGATCATCAGACTAGACAGCGGACACCGGCTCATCAGACTGGACAGTGGGCACAGGATCAGCAGGCTGGAGAGCAGGAACAGGATCAGCACGTTGGACAGTGGGCACAGGATCAGCCGGCTGGACAGTGGGCACAGGATCAGCAGGCTGGGCAGTGGGCACAGGGTCAGCAGGCTGGACAGCGGGCACATGATCAGCAGGCTGGATAACAGGCACAAGATCAGCAGGCTGGACAATGGGCACAGGATCAGCAGGCTGGACAGTGGGCACAGGATCAGCAGGCTAGACAGCAGGCATGGGATCAGCAGGCTGGACAGGGGACACAGAATCAGCACACAGGGCAGCGGGTGCAGGATCAGCAGACTGGGCAGCGGGCACAAGATCAAGAGGCTGAACAGCAGGCACAGGATCAGCAGGCTGGACAGCGGGCACAGGATCAGCAGGCTGGACAGCAGGCACAGGATCAGCAGGCTGGACAGCAGACACAGGATCAGCACGCAGGACAGCAGCCGCAGGATCAGCAGACTGGGCAACGGGCACAAGATCAGCAGGCTGAACAGCAGGCACAGGATCAGCAGGCTGGACAGTGGACACAGGATAAGCAGGCTGGACAGCAGTCAAAGGATCAGCAGGCTGGACAGCGGGCACAGGATCAGCAGGCTGGACAGCGGGCATAGAATCAGCAGGCTGGGCAGCGGGCACAAGATCAGCAGGCTGAACAGCAGGCACAGGATAAGCATGCTGGACAGTGGGCACAGGATTAGCAGGCTGGACAGAGGGCACAGGATCAGCAGGTTAGACAATGGGCACAAGATCAGCAGGCTGGACAGCAGGCACAAGATCAGCAGGCTAGACAGGGGGCACAGGATCAGCAAGCTGGACAGCAGGCACAGGATCAGCAGGCCAAACCCTATCAGTGATTGTGGAGGTAGACTGGAGCAGTTTGGCTGGTGTGGAGGCAGACTGGAGCAGATTGGTTGGTGTAGAGGCAGACTGGGGTACATTGGCTTATGGGGAGGCAATATTGGATACAGGCTGGATAGTGCGGGTTGGGAAAAACTTGTTTCTTCTTAGGTTTTACTACTGGAGTTCTGTAAGTGACTGCAGGGCTGTAAGTAGGGGGTACAGCTGATGGAAGAGTATGGCTGGAGTATGGTAAAAAAAGAGGGAGCAGTCACGGGGGATTTTTGTGGAATTGTTGCATTCAGCAGAGAAGAGGTAGGTGGGTTAAAGGCAGGGTAGGTGCAGCAGGTGGAAACAGGGTACTCATATTTGGTAGGTAGCAGAGTATATTGGGCTGTGACTGTGGTTGCTGTAGTTGAAGAAGAGAGAACTCTGAGCAGGTAGGTTTCTGGTGGCAGGAATGGGTTGGTGCAAGCTGACTGGGGCTGAATACCATATATCTAACCATGCCTGTAGTAAAGGTTGAACAAAATTCGGTGTACATGCGGCCTGTCTGACAAAAGCCTGCACTGCGTTAATGCACTCCATTAACACCTGTTGAGGGCATGCTGAATAATGTTCAAAGAAATAAGCTGGGTCATCTTCTAATAACCAGACCAGGGATTCTACCTGAGCCTTGCTGAAAGGAGGGGAAGAATCATCACTGCCCTTAGGTGTGCTGGACAAAGCCAACTCTGCATACACCTGAATCAAAGGCTGAACATCACCAAACGACATACTGTCCTGATCAACTAGGGCATGAGCCAGACATATACAATCCAAAAGCTGATCACTAGTCCACTCCTTCAATATCTGGCAACAAAAATCATGATCCTCTGTCACTAGCAAAGAAAAATAAACAACCTCCTCCGGATGCATGTTACTGCCAAAACCAAGATGGCTTCTCTGTGCAGTCACTTCTGGTCAGGACTGACCTTGGTGTTCATCTCCTTGTGCCTCTGTAACCTGTAAGCTGTATCCAGATTCCTGAAGCCCAGAACCCTGTACCTGTTCCTGGACCCCTGTCTTCAGCTTGATCTCTCCCCTGCGTCCCCGGCATACGTTTCGTTCCTGTCTTGTCCCGCTCCCTGCTCCCTCTTATTGATCTCCCGTGCATGACCCTGGCCTGGCCTAAGTTTACGGTTTGGACATTTCCCTATACCTGTTTAAGCAGTTTCACTATTTCTGTTGCTTTGGTTGTTGACACTGTTTGTTATATTAGATGTGCGTTTAGACCACCATTTACTTATCTCCTTAATAAATCATCTTATTCACTTTACATTGTGTCTGGTATTCTCTTTGCAGTTCACACATTTCTGGTCACACCAGTTGCTGACATAACACCAAGGCAATGAGCATATGGTAGACAGGGTTTATATATTTATATTTCCTGTAACAAGCATCAAGTGGTGACTCCTGAGCTTCTGATTACTGGGAGACACCCGCTGGTGAACCCTGGAACTGTAGCCCATGGACCCAGGAGCCACAGTGCCATCAGCAAATGAGACTTTTACTGACACCTGCTGGTGGATACTGGAACTGCAGCCCATGGATCCCTGAGCCAAAGCACCACCAGCTGGAGAGACCTTTCCTGACACCTACAATATAAAACAACAAATTTCCATGCAAAACAATGTACCGCTTTGACATGCAAAATCTTGACACAATCATACAGCCAGATGGACACTTATCTCAATCCAATGGTTGCAGCCTCCAGTGCTTGTTTACATACTTCACCAGAAGCCTTGTGTGTACTATCCAAACCTGCACAGTAGCTTCTAGGGAGCCACCCCCCAGGAGCCAGAAGTTTATGGGTATCTACTGAGTAGCACAGGGTACAGCCTTAAAATCGAGGCAAGTATGCATCTGGGGAGGAGAAGATGGACTAAATCAGGCCAGGGAAAGGGGGAAATGGAACATTTGTCTTGAAGTACTCTCATCTGTTAAAGGGACAGGGGTGCAAAAACAGAAATGACAAAACTTAGCAAATATCAGGTTTATATTTCTAATTATTGATCAAATACATTAACAAAATACAGCATGCAAAGGGAAGCATGGAGGTTTAATAAAAGTCCATGCTCCAGTATAGCAAAAATATGAATTACTATGAGAAATCAAGAGAAATTGAAAAAAATAATACATCAGGGAGAAGGCAGCTAGTGTAAAAATTACTTATGGTTTAAACACTTTTTTATGCTGCAAAAGGTAGCTTCCTGAACTTGTAGCTGGTAGTGCTACCTTGGGTCATGTCACTTTCATCACAAAACATAGTATCACATTTTACTTCTATGCTGCAAGCCCTCAAAAGGAAAATATACTTTTTTCTTCTTTATTGTCAGCTTCCCTGCTGCTGCTACCTTGGTGCTTCTGCTTCATGATAAAATTTGTTTTTACCTCCAGTTTCTTACATAACAAATATTTGCGGTACAAGTAAATTTACAATATAAAAATTGCCATAAAACAAATGTTTTTTTTTTTCTTATTCTCCTACATGCTATTTTCATCTGTGCACCTTCTAAGTTCAGATTAAGAAGAGGTCGTAGGTTTGTGAAGTGTCATTTGGAGTTTTTGTCTGCTTTTGTACAAAAATAAAAAAGAAACCTTAGAAGAGGACAATTGGGAAAATTCACAGATCTAATACAGAACTCTCTGGAAAGTCAAAACAGAAGGAGTCAATTGCCAGTAGAAAGAAGTTTGTATCTAATGGGAACTTAAAGTGGACCTAGCAACAAATATATTTTAATATTAGAGACATGCATGCTAAATAATATGTAAGTGTAACACTCTAGGTATTACTACTTATTGAGATCTGCTTTTTCTCCAGGACAGTGCTATCATTGCTCAGCCATTATCCAGAGGCACTGGCTATTAATTGTACAGAGATGTCTCGAGGTAAGCCTGATCTTAATGTATGTATTGCTATATGTATGGTCTAATTTCTGGTTTATATAATTTAGAGCAGAGGTAGGTACCCTTAAAGAGGTGGAGATCTACCTGAACAACATGGGAGATTTCAAAGATCACCTGGCACAGTGTCGCCTCCTCACAACTGATTTAAAGTGTTTGTAAACCTAAAAAAAAAGCAACTAAAAATGAAGTGCTGTGCAATTCTTCTCTAACTGGCAATAAACCTGGTTGATCCTGCCAGTTCCTGAGTCCCCCTGCCTTTGTTGACCATGATAATCATGGCTGCTGAGCCCTGACTACCGTGGTCAGGTTACGTGTCTTTGTCATCCACAGCACTTGTCTCTCCTCTGACATTCTCTCCCTCCTCCCTCCCTGTCCACATGAGAGTGTTTTCCTTTTTGACCTTCCACCCTCTATTCCACTGCATAATGCAACACACTTCAATGTATTTAATGCAGATATCCAGCCATTACCAAAACTGTACGTGTTTGTTAGAAATGAAAAGGCTAAATACCGTTTCTGACACCACAGCTGTGCAGTCCCGTGATCCCCCCGTGCTGGCTGGCCTCGATCTATGGAGAGAAGCACGAGAGGTGGAGATTCCTGCCTGCAGGCCAGCTGACGTCACAGTGGACTTTTAGCCCCTCACTCTTCTCTCCATAGATTGAGGCTGGCCAGCACAGGGGGATCACATAACTGCACAGCCGCAGTGTCAGAAATGGTATTTAGCCTTTTCATTTCTAACAAACCCTTAACGTTTTGGTAATGGCTGGATATCTGCATTAGATACAAACACTTTAAACATCTAATTGCTGTGCTACCAGGTCACAATTGCATGCATTGAATGGCAATCACAGGTTTAAATCAGGTGGTGAGGCAACATATCGCCTCTTCACCACCTGTCAATCACACTTGGATCGCTTTCAGACCCCCTGACTGAGGCAGCAGCCAAAGGTGTACATATGCCGTGGCAGGAATTAAAGCCCCTGTTGCTTTTGGTGGATGCTACTGCCTGCCAATTGGGACCCATTCAAGTAAATGGGGCCACTCTGCAAGTGCCTCGCAACTGCATGCAGAAGCGGTATCCAAGGAGTTAAAGCAGGTGGTGAGAAAGCAACACAATGCAGCCTGCTTTAACCCCTTGTTTGCTGTACTGCGCAAGGTGCAGGGCACTTGCAGAGCAGCCTCATTCACTTGAATGGGTCATACTTGGCAGGTGCTACACCCGCCAACTATAACAGGGCATAAAACTTTAGATGCGTCATGTGTATACCCCTAGCCACTGCAGCTAAAGGGGGTGCGGTTGGGGTGGGGGTGGTAAAAACACATCTTAACTATGGTGTTTTACCACTTCCAAAACTGCAAATGTAAGTTAACCCTTAATGTTCTGAGCACCCAATATGGATGCTTTCACACTGATGTGTGACGGTTTACCCACACTGCAAGTGGAGCGCAGTGCATCTGCGACTTTCCTAGGCTAGCTGTGCTTTGCCATTGACTTCTATTATATCCTGCAGGTGTGGTGCACTTTCTAAAAGTGCACCAAAATACCAGCATTCAGGAGTTTTGGTGCCCTTTCAGAAAGTGCACCAAACATGCAGGGTATAATAGAAGTCTATGGCTAAGCGCAGCAAACTCACAGGAAAGTTGCAGGCACACTGCACTTCACCCGCGGTGTGGGTAAACCGCAGCACATCAGTGTGAAAGCAGCCCTATGTATTCCCTCCGGATTGCACTCTGATGCTCTGGAATGGTGTGTCAGCAAACCCAGGCCACAATCTACAAGTCACCTGGCCACGATCTACAGGTTGCTGACCCCGAGTTTAGGGGGACTACACTTTGTACTGATATGGCAGTATTACGTTACAAGTACTTGAAAATGCATCAAAAATCCCTATTTTTAACCATTAAGTCATAAATAGTTTAAGAGGTATTTTGCACTGATAATTTGGATTGACTGCAAGAGAAATTTTCTATTATTCTGTGTTTTGCCTTTCTTATATGCACCTCTATTTGTCTGGTTATAAACAAATCCATGTAGCTACAATTCAATTTTCTGGCTCAGAAATGATACAATCATATATGCCAGTGCAGCTTTTGACTGTGTTAACAAAGGTCTGACACAGATCTCTTGATCTGTTTTGTAAAAATCCTGGATGATGTTTGCAGAGGTACCCTTGATAGAGCTGATAATTTGTGTCAATTGAAGGATTGTAGGTCCAGGATACAAATCCTTCTTTCTGCAAGTAAGATGTCACTAGACACTAATATGTTATGATAGCAATGTTTAGAAAAATTTTGCATTTTCCACAACAGAAGGACTTGAACACTGGAACAGTATCCATAAATACCATTCACACAGGACCATCTTTAACGCAGGGCAAAAGGGGCAGCTGCCCAGGGCCCTGTGATTGTGGAGGGGCCCAAAGCAACTGCCTCTTGAGCCCCTTGTTATGGGGAATCCTGGACCGGTGGTGGCAGGAACAGTGAGAAATGAGAGCCCGGGAGCGAGAAGAGCTCCCTGAACACTAGAGAGGTGAGGACTCGGAGCAGCAGGCGCAACCCTGATGCGGCGATGTGGTGGCGCCACCCAGAGGCTGATTTCCTCCAATTTCCTCTCCAAGCTCCGACAGCAGCCCAGGGATAGATGGATTGGGGGCCCCTGAGGAAAGAACACCAGTGGGAGGTGCATGCAGCCCAAGGGACTGCTGCCCTGCTCTCCTCTCCAAGCTCTGGAGCACAGGTGGATTGGGCCCTCCCCAGGACTGTTGGGAGCCACATGCAGCCAATGACTGCTACCCTGCTCTCCTCTCCAAACTCCAATAGTGGCCCGGAGCACAGGTGAGGACAGAACACCGGTGGGAGGTGCATGCAGCCCAGAGGACTGCTACCCTGCTCTCCTCTCCAACCTCCAGAGCACAGGTGGATCACCCCCAGGACCAGCAGGAGCAGCATACAGTCAGGGAGAGTCTGCGGTCTAAGAAGAATCTGCTGGGAGGAACAGAGCACCCCTATCCTCACCACCCAGAAGGAGAAAAGCCCTGCCCACTGATGGCCAGAGTGAACATCCTATGGAACGAGGTACCAGGCAGCATCATACACACCAATACACAGACATGGGACAGGGGGTGCACAGAAGGGACTGCAGACATGGATAGGGGCCCCTCTCTCTTATTCCCTCTCTCTCTCACCCCCAATCCCCCCTCTCTCTCTCACCCCCAATCCCCCCTCTCTCTCTCATCCCCCTCTCTCTCTCACCCCTAATCCCCCTCTCTCTCATCCTCAATCCCCCCTCTCTCCTTCCTTCTCTCCCATCCCCAATCCCCCCTCTCTCATCCCTCCACTCTCTCTCATCCCCAATCCCCCTTCCTCGTCCCCCTCTCTCTCTCACCCCCAATCCCCCCTCTCTCTCTCATCACCAATCCCTCCTCTCTCATCCCCAATCCCCGTCTCTCTCTCC
>BLSH010385474.1:114619-170055 GCA_018402905.1 Glandirana rugosa | reverse complement strand
ACTTTCACTGTCACATTTTTATTTTATTTTTTTGTTTTACTTATTAATTTTTTTTTTTTACGTGGGGACGCGGGGCACGTGCGCGCGTATCAACCTGCGTTCGCAGTCAGAGCACAGCATACATTTGTTGTTAAAGTGGTACGTACACTCCATAGTTGCACTTGCAGTCTAGCTCCCGTCATTAAGATCGTCATCTGGAGGAGACGTCTAGACTTCACCATTGAACATTTCCGAAAAATTCCCAAAATTTTTACATATATCAAACAGGGCGAAACGCCCACACGCAATAAAAATTTCGTACAGTACAAACCACAGATCTCATGCCGAGTGCATAGACACCAAACATGACATGCTTTAAAAATAACGCACACCCGCAAAGCGGGACAAACTATATACATTTTTAAAACCCTTAAAAAGCCTTTACAAGTTACCACTTCAGATCTGCAGAGGAGGTCTACTGCTAGAATTACTGCCCTCGATCTGACGTTCACGTTGATACCTCACATGCATGGTGAAATTGTTGTTTACATACGACACGAGACTGACGCTTGCGTCCAACTATGCGCGCGTGCACGGGGCGCAGGGGTGCATTTTTTTTTTTTAATTATTCATTTTGTTTTTTTATTTTATTTTTACACTGTCACTTTCATTGTTTTTTTTTATCATTTTTCTTTTTATCACAGGGATTTTAGATATCCCCTATGATAAAAATAAGTATTGTCACATATTTTTTTTTTTTTTTAATTTGTGGTCTACTAAACTCTAGATCTTTCCCCAGCCCTTAAAGCATCTGACCACAGCAAAATCGGTGTGATAAAATGCTTCCCCGATTTCCCAATGGCGCTGTTTATATCTGGCTAAACCGAAGTCACAAAATGCTCGTAGCCTCCGGTTTCTTAAGCCATGGAGATGATTGGAGCCATTCTAGTCTTCAATCAGCTGGCGGAACCACCAGCTGCATTCTCACGTTCCCCGGTGGGACAGGATAGCCTGAAAAGACCAGCAACACACTAGTATGTCGCGGGTCCTTGTTGGGCATATATAGTAATGTCCTTTTTTTCGTGAAAAAAAGAATCAATCGGTGGGTATGCCCACCATTAGAAAACCTCCCTTCATACTCCCACTTCTAATGGTGGGCATAGACACTTTTTAAAAAAACATACCGGAGCATAGGGGCAATCCGCCCCAATTTCCACCCACTGCCCCTATGCTCCGGTAGTTGCTCTATTTTTAACTGTGGTGGTGAAATCACAGCCAACAGCGCTGGAGTCGCTGCTTTATGAATGGTGGGAGCAAACGCTTTTGCTGTCACCATTAATAAATCAGTGCTGCAGCTGAATGGCGTACCTGAAAAGGAATAAACACTTAATAAAACACAGTAACTTAAAAAATGACATACCTGCTTAAATGAAAAAAAATTGTAAAACACATCAACAATATAACATTACAGGTAAGCATTAACAAAAAAATGACATACCTGCAAAGAAAACATGATAAAAACAGTAACAAACAGGTATGCATACAAAATATTAACAATAGAGAGAGAACAGAGAGAGATTAGAGAGAAAACAAGAGAGAGAGAGAAAAAAAGAAACGTACAACTGTTTTTGGTTTTTTTATTTTATATTTTTTTTTTGTTTTTTTATTTTTTTTTGTGTTTTTTTTGGTACACCTTTTTTTTTTGTAACTAAAAATCGGTTCCAGGTTTGGGTCTCTCAAAATGCACTGGCATCTTTGGAGACCCTATGTCAGTGTGCCTATCGCTGTGTCTGCTGCACCCTACGCTAATAATTCACTAATGTGTGATAGCGTTCAAAACAGTCATTGATGCCAGGCTGGTCAGGACAGGGTTTGCAATAACTGCGGGTGTCACGCCTGTATCCGCGTTGTCTGCAGACACGACATCTCTTTTGGGGTGTTCTTTGGCCTGGGGTAGAAACGGAGGAGACGGGGAAAGTGCCTCCCATGCAGCCGGCTAACTGCATTCACATTGTGAACAGGGGGTGCAGCACCATCTGGAAACAGAAGGGCTGTGACGATCTCTTCCATGAATTTGAGGAAGGATCCTGTCAGTCCTAACGCTCTGTATAAGACATGAGCGTTCAGCAAAGCCAATTGAAAAAGGTATAGAGACACTTTTTTGTACCAGCGTCTCGCTTTACGGGCAATTAGGTACGGCGCCAGTAACTGATCATTGAGGTCCACCCCTCCCATATTTAGGTTATATTCTTGGACACAGAGGGGTTTCTCCACAAGACCAGGCGCCGTAGAAATTTGCACTGTTGTATCTGCGTGAAGGGAGGTCAGAACGAAAACATTCCGATTGTCCCTCCACTTCACCGCGAGCAAATTATTACACTTTGCGCAGGCTCTCTCCCCCCAACTAAGACGGTATTCTACAAGCCATTGGGGGAAGCCCCGGTGATTAGGTCGCACGGTGCCACATGTTCCAATCTGTTGATCAAATTAGTGACTAAACAGTGGCACACTCGTGTAATAATTGTCCACGTATAAGTGGTACCCCTTTCCGAATAAGGGTGACACCAAGCTCCACACAATCTTGCCAGCGCTCCCTATGTAGTCTGGGCATCCTTCCGGCTCTACCTGACTATCTTTGCCCTCATAAACCAGGAAACTATTTGTAAGGCCTGTGGCCCTGTCACAGAGCTTATACATCTTGACCCCGTATCTGGCACGCTTGCTGGGGACGTACTGCTTGAAAGCAAGACGGCCAGAAAATTTAACCAGGGACTCGTCCACGCACACAACTTTATTGGGAATAAAAAGTGTGGCGAACTTCTGGTTGAAATGGTTTATGAGGGGCCGAATTTTGTAGAGCCGGTCAAATTTCACTAAAGTGCATGAACCGCAAAATCTGCTCGTACCGTGCCCTGGACATGCAAGCAGAGAACACGGGCATATGGTGAATTGGGTGCGTGGGCCAATATGACCGCAATTCAGATTTTTTAGTTATGCCCATGAGGAAGGAAAGGCCCAGAAAGGTCTTAAGTTCTGGAACCGTGATTGGTTTCCAGTCTCTGGCAAGCATCAAATGGGGATTAATGGCGATGAATTAACCAGCATATAAATTGCTTTGGTCCACAATAGATCTATAGAGATCTTCTGTGAAATACAGCGAATAAAAATCAGTGGCCGTAAAATCAGCTGTATTCACGGTGATTCCGGGTTGGCCAGTGAATGGGGGAAGTACGGGCGCTGCATCAGTGGGGGGTTGCCAATCAGGGTTTGCAAGCTTGTCAGGAAGGGCACTATGGGTTCTGCGGGCCTGTGTTCATCTTCTTTGTGGCTGCGGGGCATTACTCGTGCTAGCCACACCAGCTTGTACTGCACTTATGGGACTCGCCACGTCACCAAGTGTTACTGCAGTGCTGGTTCGTCTTTGTCCAGGGGGTACTAGGCTGCTGGTGCTTGCCAGGTCACCAGAATGGGTAGCAGCACTAGTACTGGCTCTCTACTGCATACGAGAGCCCTGCAGTTCACGCACATCAGTGACAGCAGAACAGGGTCTGGTACGCCTGGCTCTAGCAGGGACTACAACTTCGTCGTCAGAGCTATCTGTCAGGGTGCCACTGCTGTCTACAGGTTCATATGCTGAGCCTGATTCTGACAGTGAGTCTTCCCCATCGCTCTCATCTGTCAAACTCAGCATATTGTAGGCCTCTAAGCTAGTGTACGTGCGACCAGACATTTTGGGCTTTCTAAATTTGAAAGGTACACTAGCCTGACTCACAGGCAAAAAAGCGCACCTGGTTGTCAGAGCCTGCTTCAAACGCTACCAAATTCACTGTCAGAATTCGCAGGGATCGGGCGTGATCTCTGCGAAGGCTGCAGATATGTGTGTTGTGTTTGGTAAGTGACAGCGATCTATTGATCCTGCACTTGGGTGGGCTGGGCTGGGCGGAGGGGCTAAACGCAGGTGCTAGCAGTTATCTAGGCTGATCCCACTAACACTGCATTTTTTAGGACCCTAATCTAAGGGGGACGCTAATATATATCTGATCAGATCGCAGATATTGCTCTGATCAGATACTACAATAATATCTAGCACCTACCTAATGTGCGTGCTTGCGTGTCAGAGTACCTCACTAACTGACCCTGCCAGGCGTTTACGCTGACCCTAACGCACACTAAAACCTAACTGGGGTCATCGCCGAGCGATCGGGGGTTAAAACCTATAAAAGGTATATACGGCGGGTAATCCGATTGAAAAAAAAACGATCTATCTTACTAGCTTCACCCGTGACACTTTTACGATGATCACAGATGACAGGGGGCAATCAAGGGGTTAAAAACTTTATTGGGGGGGGGGCAAGGGGGGGTATTTTCACCTAACTAGGCCTAACCTGTGATACTGTGACAGGGGGTGACAGGGAGTGAAAGGGTTAACTGGGGGGCGATCAGGAGGTGATCAAGGGGTTAAATGTGCCTATGTGACCTGGTGTCAGTGTGCTGTTGGTACAACTCACGTTTCCAGATGCTCCTTCTTCCTCGCTGAAACCGAAAAGGGCTTCAGGGAGGAAGGGGAGCTAACTTCCTCTGCCTCTGTTTACATTTCAGAGGCAGAGGAGCAATCTCATTGGCAGGGGCGATCTACAGTGGAGTTTCAGTGGTTGTTAATGCCGCATATGTTGCCTGGGTGAGGAGGGAATGTAACATAGAATGGCATTTATATAAGGGCTATTTTTCCAGGATGTAAAATGGCCGCCCACGCCTCGCACCTAGGTTATGCGGTATATAAATATGGTGACTCAGCGGCGCGCCCTATCCCCGGACCACGTCATCTGTGAGGAAACGTACGTCGGGAGGGCGCGCTGACGTCACCACCTGTTACAAATGTGCCGGCTTTCATTGTTTACACGCGTGTTTTTACAGACATCTATGTGAGTACCCTACTTTGTTTTTAAGGACAATAAATTGTTAACTGTACTTCACTATATTGAGTCCTTTCTTCTCCTCGGCACGGGATACCTTTTGCCTTATTTGTGAACCCGCCTTGATGTGAGCGAGCTGCTGTTAGGATCCAACTGTATCTGGCTGAGGCTGATTCTGTGTGAACGCAGTGGGGCAGTGAGAGACTCCTATTATCATCCTAAGCTGGGCTCCCAGCAGGGTCTGGTAAGCCTCCTCATTATTACGGTGATGGATTCACAGAGTGTGCGGTGCACGGAGTGCTATACCAGTATTGGGTAGTCCTTTATGCCTTATTGAGGACTATTTATACATCTTCCAGCGCGGCTTTATTATTCTTTATCTTGGCCCTGTGGAGTGATCTGCCCTGTATCCAATGGCGCTGCAGTACCCGCCGTATGACACTGATTTGCGATAACGAGCCAACTTGTCGCCGTCAACCTGCGGTTGACGGTCGGCAAGTGGTTAAGGTTAGAGGAGAGATTAGGGGTCTTATCGACCCCAGATCTCTCTATAAAGAGGACATGTCATGCTGTATTGCTATCGCAAGACATGTTTACATTTCTTGCAATCACAATAAAATGCCAGGATGCAGAGCATCCAGCAAAGGTAAACAGATCAATTGACTGCACCTAAAGGAATCAGGACCATACGTGAAATATGATAAGTGAAAAAATATGTTTTATTTATGAAAATGACACACTTCCAACACCACACACCAGTAAACATAAACAAGCAAGTGAAAGATAATGAAACACAGAAAACTCCAAAATAAACACCTATCTAACTAAATACAAATTTAGAAAACACACGTATAAGCAAACAGGGAGACATCAGAAAAGGAGAACAGGGAGCCAGGCTACTGGGAGCAGATGGGAGTAAGGAAGCAGGGAGCAGGGAGCAGGTTCCAGGTCACTGGGAAAGGATTCAGGATCACGGGTTCAGGACAAGAACGGATTGGACACAGGCAGGGACAGGCTTGCAGAGGAAACACTGAAGAACTGGGACTGGGTGCAAGGCAGGCTTATATAGTCCCAGCAGTCCCATCAGGTGTAGCCTAACGACCTGTATACTCCATCTACTGGGAGACACCCGCTGGTAGCCACCAGAACTACACCCTTTGGTTCTCCATACAACAGTGCCCCCAGCAGGTGACCCGAGCAAGTACACAGGTCCTGACAAAAAGTGATAAAAAAAATAAAGGAAAAGTGTAAAAAAACCCAAAATTTAAAGTACCCCATCCCCATGTGCTCATGCAGTGGCAAACGTATACTGAGGTCACTCCCACATATGTAAACAGTGTTCAAACCACACGGGTGCAGTATTGCCACGAATGTCAGAGTGACAGCAAAAATTCTAGTGCTAGACCTTCTCTGTAACTCTAAACTGATAACATGTAGAAATTTTTAAGGCGTCGTCTATGGAGTTTTTTAACCACTTCAGTCCCAAATGGATTTCCCACTTTAGGACCAGAGCACTTTTTGCGATTCAGCACTGCATCTCTTTAACTGACAATTGCGTGGTCGTGCGACGTTGTACCCAAACAATATTTGTGTCCTTTTTTTCCCACAAATATAGCTCTTTTGGTGGTATTTGATCACCTCTGTGTCACTTATGATCACCGCTATTAACAAAAGAAGAGTGAAAATTAAAAAAAAAAACAATATTTCTTACTTTTTGCTATAATACATATCCAAAAATATATATATAAAAAAACAAATTTATTCATCAGTTTTGGCTGATATATATACTTCCTCATATTTTTGGTTAAAAAAAAAAATCGCAATCAGCGTATATTGATTGGTTTGCGCAAAAGTTGCCACGTTTACAAACAATGAGAATTAATTTATGGGATCTTTATTTTTTTTATCTTTTACAGGTAATGGCGGCGATCTGTGATTTTCATCAGGACTGCAACATTGCAGTGGATATGTGCTATGAAAATGCGCTGATTACTGTGTAAATGTCACTGACAGGGAAAGGGTTAACACTAGGGGGAGATCAAAGTTAAGTGTGTTCCCTGGGATGTGTTTCTAACTGTGTGGGGGCTGGGCTGACTGGGGAGGAGAGTGATCTCTGCTCCCATATAAAGGGAACAGAGGATCACACTCCTCTCCCCTATCAGAACAGAGAGCCATGTGTTTACACATACGGACCCCTTTTCTGTCACTGCAGGAGAGTGATTGTGGGTGGCCAGAGGACCGCCCCCACCGCTGACTGGCTCCCCCACTACACAGTGAGTGTGCACGCGTGCCCACGGCCACAACACTCGCTCCCGCCATCAGGTGACGGAGATTCGTGATATCGAACCACTTTGTCACCGTCGAGTGGTTGAGTACCGTAGTTTGGCTCCATTCCACAAGTGTACAACTGTAAAGCGTGACATAATAGGCATCCATTTACTCAGCGTAACATCATCTTTCATATTATAGAAAAAAATTGGGGAATATATTATGTTTTGTTTTTCTTTAATTCATTGAAGTATATTTTTTGTTTGAAAATCCACTGCACAAAAACCGACATTCATATATATATATATATATATGTATGTATATATATATATATATATATATATATATATATATTGTACAGGACACCGGGGATGTGTCCTAGAAGGCGGGCACATTCCACCCGATATTGGAGCCATGGTCCCTTTAAGAAGGACGATTGCAGAGTCTCAAACCGAGATCGCTAGGAATTCACTACCTATGGAGTTAAGACCCAGGGAAGGGAGGTCTGAAAGGCAGCAAAGACTCAGTGCACCTGTGTCAAGGAAGAGAGAGAGAGGGGGGAAGCTCACAAGCTGGACAGCAAGCATGAGCTCTCTGAATCAACTGAGACACAGGCTGCTGAACCCCTCTGTCTGGCCGGCCTGACACCCTGACTCTGGAGGAGCCTAACTGAGCTGTGGGACTGGAGACTAGCGGTGAGCCTGCTGTTTTAGTTATCAATACCAGGATGCTGGACTATGTATTTACTTTGGCTGAAGAAAGCTGTCATTTGATTTTGTTTGTTTCAAAATAAATGGACTGTTTGCTTCAATAAACTGGCTGGCGGTCATTACGGAGTTACCCCCAGGTTACAATATATAGTATCTCACAAAAGTGTGTACACCCCTCACATTTTTGTAAAAATGTTATTATATCTTTTATGTGACAACACTAAAGAAATTACACTTCACTACAATGTAAAGTAGTGAGTGTACATCTTGTAGAACAGTGTAAATGTGCTGTCCCCTCAAAATAAAGCATCACACAGACATTAATGTCTAAACCGCTGGCAACAAAAGTGAGTACACCCCTAAGTGAAAATGTCCAAATTGGGCCCAAAGTGTCAATATTTAGTGTGACCACCATTATTTTCGAGCACTGACTTAACCCTCTTGGGCATGGAGTTCACCAGAACTTCACAAGTTGCCACTGGAGTTCTCTTCCACTCCTCCATGACAAAATCACAGAGCTGGTGGATGTTAGAGGCCTTGTGCTCCTCCCGCTTCCATTTGAGGATGCCCCACAGATGCTCAATAGAGTTTAGGTCTGGATACATGCCTGGCCAATCCATCACCTTTACCCTCAGCTTCTTTAGCAAGGCAGTGGCCATCTTGGAGGTGTGTTTGGGGTCGTTATTATGTTGGCACACTGCCCTGTGGTCCAGTCGCCGAAGGGAGGGGATCATGCTCTGCTTCAGTATGTGACAGTACATGTTGGCATTCATGGTTTCCTCAATGAACTGTAGCTCCCTAGTGCTGGCTGCACTCATGCATCCTTAGACCATGACACTCCCTCCACCATGCTTGACTATAGGCAAGACACACTTGTCTTTGTACTCCTCACTTGGTTGCTGACACACACACTTGACCCCATCTAAATAGAGTTGAGCGAACCCGAACTATAAAGTTCGGGTCCATTCCGAACTTTCCGGTGTCCGTGACCCGGACCCAAAACCGGACATTTGAAAAAAAGTTTGGGTTCAGGGTTCGGGTATTTGATCCCGCCTGTTGAATAGCTGCAGGGCAGCCAATCAACAAGCGTTTCACTGGTTTGCCCTTAGAAGCCATCACAGCCATGCCTACTAATGGCATGGCTGTGATTGGCCAGTGCATCACGTGACCCAGCCTCTGTATAAGCTGGAGTCATGTAGTGCTGCATGTTACATGCTCTCAGGCTAGTGTAGGGAGAGGGTGCTGCCGGCACTGTTAGGGACAGATTGCAGATATAATAACATCTCATCCTGCATTACAGAGCGATCTGATTCTGGACTAGGTAGAGATTACTACTACTGCTTTCTGAGGAACAGATTGCAGATCTCCTCCTGCATTACAGAACGATCTGATTCTGGACTAGGTAGAGATTACTACTACTACTGCTTTGAGGGACAGATTGCAGATCTCATCCTGCATTACAGAACGATCTGATTCTGGACTAGGTAGAGTCTACTGCTTTGAGGGACAGATTATTGTTCTAAAATCATCGCCTACTCCTATAGGGTCAGGTTCCTGCTGTTGCGGTAAGGGACAGATTATTGTTCTAAAATCATTGCCTACTCCTATAGGGTCAGGTTCCTGCTGTTGCTGTAAGGGACAGATTGTTGTTCTAAAATCATGGCATACTCCTATAGGGTCAGGTTCCTGCTGTTGCTGTAAGAGACAGATTATTGTTCTAGAATCATCGCCTACTCCTATAGGGTGAGGTTCCTGCTGTTGCTGTAAGGGACAGATTATTGTTTAAAATCATGGCATACTCCTATAGGGTCAGATTCCAGCTGTTGTTGTAAGCGACAGATTATTGTTAAAAAAGCATTGCCTATCCTATAGGATCAGGTTCCTGCTGTTGCTGTAAGGGACAGATTATTGTTCTAAAAGCATTGCCTACTCCTATAGGGTCAGGTTCCTGCTGTTGCTGTAAGGGACAGATTATTGTTCTAAAATCATCGCCTACTCTTATAGGGTCAGGTTCCTGCTTTTGCTGTAAGGGACAGATTATTGTTCTAAAATCATGGCATACTCCTATAGGGTCAGGTTCCTGCTGTTGCTGTAAGGGACAGATTATTGTTCTAAAATCATCGCCTACTCCTATAGGGTCAGGTTCCTGCTGTTGCTGTAAGGGACAGATTATTGTTCTAAAATCTTCGCCTACTCCTATAGGGTCAGGTTCCTGCTGTTGCTGTAAGGGACGGATTATTGTTCTAAAATCATCGCCTACTCCTATAGGGTCAGGTTCTTCCTGTTGCTGTAAGGGACATATTATTGTTCTAAAATCATCGCCTACTCCTATAGGGTCAGGTTCCTGCTGTTGCTGTAAGGGACGGATTATTGTTCTAAAATCATCGCCTACTCCTATAGGGTCAGGTTCTTCCTGTTGCTGTAAGGGACATATTATTGTTCTAAAATCATCGCCTACTCCTATAGGGTCAGGTTCCTGCTGTTGCTGTAAGGGACAGATTATTGTTCTAAAATCATCGCCTACTCCTATAGGGTCAGGTTCCTGCTGTTGCTGTAAGAGACAGATTATTGTTCTAAAATCTTCGCCTACTCCTATAGGGTCAGGTTCCTGCTGTTGCTGTAAGGGACAGATTATTGTTCTAAAATCATCGCCTACTCCTATAGGGTCAGGTTCTTCCTGTTGCTATAAGGGACATATTATTGTTCTAAAATCATGGCATACTCCTATAGGGTCAGGTTCCAGCTGTTGCTGTAAGAGACAGATTATTGTTCTAGAATCATCGCCTACTCCTATAAGGTGAGGTTCCTGCTGTTGCTGTAAGGGACAGATTATTGTTTAAAATCATGGCATACTCCTATAGGGTCAGGTTCCAGCTGTTGCTGTAAGCGACAGATTATTGTTAAAAAAGCATCGCCTATCCTATAGGGTCAGGTTCCCGCTGTTGCTGTAAGGTACAGATTATTGTTCTAAAATCATTGCCTACTCCTATAGGGTCAGGTTCCTGCTGTTGCTGTAAGGGACAGATTATTGTTCTAAAATCATTGCCTACTCTTATAGGGTCAGGTTCCTGCTTTTGCTGTAAGGGACAGATTATTGTTCTAAAATCATGGCATACTCCTATAGGGTCAGGTTCCTGCTGTTGCTGTAAGGGACATATTATTGTTCTAAAATCATTGCCTACTCCTATAGGGTCAGGTTCCTGCTGTTGCTGTAAGGGACAGATTATTGTTCTAAAATCATTGCCTACCCCTAAAGGGTCAAGTTCCTGCTGTTGCTGTAAGGGACAGATTATTGTTCTAAAATCATTGCCTACTGCAATAGGGTTAGGTTCCTGCTGGTGCTTTAAGGGACAGATTCTTGTTCTATAATCATCTTCTAGTTCTAAAGGGAGAGGTTCCTGCTGGTGCTGTAAGGGACAGATTATTGTTCTAAAATCATCTACTAGTTCTATAGGGAGAGGTTCCTGCTGCTCCTGTAAGGTACAGATTATTGTTCAAAAATCATCTCCTAGTTCTATAGGGAGAGGTTACTGCTGCTCCTGTAAGGGACAGATTATTGTTCTAGAATCATCTCCTAGTTCTAAAGGGAGAGGTTCCTGCTGGTGCTTTAAGGGACAGATTATTGTTCTAAAATCATCTCCTAGTTCTATAGGTAGAGGTTCTTGCTGCTCCTGTAAGGGACAGATTATTGTTCTATAATCATCTCCTAGTTCTATAGGGAGAGGTTCCTGCTGTTGGTGTGAGTGGTGCATTTCTTGCACAAAAATAAAAAGTGCGTCTACGTTGCTGTTTTCCAAAAAAAAAAGAAGAATTTATTATTAATTTATTTTTTGTATTAATAAATACTTAAATATTGCTACATATTACATTTTCGGGCAGAATGAGGAGCCCTGCCCCAGAAGTGGAAGACATTGAGTGCACCGATGCTCAACCACTGCTCACACCTAGACACTACACCTGCTACTACCCACCGCACCCAGGGACCTAGCACACCAAAGGCAGCTCAAAGGCGTTCCCCTGCGTGGCAGTTCTTCAGACAATGTGCTGATGACAAGACACAAGTGGTTTGCACGCTGTGCAATGATAGCCTGAGGTGAGGCCTAAATGTTCTAAACCTGAGCACAACCTGCATGTTCAGGCATCTAAATTCAAGGCACAAGCTGCATTGGAATAATTACCTCAAAATCCAAGAAAGGTCTCGGGCTCCTCCTGCTTCCTCTTCTGCTGCTGCCTGGGCCTCTTCCTCCACCTCTACAGTGACTACTGCCACCCAACAAACAGAGCATGTGACAGCAACGCCACCATGTCCGCCACCGTCCCCAAGCATTTCCACACCATGGTCCCATTGAAAGCTTACAGCTCTCCATCTCCCAAACACTGGAGAGAAAGAGGAAGTACCCCCGATCCCTGACCCTGAATGCCAGCATTTCAAAATTCCTGTCCTTTGAAATGCTTTCATTCCGTCTGGTGGACACGGACAGTTTTAAAAACCTGATGGCGGTGGCTGTCCCACAGTATGTGGTTCCCAGCCGCCACTACTTTTCCAGGAGAGCCATCCCTTCATTGCACAAACAAGTCGGGGATGAGATCAAGTGTGCACTGCGCAACGCCATCAGTGGCAAGGTCCACATAACCACTGATACATGGACCAGTAAGCACGGGCAGGGACGCTATATCTCACTAACTGCACACTGGGCAAATGTAGTGACGGGTGGGTCTGAGGTGGCTAGCCATTTGGCGCATGTCCTTCCACCACCGATGATTGCAGGGAATTTCTCTTTGCCTCCTGTTGCCTCCTCCTCCTACTGCACTTCCTCCTCATCTACCACCTCCTCATCCGCTCAGCGTAACACCTTCACCACCAACTTCAGCACATCCAGGGGGAAACAACAGCAGGCTGTTTTAAAACAAATATGTTTGGGGGATAAACCCCACACTGCGCAGGAGCTGTGGACGGGCATTGAACAACAGACCGATGAGTGGTTGTTGCCACTGAGCCTCAAGCCCGGCCTGGTGGGACAATGGGCGAAATCTCGTAGCAGCTCTGGGCCTAGCCGGTTTGACGCACATCCCTTGCCTGGTGCATGTGCTGAATTTGGTGGTACAGAAATTTCTAAAAAACTACTCGGATATGTCAGAGCTGCTGCAGAAAGTGCGGGCCATCAGTGTCGTTCTCACCCTGCTGCTGCTCGTCTGTCTGCGCTGCAGCGGAACTTCGGCCTTCCCGCTCACCGCCTCCTATGCGACGTGCCCACAAGGTGGAACTCCACCTTGCACATGCTGGAGAGACTGTGTGAGCAGCAGCAGGCAATAGTGGAGTTTCAGCTGCAGCACGCACGGGTCAATTGCTCTGTGGAACAGCTCCACTTCACCACCAACGCGTGGGCCTCCATGCGAGACCTGTGTACCGTATTGCGGTGTTTCGAGTACTCCACCAACATGGCCAGTGCCGATGACGCTGTTCTCAGCGTTACTATCCCACTTCTATGTCTCCTTGAAAAAACACTTCGGGCGATGATGGAAGAGGATGTGGCACAGGAGGATGAGGAGGAGGAAGAGGAAGAGGGGTAATTCCCATGGTTATCAGGCCAGTCATTCACAAGTGGCTCGGAGGGTGGGTTCCTGCACCAGTATAGGCCAGGTAAAAAATATTCAAGCCAGGGCACAGTTCTGGAGGATGAGGAGGACGAGGAAGATGATGAGGAGGAGGAGGAGGAGGAACCGTGTTCACAGCAGGGTGGCACCCAACGCAGCTCCCGGGCATCACTGGAGCGTGGCTGGGGGGATGCGGAGGACACAGATGATACACCTCCCACAGAGGACAGCTTGTCTTTGCCTCCGGGCAACCTGGCACACATGGTCGACTACATGCTGCAGTGCCTGCGCAACAACAGCCGAGTTGCCCACATTGTAACTTGTTCTGATTACTGGGTGGCCACCCTGCTGGATCCCCATTACAAGGACAACGTGCCATCCTTAATTCCCTCACTGGAGCGTGAGAGGAAGATGCAGGACTACAAGCGCACACTGGTAGGCGCGCTGCTGAGGGCATTCCCAAATGACACCGGGGGCTCAGTGGAAGCACAAGGCGAAGGCAGAGGAGGAGGAAGAGGCCGCCAATGCAGCTGTGGCACCGCCAGCACCTCAGAAGGCAGGGTTAGCATGGCCGAAATGTGGCAAAGCTTTGTCAGCAGCCCGCCACAACAAACAGCACCACCAGTTGATAGGCAAGGTCTTAGCAGGAGGCAGCATTTCAGCAACATAGTGGAACAGTATGTGTGCACACGCCTACACGTACTGACTGATGGGTCTGCCCCATTCAACTTCTGGGTCTCCAAATTGGGCACATGGCCTGAGCTTGCCCTTTATGCCTTGGAGGTGCTGGCCTGCCCTGCAGCCAGTGTATTGTCTGAACGTGTGTTTAGCACGGCAGGGGGCATTATCACAGACAAGCGCAGCCGCCTGTCCACAGCCAATGTAGACAAGCTAACGTTTATTAAAATGAACCAGGCATGGATCCCACAAGACTTTTCTGTACCTTGTGCAGTATAGACATTTAGACCGGCCTCACACAGCCATTGGTATACTTGTTTTTTTGAATATGCCTCAATATTTTGGGGGCTACCCCAATTAGAAAAAAAAACCCAAACAAACAACAAAAAGTGTTGGCTTCCTCCTTCTCCTCCTCCACCACCGCTACTTCCACCTACACTGCCACGGTCACAGCCTAGTCAACCTCTAGGCTCCTACTCCACATCCACCCCCCCTTCCCATTTTTATTTTTTTTATTTGATTTTAAGTTGTTTTCCCTATCCCCATTTTTTTGTAGGGCACTTGTCCTACTCTTACCCCCTTTTTACTTCCTTTTGCATCCCTCTAGCACTTGCCAGGACTTTTTTACAGCCATTTTTGTGCCAAAAAGTTTCGGTCCCCATTGACTTCAATGCGGTCCGGGGTCAAGTTCGGGTCAAGTTTGGTACCGAACCCAAACTTTTTCACGAAGTTTGGCTGAACCTGCCGAACCCGAACATCCAGGTGTCCGCTCAACTCTAAATCTGAACCAAATAAGTTTATCTTGGTCTCATCAGACCGCAGGGCATGGTTCCAGTAATCCATGTCCTTAATCTGCTTGTCTTCAGTAAACTTTTTGCAGGCTTTTTTGTGCATCATCTTTAGAAGGGGCTTCCTTCTGGGATGACAGCCATGCAGACCAATTTGATGCAGTGTGCGGCGTATGGTCTGAGCACTGATAGGCTGACCCCTCCACCCCTTCAACCTCTGCAGCAATGCTGGCAGCACTCATACGTCTATTTCCCAAAGACAACCTCTGGATATGATGCTGAGCACCTGCAAATAAATTCTTTGGTCGATCATGGCGAGACCTATTGTGAGTGTAACCTGTCCTGTTAAACCGCTGCATGGTATTGGCCACCATGCTGCAGCTCAGTTTCAGGGTCTTGAAAATCTTCTTTTAGCCTAGGCCATCTTTATGTAGAGCAACAATTCTTTTTTTCAGATTCCCACAGAGTTCTTTGCTATGAGGTGCCATGTTGAACTTCCAGTGACCAGTTTGAGAGTGTGAGAGCGATAACACCAAATTTAACACACCTGCTTCCCATTCACACCTGAGACCTTGTAACACTAAGGAGTCACATGACACCGGAGAGGGAAAATGGCTAATTGGGCCCAATTTGGACATTTTCACTTAAGGGTGTACTCACTTTTTTTGCCGGCGGTTTAGGTATTAATGGCTGTGTGTTGAGTTATTTTGAGGGGACAGCAAATTTACACTGTTATACAAGCTGTACACTAACTACTTTACATTGTAGCAAAGTGTCATTTCTACAGCATTGTCACATGAAAAGATATAATAAAATATTTACAAAAATGTGAGGGGTGTACCCACTTTTGTGAGATACTGTGTATATATATATATATATATATATATATATATATATTATAATATAATATTTGGGGGTTCTAAGTAATTTTCTAGCAAAAAATACTGATTTTTACTTGTAAACAACACGTGTCAGAAAAATGCCTTGTTCTTAAGTGGATATACAGTACCTTAGCATACTGCAAGGATACTTGGTTAGCGGAAACACAAGTATAATACCACAACAGTAACAATGTACAGGAAATTGGCCATGGAAACTTGAGAATTAATAAAATGAATGTATTATTGAAGGTCAAGCAAATGCAATGCAGAGAACAAACAAACAGGACAATAGAATATGTTAGATTAACTGACTGGCAGGTTATCTTTACCTACGGACTTATGCTGCCATAAGGCCAAGTCCATTATACTAGTCCACATAGTATGAGAAAGTATAGCATCAACCATGAAAGCATGACAGGTATAACGGAAACCTCACTGTAATTCTTAAACCATGATCCTGGGTGCATTTTATGCATACAGTCCCAAAGCAGGTGGGTGTATGTGCTACTGGGTGGTAGGGGGGTACCCCTGGTGGTGTCTTAAGTACTTGGCACCAAATCATTAGTGTTGTAGCTGTCCCTTTTAAGACTGCTTCGGCCCATAAGCCATTGCTTGTGTACAACATTGTCCATATTCCCATGGCACATGTTCCTGGAACTAGCTCAAAAATGTATTGGGTGCTGCAGCGACAGCCAGCTGGTCACTGGTACCGGTATAACATGTCAATATTCGCCAGCACACCAAGGATCCTTGATTTCGTCCAAATGTTTTTTATTCAAAGAGTAATCAGATCACAAACAGTGTGTGCACCACACTGATTGCTTGTGTACAGTTTCAGTTGGTCTCCTTTCTTATGTGGTGGCACACTGAAACAGGTCTTCCCAGCTCAGTTTCCAAGACACAGCAACTCTCTCTGAGGCTCAATATCTATGCTCAGTGTAGGCAAGCACAGTACATGTCCACTCACACTGGCTTGGAGATCACACAAGCTGGTGGGCCCCTGGCTACATTTTTATTGCTGTTTATGTCTCCATTGGGGAGAGTCACCCCTCTATTTGTACTGGTGACCATTGCCAATGCAAACAAATGTAGGTGGAAATTCAACATGTTATCCAAAAAAGAGCTTTGTCAATACACACACTTTAATTCCTAAGGTTTGGGAGATAGGGTTAACTGTCAGAGTGACAAAAAAGTTATGAATGGGCAAACAATGGAGCAGATGGGTGTTCCCATACATAGTGCACTGGGCTCCTGGTGCCAAAATGAATAAATGACCATCCCCAAGAGTCATTTGCAGTGGCTCATCCAGTACAGTGTATTATTGTATAAACATTTTATGCAATATTTTATTTTAATATACATTGATTTATACAGTGCCTTGAAAAAGTATCCATACCCCTTGCCATTTTCCACATTTTGTCATATTACAACCAAAAACGTAAATGTATTTTATTGGGATTTTATGTGATAGACCAACACAAATTGGCACATGTACACAAAGGGCTGCGCTAGAATGGGTTGCACCAGATGATTCAACCAGGTGTATAGAAGAACATATAGCAGGATAGATCCACCAATATATAAAAGAGAATAAATGTTCACTGTCTTGGAGTATTGAAAGCCAAGCTATTCATAGGTAGTGATAGCGATCGCAAGAATGATGACACCCAGTGCGCTGATAAAATGTGTGCATCCGCCACCAAAAGTAGGAAGGCCCACCAGACTATATATTACTGCATGCCTATGGCTTTTCCCCAGCCAGGGGCATATCCTCAATCACTCCCATAGGCAGCCGTGGACCAGTCATGTGTTACTCAGATCGTACGGTAATGATCCCAATACCCACAGGAAAAAGGAGACTCAATAGTGAAGCACCGCCAGACAATTTTAATTGGAACAGATAAAATCCCACTTACATAATATCCATAAAATATAGCATAACTGGCCGGTACCCGTCTCACGTCTACACGGCTGCCTACTGGAGTGATTGAGTGATCGAGGATATGCCCCTGGCTGGGGAGAAGCCATAGGCGTGCAGTAATATACAGTCTGGTGGGCCTCCCTACTTTTGGTGGTGGATGCACACATTTTATCAGCGCACTGGGTGTCATCATTCTTGTGATCACTATCACTACCTATGAATAGCTTGGCTTTCAATACTCCAAGACTGTGAACATTTATTCCCTTTTATACATCTGTGGATTTATCATGCTATATGTTCTTCTATACACCGGGTTGAATCATCTGGTGCTACCCATTCTAGTAATGTAATGTAAATGTACACTTTGGGTACATTTGTCAACTATACTTTTTAGTATTTGGCTGCAGCTCCAATCTGGACTCTAGTGCGGTATATTGGAACACATTATTTACAAATTGGCACATAATTGTTAAGTGGAAGGAAAATGACAAATGGATTTAAATTTTTTTATTTACAAATACCGTATTTTTCGCACCATAAGACGCACTTTTTTCCCCCAAAAAAGTGGGGGAAAGTCTCCCTGCGTCTTATGGTGCAAATGCTGTAAACCCCCCCCCCCTCGTCGCCGCCGGGAGCTTGCATTACACTGCGGGCTCCCTGACACCATAGAGCGTTGCTCTGATCTCACACAGTGAGAAGACAGAGCAGCCACAGTACTTCATTTGGCCACTGGGCTTTCATTCGGCCCCAGTGGCCAAATGAAGTACTGTGGCGGTTGGAGCTGCTTCTTTCTGAATGGGATCTGGCTGCAGAGTGGAGCTCCACTATGCTCAGGGTGATGACATCATCACAGCGCAGTGGTGGCGGGAGATATGAATCTCCCTCTCAGCTCTGTCAGGCTGCATTTCATGGACACAGGTATGGCTGTATTTCATGGATCTGGTGTATTGTGCTGTATTTCATGAAGCTGGTGTATTGTGCTGTATTTCATGGATCTGGTGTATTGTGCTGTATTTCATGGATCTGTATTGTGCTGTATTTCATGGATCTGGTATATGGCTGTATTTCATGGATCTGGTATATGGCTGCACTGGTAAATATTTTAGTACACTATTTGGTTCAGAATATTTTTTTTTCTAGTTTTCTTCCTCTAAAACCTAGGTGCGTCTTATGGTCAGGTGTGTCTTATGGTGCGAAAAATACGGTAACTATCTGGAAATTGTGGGGTGCATTTGTATTCAGCCCCTTTACTCTGATACCCCTAATATCTAGTGGAACCAATTGCTTTCAGAAGTCACCTAATTAGTAAATAGAAACCTGTGTGTAATGTATTCCCAGAATAAATACAGCTGTTCTGTGAAGCCCTCAGAGGTTTGTTAGAGAATTTTAGTGAACAAACAGCATTATGAAGGCCAAGGAACACACTAGGCAGGCCAGGGATAAAGTTGTGGAGGAGTTTAAAGCAGGGTTAGGTTATAAAAAATATCCCAAGCTTTGAACATCTCATGGAACACGGTTCAATCCACCATATGAAAATTGAAAGAGTATGGCACAACTGCAAACCTACTAAGACATGGCTGTCCACGTAAACTGACAGGCTGGGTAAGGAGAGCATTAATCAGAGAAGCAGCCAAGAGGTCCATGGTAACTCTGGAGGAGCTGCAGAGATCCACAGCTCAGGTGGGAGAATCTGTCCACAGGACAACTATTAGTCGTGCTCTCCACAAATCTGGCCTTTATGGAAGAGTGGCAAGAAGAAAGACATTTTTGAAAGAAAGACATAAGAAGTCCCATTTGCAGCTTGTGAGAAGCCATGGGGGGGGGGGGGGCACAGCAAGCATGTGGAAGAAGGTGCTCTGGTCAAAATAAACCAAAATTTAACTTATTGGCCTCCAAGCAAAATGCCATGCGTGGTGGAAAACTAACAATGCACATCACCCTGAACACACCATCCTCACCATGAAACATGGTGGTGGCAGCATCATGTTGTGGGCATGCTTTTCTTAAGCAGGGACAGGAAAGCTGGTCAGAGTTGACAGGAAGATGGATGGAGCCAAATACAGGGCAATCTTAGAAGGAAACCTGTTACAGTCTGCAAAAGAATTGAGACTGTGGCAGAGGTTCACCGTCCTGCAGGAAAACGACACTAAGCAAACAGCCAGAGCTACAATGGAATGGTTTAGATTAAAGCATAATCATGTGTTACAATTGCCCAGTCAAAGTCCAGACCTAAATACAATTGAGAATCTGTGGCAATACTTGAAAATTGCTATTCACAGATGCTCTCCAACCAATCTGACAGAGCTTGAGCTATTTTGCAAAGAATGGGCAAAAAATTCACTCTCTAGATGTGCAAAGATGGTAGAGACATACCGAATAAGACTTGCAGCTATAGGTGGTTCTACAAAGTATTGACTCAGGGGGGGCTGAATAGAAATGCTTGCCACACTTTTCACATATTTATTTGTAAATAATTTTGAAAACCATTTATTATTTTCCTTCCACTTCACAAACATGTGCTACTTTGTGTTGGTCTATCACATAGAATCTCAAGAAAATACATTGTTTTGGTTGCAACATGACAAAATGTGGAACATTTCAAGGGTTATGAATACTTTTTCAAGGCACTGTATATGCACTACTGGAAGAAATATGCACTGTATTTTGAATATATGAGGATTGCACATTTAATATATTTTTTTGTTTTGGTAGATTTGCACATATTGCACTTTATAAAAGAAAAAAGTTGTTTCCAGCGCTAAAAGACCTTCGGAGTAAAGGCAACCGGAGCATCAAGGAATAAAACACCAAATGTGTGCTGCCCCCCTCGGACAGGGTGATCCAGCTCTGAGGAAGGGGGTGCGCCCCCGAAACGCGTCAGCTGTTACCCCACCTTGTGCTCTTTCATCTACCCATTTGCATCATCTCGCTTTGGTTTTATGGCTTTGCGATACCACATTGTGGTTTTGTGAGTATTCATTTTTAAACTTTTTTACAATTCTAATAAATTTTTATGGTAATGCACTAGGTGAGCACGCCTCCCTTTCTGTTTTGTTTTTTAATATTGTACTTTATATTAGATTCATGACCCTATATGTACATATCTTCAGATTGGTAGCTAGTATTGTACAGGTACAGTTAAATCATTATAATTCACAGGTGACAGGTGCTAGTGACTGTTTGGTGCCACCAGCAATAATTGGTGTATGAGACACTTATTTTATTCTTTATTTTACTTTATTTCACCATATTCAGATCCATTTTGTGCTGGAGTACTTTGCATATATCATCCAGTACAGATGTTATAAACATTCATAAAACCATATATATACAATCTTCCATATTTTTGATAAACAATCACGGTTTTCAAAATTAGGTCCTTGTTTTTCATCATTATTCGGTGTTAATGCTTTATTGAACACCTTTTTACTGACTAACAAATATGAAAAAAATTGCTCGACAGGATTCCAAGGTAAAACTTCATGTAAAAAAGATGTCCCACATGAGTGTTGCAATCTGTGCAATGGCCTTCAGTGATTCATAGAGCAGTGTGAAACTCCACATGTAAAAATCCATCTATGAAAAGTGCGGATTGCTTCTTCCAGGTTCATGGGATAATACTGCCTTCTGATAAGTAGTTTAAACACTGCACAGTCATGTTCATGAATGATAGAATAAAGAGAAGTGAGAAAACAATACTGACAAAGTATGTCAGAAGCTGTAGCTTTATGTAGGCTGCACCATGCTGTAGCGGGGAAGTGATAAGTGTGTTTTAGAATGCAGCTACTATTCCCTATTAGTTTATTTGTACTATGGCCAATAAAACAGTTCACATACAGTGTATGTATTGACATTGTGTATTTAGCTGTTTACCTAAAGCTGCCCTTTAAACCCTACACCAGCATTGTGGTTAATTTTCACATCAATAGACGAAAATAATAAAAAACTAGCTGCTGTAATCTTTTCTCCATTTATATCTGATGAGCTGGATTCTACCAGAACTCCTGTAGGATGTCACATCTGCTGCAGAGAAGATATTGACCATAGAGAAGTTGGGAGTGAGAACATGTCACCAGGTTTGTTTAACACTTACCTGGATCCTTACCTTGTAAAGCAACCCATCCAATTTTAAATGGAAATGAAAGGCAAAACAGTTGTTTGTATGTGTGTGTGTGTATATATATATATATTTATATATATATATATATATATATATATATATATATAGTTGTCAAAAGTATTGAGACACCTGCCTTTACACGCAAATGAACATTAATGGCATCCCAGTCTTAGTCCGTATGGTTCAATATTAAGTTGGCCCACCCTTTGCAGCTATGACAGCTTCAACTCTTCTGGTAAGGCTGTCCACAAGGTTTAGGAGTGTGTCTATGGGAATGTTTGACCATTCTTCCAGAAGCGCATTTGTATGGTCAGGCCCTGATGTTGGACGAGAAGGCCTGGCTCGCAGTCTCCACTCTAATTCATCCCAAAGGTGTTCTATCGGGTTGAGGTCAGGAATCAAGTTTCTCCACCCCAAACTAGTTCACCCATGACTTTTATGGACCTTGTTTTGTGTACTGATCCAATTCATTTGGTGGAGGGGGGATTATGGTGTGGAGTGGTTTTTCAGGGGTTGGGCTTGGCCCCTTAGTTCCAGCGAAGGGAACTCTTAAGGCGTCAGCATACCAAGACATTTTGGACAATTATATGCTCCCAAATTTGTGGCAACAGTTTGGGGATGGCCCCTTCCTGTTCCAATATGACTGTGCACCAATGCACAAAGCAGGGTCATAAAGACATGAATGAGTGAGTTTGTGGTGGAGAAACTTGACTGGCCTGCACAGTGTCCTTACCTCAACCAGATAGAACACCAATGGGATGAATTAGAGCAGGGACTGTGAGCAAGGCCTTCTTGTCCAACATCAGTGCTTGACCTAAAAAATGTGCTTGTATCTACAGTATCTCACAAAAGTGAGTACACCCCTCACATATTTGTAAATATTTTATTCTATCTTTTCATGTGACCATACTGAAGAAATGACACTTTGCTACTATGTAAAGTAGTGAGTGTACAGCTTGTATAACAGTGTAATCTTACTGCCCTATTAAAATAACTCAACACATAGCCATTAATGTCTAAACTGCTAGCAACAAAAGTGAGTACACCCCTAAGTGAAAATGTCCAAATTGGCCCAAAGTGGCAATATTTTGTGTGGCCACCATTATTTTCCAGCACAGCCTTAACCCTCTTTGGTATGGAGTTCACCAGAGCTTCACAGGTTACCACTGGAGTCCTGTTCTACTCCTCCATGAAGACATCACAGAGCTGGTGTATGTTAGAGACCTTGCACTCCTCCACCTGCCATTTGAGGATGCCCCACAGATGCTCAATAGGGTTTAGGTCTGGAGACATGCTTGGCCTGTCCATCACCTTTACCCTCAGCTCCTTTAGCAAGGCAGTGGTCATCTTGGAGGTGTGTTTGGGGTCGTTATTATGTTGGCACACTGCCCTGTGGTCCAGTCGCCGAAGGGAGGGGATCATGCTCTGCTTCAGTATGTGACAGTACATGTTGGCTTTCATGGTTCCCTCAATGAACTGTAGCTCCCTAGGGCTGGCAGCACTCATGCATCCCCAGACCATGACACTCCCTCCACCATGCTTGACTATAGTCAAGACACACTTGTCTTTGTACTCCTCACCTGGTTGCTGCCATACACACTTGACACCATCTGAACCAAATACATTTATCTTGGTCTCATCAGACCACAGGACATGGTTCCAGTAATCCATGTCCTTAGTCTGCTTGTCTTCAGCAAACAGTTTGCAGGCTTTCTTGTGCATCATCTTTAGGCTTCCTTCTGGGACGACAGCCATGCAGACCAATTTGATGCAGTGTGTTGTGTATGGTCTGAGCACTGACTGGCTGACCCCCCACCCCTTCAACCTCTGCAGCAATGTTGTCAGCACTCAGCTCTGCAGCACTACATCTATTTCTCAAAGACAACCTCTGGATATGACGCTGAGCACATGCATTCAACTTCTTTGGTCGACCATGGCGAGGCCTGTTCTGAGTGGAACCTGTCCTGTTAAACTGCTGTATGGTCTTGGCCACAATGCTGCAGCTCTGTTTCAGGGTCTTGGCAATCTTCGTATAGCCTAGGCAATCCTTATGTAGAGAAACTATTTTCTTTTTCAGATCCTCAGAGGATTTGCCATGAGGTGCCTTGTTGAACTTCCAGTGACCAGTATGAGAGAGTGAGAGTGATAACACCAAATTTAACACACCTGCTCTCCATTCACACCTGAGACCTTGTAAAACTGACGAGTCACATGACACCGGTGAGGGAAAATGGCTAATTGGGCTCAGTTTGGACATTTTCACTTAGGGGTGTACTCACTTTTGTTGCCAGCGGTTTAGACATTAATTAATGTGTGTTGAGTTATTTTATACATTGTTATACAAGCTGTACACTCACTACTTTACATTGTAGCAAAGTGTCATTTCTTCAGTACTGTCACATGAAAAGATATAATATTTACAAAAATGTGAGGGGTGTACTCACTTTTGTGAGATACTGTGGCTGCCCTGTAGCAGTTAATCTGCTATAGGAGCTATAGGACGGTTGTTACATAGTTAAGCTGTATAGAGTATGAAGATGCATTGTAGAGCACAGTCACTTATGGAAACTAGCTTTTACAGTCATATAATTAGAAGATAAATTCTCATCACTTGCTATTGTTTCCTTACATTATTTTGAGGATATTGGGTATTCCATACAAAGTGACATTCCACCACATTCACCAAGCTCCAGGATTAATTCTCTTGCAAAGTTCAACTTCCCCTGCAAAATGGACTGCCTATGTTGGAGTTGATTTACTAAATGCAAATAGGTCTGTTCGCATTGCAAGGGGAGTTGCACTTTGCAAGGGAAATGTCCTCAGAGCTTAGCAAGTCTGGTGAACGTTCACTTTGCAAAGAATACCCAGCCACATATAAGGAAAACAGAAAAAAATACCAGCATTTTTGCCTGCACATGATTGGATGATGGAAGTCATCGGAGCTTCATCATATTCACTATACTAAGCTTTCTCTGGCAAAGTGCAATTTCTCTTGCAAAGTGAATAGCCCATTTACCTTTAGTAAATGAACCCCCTTGTGTCTTTTCTTACTGAACAAGTATATTTCTGATTTCAGGCAATGCCAAACAAGAGCTTTTTATAGTAGTTTTTTTTTTTTTAACTGAAAATCATAAATTGAAATACCCGAGTGTGACAGTAACAGTCCCATTTAGTCTCTGCCCTTGTTTCCCTGGATTACCTGTTCCCTGAACCAGCAAAGTTATGTATGTTATGTGCTTGCATGGGACTATTTCTGGGTATATTGGACTGATGTGTCCTGGTCGTTACCAGTGACACTGACACTGAAATCAACATGGTTTTCACCGACCTTACATTACTTTGTTACCCAGACTTAAGAGTGATTGCTGTCCCATGTTACCAGGCAGTCACACTTCTCCCAGTCAGGCTTATGGAACTATTATCAGCCCCATTGTTACCCCGCCTGGCTCCTTTTTGCTGTTTGTGTTGTGTGTTCCCAGCACGGAGATCTGGGGCTGGGAGGAGAGGGGGGGGGATTCCTCCAACAGCCCCCCCGCTGATAAGTATGTCTGCTGCTGGGTGTCTATTGTTACAAGATGTAAAGTTTACCCCGCCCTGAATAATTATGAGATGGGAGGGGGATTTGTCCCCTGAATGTTACCTGTTTTTACCCTACATTGGATGCTTCGGCTAGTGAATGGGAAGGGGGAAAGGGACCTTGCATCGGCTGGTTCCGGACAAAGGAAGCATATACGGCAAACGTGTTGTAAGGGTGGTTGCAGGCTAGCCTGAGTTTGTGGGAGGAGTCTAGGGCTTATAGCTCCCTCTCCCTCCCACATGTTTGTCGGGGTTCTGGCTGGAAGAAGGGAATCCCTGGTGATGTTACTTCTGGTCCTGATCTCCGCTCGCCAGTCCAACAGCATGGCTTCAGCGCGAGTGTCCTGTCTCCCAGGCTCTCCTCGGGTACATACCATTCTGGTGCCTCAGCCACACAGAGGAATTTCAGCATAGCTCACGCATCAAAGGAGGTAGGCACGGGTCCGGAGGGAGGGGGGGAGCGGTGTCATCAATCAGTAGCAGGAGGCATGAACGACAGTAATACAGACCGCAGAAGGGGGGGAGGGGTAAGTGTCATGGCTCACAGCAGGCATGGGCTCTTGAGGATGATTCAGGGGGAGGATGGTGGGTGGTTACTTCAGGGGAGCTTGTGGCTAGCTGGACTAGCTGCGGGGGGGGTGACATGGTTCACAGCATGCATAGGCTTTTCAGGACAATTCATGGGGGGAGGACGAGGGGGTTGATGCAGGGGAGGGTTGAGACTAGTGGTACTAGCTGCGGGGGGAGGGGGTCAGAACGGTACACTGGCAGCACATCCTGGCCAGTATGCTGGGAGCAGTAGTACCACACATCAGCTGGGGAGGTCGGTTCAGGGCTTGGGGGGACCCTCACACTATGCATGGTATTGCTGGGGCTTGTGGTTCTACCACAGGTGGCCTCGCTCAGCCCTCATTCAGGCTGTCATCACTGCCATGGTCAGCACACGTCAAGCATGGGGGCAGGCACGCAGCCCGGACATCACGGCCCAATTCATATGGGGCATCACAGCCCAATTCATACAGGGCATCACAGCCCAATTCGTATGGGGCATCACGGCCCGATTCATACGGGGCTTCACGGCCCAATTCATATGGGGCTTCACGGCCCAATTCATACGGGGCTTCACGGCCCAATTCATACGGGGCTTCACGGCCCAATTCATACGGGGCTTCACGGCCCAATTCATACGGCGCTTCATAGCCCAATTCATACGGGGCATCACGGCCCAATTCATACGGGGCATCACGGCTCATCATTATCCACATCTATTTCAGTACAACGCAGGGATCCATGTAGGAGGTGGTTTCTGAATATATCCTACTCTCAGTTGTCAATCTATTTGTACTGCTAAAATGCTTTTTGGTGAGTTATTTAGTGTGCACTTCATGCTATTGTTGCAGGTGGATCTTACGTGTCATTCAAGGACAGCAAGGTGTGTTCTGGCTATATTGTGTTTCGAATCTTGCAGTTTAGTGGTTACCTACAGGATCTGTCACATCTACGGATCCATATGGGCTGAGGTTTCATTTTTAATTGATTGTAGCACGCTCCTCGTCTGCATAAAAAAACGTCATTCGTTGCATGTCACACTGGTTACACTCTTATTCTACCTACCACGGTCTGCAGGTATCTAGCCCTGAGTGTTCATTATAAATTACCGTTCCTGGCGCTTCAGGTTGCTCGTGCTCGCTTACAGCATATACATAAGGTGCCTGGTCACTAGTTTCATCTGCATGCGCTATATTTGTTGTTTTGCATTGCAGCACCACGCTACATGACATAGTAAGATAAGGAGGGGTTCATTGTACCGCAGTAATAGTGTTGGTATTTCCTTGACAGTATCAGTTGATTTCTTCACAGATTTCAACATATCGCATGTTTCGGAGAGTGATTAATTTGCCTATATCCCTGCTACTCCGGCTAGGGGGTCTGAGCATGGTAGCGCTCCATCCCTAAGGAACTGGACCATTCCAAGGCTAATGGCAGAGCTCCATCGCAGGGGCATTCATTTCCCGGCCTCAGCCAGGAAAGCAAAGTTATTTAGATTACTATTCCAAAATCCATCTCAGCCTAGGCCTTCTACTAGCACAGAGCATGTATCATTACTTACGTCTCTGACTCAGATTCATGCAGTACTGAATACTCTATCTACATCAGTTCAACAATTGCAAGATAGGATGGAGGTGATGGAAGCAAAGCCGCAGAGGTACCATTGGCACCTACAGACCCGGAACAACCCAGCCCTCCTCCAGGTAACAGCACACCTTTGCCCATGGCGGTTCCTTCTCCATTAGCAGTGGTGCCTTCCGTATCTGGCGCACTTTATTCCGACTAACGTTAAGAAAGATATCCTAGAAGGGAAGTATGTGAACCTGGCTTCCCTTCTGATAGCTTCACAGGATATTGCAGAAAACAAGTCGTATGCTTGTGGAGATGTCTATGTGGTTCTCAAAACGAGGGACCCTAGACTCAACTGCAAGCTGAGCATAGCTGAATTTGTCCTAGCGTTCGGCATTTGTGCAGTCAATCCTAGCAGAAGACAGGAATTGGATCTTTAGCTCACGAATATGGTGGCGACTGCCACAGGTCCTTCTCTGCTAAGGTAGCAGCCACTTGGGCGCAGTTTCAAGTGGCCAATTGCTGGAGCAACATAGATATGGAGCTTTTCTGTAGGCATTTGGCCAATCAGAAATCTCCAGTATGTGCCAATTGCTAGTCATCTGCGCATACCAGCAACTGTTGTCCCAACCTGGAAAATTTCAGCCACAGGTTCCCATAGGCAGGCGACCAGTGGGTCCACCATGGGTCCATCAGGCCAGGTGGACAAATTGGGCAGACCCATACATTATCTGGGGAAAGTGCAATTACATAATATTTACAATTACACAGTCTGCAATTATAATCAATGCAAACTCCTTCATATCTATGCTAATTGTTTCCGAGCACACCCCATGTCTGCCTGTCCCATCAAATTTTCCAATACTTCCTGACTGAGTCGAATTATTGTCGGCATGTTGGGGGTTTGGTTGGAGCACCATCCATCTCCAGGTCTCAAGCTGTTTCTTATTGAAGGTTTTTCAGAGGGGTTCCACACAGGCCTTATTACACTACCATCAGGAACATTTGAATGTGCCAGTTTGTTATCTGCGGATACCCATGTATTGTTGATGAATTACTAGAGGTGGAGTTATCCAAAGGTTTTGTCATATGCCCTTTTGTCTCTTCACCTTTCAAAATGTGGAGAATCAGCCCCATCAGTGTGGTGAAGGAGAAAATGTTATAAATATATCTCTAGATTCGTGACTTGTCGGCTCCTCATTCTTCCCACATACCTGTATCAATTCACTCATCCCCTCGGAAAAATTTTCGCTGAAATATTCATCAGTGGATTGTGCCATTCAGTGTATTTTGCAGTTAGGCAGGGACACATGGTTATCCAAAGCAGACATTTCCAACGCTTTTAAACTCCTGCCCATTAGACCCAGCCTCTGGCAGTGGCATGGTACTAAGTGGCGTGAGCAGTACTATTTTACTACCAAATTAACATTTGGGTCCAAGAGTAGCCCTTGGCTCACGCTCTCAATTGGATACTGTCTAACGGCACAGGTTGCCAGAGGGTCATCCATTACCTGGATGATTTTTTATTGATAGAATCTCCTGATCAGATACCTAGGGATCTGCAAGCACTCACTGAACATTTTGGCAAATTAAATGTTCCCATGGCTGCCCATAAGGTGCAAGGGCTTTCTAATGTCATTACTTTTTTAGGCATCACACTGGACACCAATCTTATGATACGTTTGGATTGGATACGAATTGTGGGACCATTCACAATCTTGTAAGGTCCCCTGTCTGTTCTAGAAAGGAGTTGCAGTCACTTTTGGCTATGCTTAATTTTGCAATGAGAATTATACTGCAAGGGAGGTCTTTTGTTTCCAGGTTATTGGCTCTCTTACCCCTGTGCCAAGACATGGATTCAGTTGTTAGATTAAAATCTAATGCACAAGTTGATCTGCTCATGTGGGACCAATTTCTGCGGAACTGAATTGGTATTTTCATGTTTATCTCTCCTACGGCCACGTCTCCCATAATTTTTTCTGATGCTGCGGTCTCAGTGGGTTTTGCAGCTATTTTTGGATATCAGTGGTTAGCTAGCATATGGTCTCTGGAGGTGGTCAACATACCTCAGTTTTCTAAAACATCGGCACTATTTGAAATCTATCCTGTAATGGCAGCAGTAGTCACATGGGGGCCTGCATGGTCTGGCCAAACAGTCATCTTCTTTACGGACAATGCAGTCACAGCGGATATTAACAAAGGAAGGTCCAGTTCTCTACTCATTATGTTGTTTATGCGCAGGTTGACATGGTTAGGCCTCAAGTACAAATTCCATTTCCGGGGGGAATTCATAAGTGGTCATTTCAATGGGGCAGCAGATGCCTTATCTCGCCTTGACTACCAATGTTTTTTTCTTGCAGCATCCCAAAGCAGATCCAGTCAGCAAACCAGTTCCATCTCACTCCCTCCTCATAATGGGTTAGACTCATTCAGGGCACAGGCTGCCAACCTGGTGAGTTCTTCATTGTCCAGGAATACACTCAGAGCATATAATACAGGGTGGAAATGTTTTGCTACATTCAAGACTTTATATCCATGTAATTCTCCTGAGGATGTTAAATATATGATGTCTTTTGCTGCTTACTGCCATTGAACTGTCCCTTTCATTCAATACCAATAAACTATACTGATCAGGTATCCAGCACTTTAGGTCCCTACAGGATCCTGATAAACCATCCATTTTTGCAGCTTATCCTATTAAAGCCATATTGAAGGGCATCCAGATAAAGCAGGGACAGTCATGTCTCACGCGGTCGCTAATCACTGGTCAGATGTTCCGATTAATATCTGATCTGTTATCCCTTCCACCTTTTTGGTATGGGTCCCCTGCCTTGTCCTCAAAGCTGCAATCTACGTACGTTTGTATGGTTTTCTCAGACCAAGGGAAGTATCTAAAGCCAGCCGCTATGCTCCAGTGTTACTTAAAAATAGTCTCACCAAATATCCTCATCAACAGACGGACAGGTCAAGGTTTCGTGATCAAATATTTCAAAACCGATAATTCCATGTGTCCTGTAGAGGTGTTGGATCATCTCTCCTCCATGTTTTTCACAGCTCCCCTCAACAGCCCGTTACTCCCTTTCCCTGCTCAGCCTCTCACCTCAAAACAATTTATATCTCATGCTAGAATTTTATTTGCCAATTTAGGTTTTAATCCAAAGCAATTTTCAGGACATTCGTTCAGGATTGGTGCAGCATCTTCAGCGTCCAATCAAAGGGTCCCGTCTCATGTTATTAAGTACATGGGGCAACTTCCGGTTCCGGCGCCGTATGAGGTAGCAGCTCCCCGCTACAGCTCCCGCTCCGCGGCCAAAAAACAGCATAAAAAGCCGATCCAAGGTCCTGAACGGAACACCCGCCCATCCAGGCAGCCCCCCTAACATCCCTACTTGATCCAGAAATGGACCGCTACCTTGAAAAAGGCGGCCCGCGGTGCGCTCCGGCCCAGCCGCAAATCGAGACAGGGGATGCGGCCTACAAAGAAAACGCGCCGATGACAGAGTCTGCAGATATGGAGGTGAGCAATCCACCTACACAGCCCGCCACATTAGGTGACACAAACACCTATGAAAGAATAGCCCAAGCTGTGGCAGCAATACTAGCGCCCACCATAAAAGACACAGTGGAGAAAGCAATCAGTGAGGGCATGACACAACTCAGGAAAGAATTGGGGGAACATAAAACTCGCATTTCTGAGGCTGAACACAGAATTGCCACACTAGAGGACGAACTATATCAATGTCACATGACAGAGCAGGCACAAACTAAAACTAACCAATTCATATTAGACAAGCTCGACGACCTAGAGAACCAGTCGCGAAGGAGCAGCCTTCGTTTTGTGGGAGTTCCAGAGGCCCTACAACCCTCTGCCCTCATGGACTTCTGTGCCAAACGCATCCCGGAGGCTCTGGGCCTACCCAGGCCCTGCACAGTGGAGCGTGCCCACCGCATAGGGGCCCTACAATCTGACCGTAAGACCAATCGGACAATCATAGCCAAATATCTGAACTATGCTGACAAAGCTGATATCTTGATGAAATACAAACAAGCTAATCCCCTCCTGATAGATGGAGTAAAAATACTAATTTTTGCGGACTATTCCTTAGATGTATCCAAAAGGCGCAAAGCTTTTCAACATGTATGCACCGCCCTACATCAACGCCAGATGAAATTCTCTCTAGCATTCCTGTGACTCAGATCCAGCAACGGAGAACAATTAACTTTCTACGAACCACAAGAAGCAGAAAAATTCTTGCGGTCCCTCTCCTCTGATTCGGAGCAACAACTCAGGAAACCCCAGAGAGCTTCGGCCATTCCCAGATCTCTGAACCAGAGGAGCCCGAGGAAAGATTCTCTTAAACGCCTAAAACCCTCTGAAACCCACCAAGCGGTGGAGCCACGCTGATCTACTCAACTTGATCTATGGCTACGCACTTCCCCACACCAGTTATTGCAGGTCAGTGACATTACTAATGATCACACGGTCACTTGCAGAAAAACCCCCTTCTAGAGCTGACTATTCTGGTTAAGTACCAGTACCAACATTTGAACTGTTATTAGTTTGCTCTTTTCCTCAAATGTTTTGAGTGCTTAGACGTATGCCTGCTAGAACCTGTCTATACCCTTGCTCTATGCCCAGCTTTTGAATTTCCGCATATGCTCCACTATAGATGTTTAAATCAGCCTCCAACTCCACGCCACACAATTGGCTGTATCCAGCAGTCATTTAATACCCCCTTGAATCCCGACCACATGGATAAGCACTGGCCGGCGGTAGGGAGCAATCACAGTCTGTGAGCCCATGCGGAAAAAAGCGAAGCATAGACTTATTATTGTAAGGAAACATTATCAGCATATTAATACAGACATGATTTCTACCCCTATCTCCCATCTCTCTCCCCCAAATCTGACCCCTCCCCCCTATTCGCATCTCAAGAAATGTATCCACTGGGTTGGAAGACATAAAACATACCCCCTTTGGTACACCTCACTCTCAGCAATCCGAAACCCCACCTCTACACCTTCACATCGTGCCCCAGACCTCAACCACATGACACTTTCATAAAAGTTACCTCTTGGAATGTGAAGGGCCTTAGATCTCCCATCAAACGAATGAAAGTCCTAAGACACCTGGAAAGACTCGACATGGACAAAGCTCTCCTTCAGGAGACACACCTCGCACAATCCGACCTACACCTATGAAAAAACTCTGGGTAGGAACAGTTATAGGCTCAGACCCCATAGGAAGGAAGGCTGGAGTTGCCATCCTATTTCACAAATCCCTCCCCTGTGAAGTGCTATCCTCATCCACTACGCTAGAGGGCCGAATTCTCACAGTCAATCTACGCCTAGCAGGCAAAGACATTCAAATCACTAACATATATGCCCCGAACTCACCAAGCCCCTCCTTCTACCAGAACCTAACCTTAAACATATTAAAGTCTCCAGGTACTCCCCATATACTAGGTGGGGATTTCAACTCAATCGTACACCCACTAGACGACAGATCGAGCCCAAAAAGACCACACATTGAAACTCCTAGCCCGTCAGACACCCCTCTTGCTAACACCCTGGACTCCCTACAGCTAATAGATGTATGGCGACACCTACACCCACTGGAGAGGGATTACACTTTCTACTCCTACCCCCACAACCTCTTCACTAGAATTGACTACCTATGCTGCACAGACTCTCTGCTACCCTTGGCTAGAGACGCAGAAATCCACGGAATAGTGATCTCCGATCACTCTCCAATCTCCATCTCCTTCCTTGACTCCCTCTCGCAACCCAAACCCCAGATATGGCGCTTCCCATACTACCTCTCGAAAAATGCCGACTTCCAGCAATATATTCACCTAGCATGGTCAGAATACGCTTCTGACAACGCGCAACATATAAACAACCCAAACCTGTTCTGGGATGCAGGAAAGGCATTTCTCAGAGGCAAAATCATCTCCTATGCCTCCTCCTTTAAAAAACATTAATTTCTCAGAGGCAAAATCATCTCCTATGCCTCCTCCTTTAAAAAACATTCACAATCCAAATTCAAAGAGGCCAGTAACCGCCTGAAACTAGCCCAAAGAAATCTATCAACTAACAACTCCCCTCAGAATAGGATAGAATGGAAGGCAGCCAAAAATGATTTTGACTCCTGGGCAGAAACACTGGAACTAACCAAACGGTCACACACTGAAGCACAGTTTTTTAAATTCGGGAATAAATCAGGGAAACTCCTGGCCAGACTAGCGCTAGGCCCCTACTCACCCACACATGTCACCTCCCTCAGAAACACCCAGGGAACCATCACCACTATCCCCGAGGAAATCAACAAAATCATGACAGCCTTCTACAAAAATCTGTACGCACCAGACAGCACTAACAACACATTAGCTGAAAGCTTCCTCGATAACTTAACCCTCCCACAAATCTCCCAAGAAGATTTAGAGACACTAAACGCCCCCATTACTAGACTGGAAGTCTCCTCAGCCATACAACACTTACCACCTAACAAGGCCCCAGGACCAGATGGGTTCTCAGGAGAACTCCTCAAGATCCTACACACATCAATAGAACCCACCCTAGTACAAGTCTACAATGAAATTTGGAAGGGAGGCCCCTACTTACCGTCTGGTAATCAAGCAACCATAAAATTAATACACAAAAAAGGCAAGGACCCCCTGGAACTGGGCTCTTATCGACCCATTTCACTCCTAAATCTAGACATAAAAGTTCTTTCCAAAATAATAGCCACCAGATTAGCAGATATTCTACCACTTCTAATACATCCAGTACAATCCGGCTTTGTCAAAGGAAGAACAGCCTCACTTAACATCAGAAAAGTGCTAGCAGCTTTGGACCACGCCCACAACCATAAAGAGGGTGACTATGCCATCATCACCCTGGACGCGGAGAAAGCTTTTGATAACGTCAATTTTGACTGGCTCTTTCTCGTGCTAAGACGGATGAACTTGGTTGCAGGCGTCATATCGGAGGAATTTAGACTCTTCAAGGGCACGAGGCAGGGATGCCCCCTGTCCCCACTTCTCTTCAACTTAGCGATTGAACCCCTCTCCAGATACCTGTCCACTATAGCGCCCCTCAACGGAATACAAATAGGACACCAGGAATTACGGTCAGCGTTCTTTGCCGATGACGTACTCATATTCACGCGAACCCCTCAAAAGACATGCCCCTCATTATCCAAATATTTAATGATTTTAAACAATGTGCAGGTTTGCGAATTAACTATGGCAAGAGTGAAATAATTCCTATAGGCCGCTCCCCACATTGACACTGGCTAGCCCACTCACCCTTCATTATAGCCAAATCACACATCACATATCTAGGAGTAAAAATTGGACACCTACCATCATCTTTGTACACTCTGAATTTCCCACCATTGTTACAAAAAATTAATCTAGAACTAGAACATTGGATGGATCTGCCGCTCTCGCTCCTGGGGAGGTGCCATTTATTTAAAATGGTCAGCTTTGCCCGCCTTCTATACCCCCTACAGACGATCCCCCTCCTGCTCAAACACAAGGATATTCAGATCCTGAACAAAAACATTTCTAAGTTCATCTGGCACCGCAGGCGACCAAGAATTGCACTACCTAAACTATACCTCCCCAGACGCGAAGGCGGCGCCTGCCTACCTAACATCAGATTGTACAACCTAGCATGCCTCTTAAGAGTTGGAATGGACTGGACCAGAAATGCATCTAGATATGCAAACACCGCCCTGGAATCAGACATGACATCCCCATACCAACTAAAGGCCCTCCTCTTATCGCCTTGGACAGCACTACCTCCCTCCATCAAATACAACCTTCTACTACGAGATACAATCATAGCCTGGAGAGAAGCACGGAAGATCCTCAAAATCCCACTAAATATATCCAAACATCTGCCAATCCAGGGGAATCCCAACTTTCCACCGGGCATACAACACCAAGCCTTCTCAATATGGAACCAGCAAGGACTAACTCTCTTCTCATCGCTCTGTAATACCACCACTGGGGACCTCCTCCCGTTTAAGGACATAGCCCAAAAGCACTCGCTACCACAGTCCCATCTCTTCTACTTTTGGCAATGCGCCAACTTTATTCGCTCCACAGGCAGAGACAAATTGAAGAGATTCCAACCCTCTACCATAGACGCTATGATAGACTCAAAGTCATACTCAATTTCAGCGGTGTATAAACTCCTACTCACCGAAAAAGCAATGCCTTTAAATGCCACCTCCGCCAAAAACTGGGAAAAGGACTTTGCAACCCCTGACCTCTTGGATAAACTCCTCTCAGGATACAACAAAACTATAAAACTTTCCCCCAACGAACAATGGAGAGAAACACAACTAAAGATCTTACACCGCGCCTACAGACCTTTCTATACAGGGGCAAAACTCATCCTCAAGGTCATGCCCTCACTGCAGCCTCTCAAAACCCACGCTTTCTCATCGTTTCTGGTCGTGCCCCTATATCACAGCTTTCTGGGACAAGATCATCTCCTTCATCCACACTGTCACGCATCTCTTAATACCGAAAGACCCCCTACAAATGATTTTCGGTTGCTGGAACACACAGCCGGAGGTGCAGTCACCTGAACTAAGCCTCTTCCACAAAGACTGGATCCTAATCTGTCTCTACACAGCCAGAAAAGCAATATTACAAAACTGGACCTCGTCATTACCTCCGACTGTTGCAAAAGTGAAGCAAGATCTGATATCACAACTAAACAACGAAAGAATCCTCACAGACTTCAACCATCCCAAGGCAACCCATTATTTTCACAAAAGATGGAGCTCCTTCATAAAGTTCACCCAACCCCAGGGAACAGTAAGCTCCTCACACGACATATTTTCTTACCACAGAAGCACCACTGATCGAGGGCTTGGACTTCCTTTTAGCCCACATACGCGAAGAGATGCACCCCACCCCCCCTCCCACCCCCCCTTCACCCCTCCCCTCCCTTTCGTTCTCACTCTTAGCAGGTGATCCATCCAATACATAGTTGCTACTGTTATAATTGTTATTTGTTACGGATATCAGAGATTATCTGATCTCCCCTTCCAACTACGTTATCATTACTAACTGAGATATCCTTTTATTCTCCATTGATGTTAATTGGAGTTATTCTCTTACTGTACACCAATGTTTAATGTCGATACAATCTACTGTACTATCTATCAAATGCCTAATAAAATCTGATTTTAAAAAAAAAAGTACATGGGGCATTGGAATTCATTCTGTTACAGCAGATATATTCCTGATCCCCAGGACGAAGTTAGGCGAGCTTTCGCTATACTGGTTGACTAGTTGTACATGTTATTTCATTAAATATTTTTCACTCATTCCTAGTTTGTGTATTTTTTGCTCTCTTATAGGCATACTGACCAGTGCGACCATGGCACACATCAGGTCGCTGTACATAGGGGGTTTATGTATCAGCAGTAATTCGACTCTGACCACAAGTTGTAAGGCTGGTCGCAGGCTTTGAAAATGGAATATAGCTGAATCCAGTTTTTATAAACCCCCCTCATTGCATATGACACAGGGTATGGGGTGTATATTATTGCACAATTAAACATGTATTACATGGTATAGGCATGATGCTGTGTGTGCAAACATGCTAGGATTTTCAATAAGAACCAATCACTGCAATTATGCTTTCTAGTTTCTGTTAATCTAATAGTAAAACATTGACATCTCTGCTTGCAGTAATTAAGGGGTATAAACACAACCCCTGCAGTGACTTCAGCTGCTATCTGAGACCACATACTGGCTGCAAGTGGTAAATATGAAATATTTATATTTAGTATTTCCAGGATAAAAAAGTTTTTCATTTTTAATTCTTAGTTTTCTTTTCTTTTTTTTTAACCTAAGAAATAATGGCAGTCTTATTGTTTGCCACATAGGCACTTTGCTTCCTTTGAGGGGCTGTTTTATGTTGCAAATAATATAGTTTGTTTCAGTTTTCCTGAATTTCCAGGCAATATCTCGGCAGAGGCTTGTTTTTAAAATTGTTGAATCTTGAATGTATAGCATCTTATGATTTGTCATCTCCGCCCACACCTATGTGGAACTTGGAGTGAAAAACAGAAATTAAACTATATGGACAGTGCTCCAAGCACAGATTATGTCTTTGTGTTGAGGTGACCAGAGTTTCAAAATGAAAGCTGGGGACACCCTACTGACCACACCTCTTCCTCAACCTTATATCCCACTAGTCACACACTGTACCTAGACTCTGGAGGATGACACCATTATGCCACACTAAGGTGCAGCTGAGGGGAAATTTATATCAGCTTAATGAATGAAGTGTGGCTCTGTTGACTTCTATCATTCAATCATGTGCAAACAAAAATACATTTTTTTATAAAGTTCATTTTCATCACATTCAAGTACCGGTATATCATGGCTGCTAAAAGTAATATTCATGAAAACCCATTATCAGCGGATCATAAAAATATTATTTTAACTTCTTTTACCTTTCCATTTGCACTATTGAAACGTAATAAATATTTTTATTAAATTATATCTCAATTATTCCTTCTGTTTTTTTCTTTTCCGATAATTTTTTTTTCAGTTTTGAAGATTGAAAAGCTACATACAGTACATAAGAATACAGTACAAGGATATACGGAATAAATGTCATGTAAACAGCAGAGAACACTTTGGATAAATCAAAAGAGCAGAAAAATGACCCAGCTACAAACAGGGGGCCCAGCAGGCATAACAGAGGACTTTTTCACAGCAGGAGAGAATTATAATGTAAACTCATAAACAGGGGGTAGTATTGGTGTAGGGATGTGGGCATAAATGGTGATGTCTGGGGAAGGGGGGGGAGGTGTTGACGAAGGGAATGTGCATAAGGACACACATAGGTGAGAGAGAATAAAGGAAGAATAAAAATCAACAACAAAAAACACAGCTGTAGTGAATGTGAGGCCCCTTTCAAACTTGTGTGACCTGAAAGTCACACGATGTTGCAGTGATTTTTTATGCGACTTTAAGCAATGCCTATGTAATCTTAGTGCTGGTTCACACTGGCACACTGTGCGATATCACATGTGATTCGCACTGCACTTCAGTGCAACTCACATGCGATGTCCGTGCGATGCAATTTCAGCCATACAGATAGTATGGTTGAATTTGCATCACATTCAGACTAAATTCCCACAAGACCCTTTTTTGGATCCGCACCAGAATCCTATTGCATAGGTATTCACACCTATACAATCCGATTCATGTCCGAACTGTCAGTTCGCACTGCGATATGCGAGCTGAAATGGGGGTGTCGTTAACTTTGTATTGACACTCCCGACAGTTCACATATGACAGTGTGAACTGTCATGCGAGCAAGGTGCGATGCGGGTTCCTGCATCACACTAGTGTGAACCAGTACTTAAGGTCTATGAATCTCACATCACATCCAAGTCGGACCAAAGTAGAGCTGGGACTACTTTGAAGTTGCACAGATATGAATGGTACTCATTGGAAATCATGGGGTATGACTTGCCATGCGACTTTGCAGTCCCAAGTTGCAGGACAAGTCGCACAAGTGTGAAAGGGGCCTAAGGCCTCATGTATACTGCTGCTGGTAAACGGATGTTTAGGAGCAGTTGGGCGTTTTTTTCAGCTGCCCCTGAACTCTCCTTTGTTATCTTATCAGCACATGTACACCGAGTCGTTTATAGTCCTTTCCCGGAAGTTGAGGTTCGAAGCATTTTTTAGGTGTTTTTAATAGAGATATTGTACATTTCTGACCATTTTCAATGTAAAAAACGCTTCTAAATGCAAACGCAACTAAACGCAGCATGTAAACGCGACACAACAAACATTTTTAAATGGTTACTAGCTGTCAAGTTCCATCATTCAGGAGAGGTTTTAAAACGTCCCATGTACATGAAGCCTAGGCCTCATGTACACTGCAGCTGATAAACAAATGTTTGATAGCAGTTGGGCATTTTTTTCAGCAGCCCCTGAACTCTCCTCTATGTTATCTTACCTGTACATGTACACTCGTTATAGGAATTTAGAGGCAGTTGAGTTTACGGAAATTTTTTTGAAAGCAGAAAAATCACGTTTAGGATAGTAGTTTACTGGCATTTCAAATGCCAAATGCTTGTAACTGCTTGTAAACTTGTGTGAAAGCTGTAACCTGAGTTTATGTTTGTTTTCGTTTATAAGCGTTTTTGCAAAGAGGAGCATGTAAGATATGGGAAAAACACAATTATCACCACATGCTGTTGCCTGCAAGGTGGGGGAGGGGGAGAAAGACAGAGAGCGAGAGAGAGAGAGATAGAGAGAGAAAGACAAGAGAGAGACAATGGCGCCAATAGCGGCCATTTAAGCGGACAGCGCCAGGGAGCGAGTGCTGTCCATTCTACAGCATTTCCGGCACCTGTGACCCCCCCCCCGTGTTTACTCTTGTGAGACTTCCTGCTTTGGACCTTGCTGATATCTGCCTGCCCTGACCTCAGATTGTTTACGACTATTCTTCTGCCTGGACGTCTTCAGCAAGAAGGGGGGCAGACACCCTACCTCCGCATAGGCCATATGACTGCCCAATAGACCTGTTACCTGGAGCCGAAGTCCCTTTCAGCAGAATATTCCCTCGTTCAGAAGTGGAGCTAGTGGCCCTACCTTGAAGAGAATCTGCAGAAGGGTTTCATCTGACCCTCTATGTCTCCCGCAGGAGCTGGGTTTTTCTTCGTAGAGAAAAAAGATCATTCTCTCCGGGCATGCATTGACTACCGGGACCTTAACAAAATCATGGTCAAGAACCGGTATCCTCTGCCCCTGGTTCCCGAGTTATTCCAACACCTCGGCTCTGCAGCGGTGTTCACTAAATTGGACCTTTGTGGGGCCTATAACTTAATCCGTATACAAGAGGGGGGTGAATGGAAAACGGCTTTGGCCACTTTGAATACTGAAAGGTGAAGAGCTGACTCAGGTGAGAGTGAAATGTTCATTGCGGATGATTTATTATAATTCACTTTGAGTCCTGAGATATCTGCAAAAGCGTCTAATGTACGGATTAAGTTGGGGAGAGAAGTGAGAGGTGAAGTAATAAAAAGCAAGATATCATCCGCAAAGAGGCCGCATTTATGAATCCTGTCTCCACAAATTACTCCTTGTATGCCTTGTATGTCAGGGTTTTGCAGTATTGCTATAGTTAACGTTTCGATAGCCATCGCAAAGATTAAAGGAGAAAGAGGACAGCCCTGTCGCGTACCTTTAGCTATGATTATAGGTTTCGAATAAAAGCCTTGAAGCCTTATTCGTGCAGTGGGAGTTGAGTAAAGTGTTTTAATGATGCCTAAGAAGCGCTGACCAAATCCCCATCTCTCCAAAATTGTAAGCAGGTAGGGCCAAGAGACGGAGTCAAATGCCTTTTGAAGATCTAATGATAGGATCAAACCTTTTTGTTTGGGGCCACCTTCCCAGTTGGATTGAAGGATAGAGATCAGGTCAATAGCTCTGCGGATTTGGTCAGGAGCTTGTCGTCCTGGAATGAAGCCCACCTGATCCTTATGTATATAGTTACTGATAAATGATGTTAATCTGTTTGCCATAATTTTCGTCAGGATTTTAATGTCATTGTTAATTAATGAGATAGGCCTATAATTACACAATTCCTCCGGATTCTTATCCGGTTTTGGTATTATCGAAATAAAGGCCGTGTTGAGTTGGGGATCTAAGGGGAAGCCTCTAGTTGCTGAGTTATAAAATTTGGTTAAGAAAGGTCCTAGGGTCTCTGCAAAGGTTCTATAATATGAGGTCGATAAGCCATCCGGGCCTGGGGCTGAGCCCAACTTCAAGTCCTTGATGACCCCCATAACTTCTCCTTCTGTTATCTCAGCCTCTAGGAGATTTTTGTGTTCCGACTGCAAGGAAGGCAATGTTATATTGTCTAGGAAAGTTAAGGCAGAATCCTTATGCAATTGTTTATGGGCACTATATAGTTCAGAAATGAATTTGTGAAAGGCGTCTAAAATACTCACCGGTTAGAGGTCAAACCCTGGCCCGGGATTCTGATTTTGGAAAGAGTGTGATGGTGATGTCTTGGAGAGAGTCTAGTGGTCAGCATGGCACCTAGCTTGTCATTCTGTGTATAAAATGTTTGCCCGCTCCATCTAATTGATTTTTCTGCCTTGGTTGTGAGAGCCAAATTTAGCTCCAGTCTGGCCTTATCTAATTTAGCTGTGAGGGAGTTTGAGGGATCTTTCTTATGTGCTGCCTTAAGAGATTGATAAGTATGTTCAAGGTTGGAAATAATAGCCTTACGCTCCTTTTTTAAACTGGAAAGACAACTGGATAAATTTACCTCTAATGCAGACTTTGTGGGCTGCCCAGAGTATTTCTGCAGATGTCTCTTCCTTGTTGTTATTAGTAAAGTATTCCTTGAGGGCGTTGTTGATCTCAGAGACGTGAACCTGGTTCGTAAGTAATGATTCATTCAGTCTCCACTGAGGGTTTCTTGCAAATTGCGGGTCAGATCGCATTTGTATGAGAACGATTGAGTGATCTGAAAGGGAAGTATCCCTAATGCGGGCTTGTGTTATGGAAGGAATTATATCAGCGGGAACTAAAAGGTGGTCAATCCGTGCATATGAATTGTGTGGGAGGGAATAATGGGTGAAGTCTCTCTTGGCAGGGTTAAATTCCCTCCAAACGTCTACTAGGTTAGATTTATGTAATAATTTAGAGATTTTTAGACTCATTTTGGATGGGCGTGTTAATTGGCTTCCTAGGGGTCTAGTTTTGTCTAGGCCCTGATCAAAAGCAACATTGGAATCCCCTCCTAATATAATTCAGCCCTCTAAATGAGGTTGAATATAGTCCAGGAGCTTTTTGAAAAATGTTGATTGTCCTTTATTTGGGGTGTAGTAAGAGATTATAGTATATAGGTGTCCTTCCCTGGTGCCCTTGATCAGTAAGAATCTCCCTTCTGGGTTTTTGATTTCTAAGCAGGGGGAGAAACCACATTTTTTGGAGAATAGGATAGCAACCCCTTTAGTTTTGGATTCTGCTTTGGCCAAGAAGAAGGTGGGGAACTGAGAGTGGAGATAATTTAGGGCTGTACCGTGCAGGGAAATGTGTCTCTTGTAACAACACTACATCTAATTGAAGGGACTTATAGTAGTCAAAAACGTTCTTCCATTTAGTAGGGGAGTTTAGGCCCTGCACATTATGGGTGGCAAATTTGATGTTTCTAGGTGGAACCCCTGCCATGAACTTTGTAAGAGGAGTGTGCTGTGGAAATTTTGGTACTCACCAATAGCCTGGAAATCGTACTTGAAATGAGTTTGTTCCTGGGATTTTCCGGGAACCCAAAAAGTGGAAGACAATCTCGGTCTCGGCTGCAATGAAAAGAATAGTCCGGGAGCATTAAGAGAATAAGGAATAGAAGAAAGGAAAGGATGGAAAGAAAAGTAAAATGGCTAAGGTAAAACAACTTCAAAAAAAGTAGAGCGCTAACCCCAACGTAATTAAAGCAGCAACTCAAAATACTAGGTTCCAGTATAAAAGTCTATGTTAAAAAAGGAGCGGCGCTAAATAAATTCAATACATGTCTTTAAACAAAGTCCATGTTCCAAAAGGATGAGGTAGATGTAATTAGTCTGGAATCCTGAATATCCAAAATGGAGGCTTACCACATAGAGATTGATTAATCGCCTGAAATCAAATCATGGGTGTCCCTCCGGTCCCAGGCTATCAAGGCAGTGCGTTCCCCTCACATCCAGCGATCATAAATAAAATGAATGAAGAGACACACTACATGGTGAAGTACATCTAGATTCTGTCACAGGTGCACCCTCCACCTACACCACAATCGCCAGTGTGTACAAAAAGGAACCACCACCAGGAGAACTGAAGGCTTACCAGAACTCTGACTAAATCAAGTGTGTTACAGTGTTATGGGACCCTCAGCTGTTCCGGATAACAGAACGACAAATCCTCCTGAATACTAGCTCCCAGATGGATGTGATCCTGTATCCACTCTTAAGTGTTTGCCAGACCTCTTTCCAGGAGGTTTGAGAACTTCAGGAAAAGATCCACCGTGTTAAGTCGTGAGTCTTGGATCAGGGAGCTGGGAGATACTGTGTCCAATTGAGATGCAGAGAGGAGGCCTGCCGGAGTGGCCATAATGTCACCCATGGCGTGACGTAAGAGAGATTCTGTAGAGGCCAGCGATGCAGATTGAGAATGATGTGCAGTTAGATTGGATCCTGGAGTGAGAGTAAGGGTGGCCGGAGAGAGGATGGGCCTATGATCTGATGGCATCTCAGCAGAGTTAGTGGTAGAACTAGCCGTGGTCATGTCCAGTTTCAAGGTCCGTTCAGACTTTTGAAAACTGTTTAAGAGGGACCTACTCACGTTAGCTCCCTGCATTCAGTGATGTGCCTGGAAGCCAGGAGATAGAAATTTGGGAGACTTCAAGTTGCTATAGATTAAGTATTCAAAAAAGGGCAACCTTCTAGAACACAGAGAATAATTAAAGTTCCCAGCACTCTGGAGCAACTCCAGCAGAGTCAAAAGTGAGCTGCGGTTGTACTGTCCTCCCACCACAGGTGATGCTGCGTTTCTTAGGCTAATCCTGTGTCCATGTTAGTACACCTTATGAACATGAGGCTCTGCTTTGTTAAATTAAAGGACTGTAAATGTCCCTAGTTTACGTCCCCAGATAGAGAAACCTCTTATAGCCTAAACCTTCATGGCTATTTAGTGGGGGAGTATCCATCTTCCTCCGAGGGGCCTCAGTTTTGTGGTAGGTCGCAGCTGCGGCCATTTTGGTACACCCTGTTGAAGGAGGTGCTTGTTGCCTGTGGCCCTCTCCACAACCTATCAGCCCGTTGTGGATTGGGGCGATTATGAGGTTGAGGATGTGGGGTGAGCAGGAGAGGTAATGGCTCCGTTATGCTCCGATCCTGGGAAGAAGTGGAGAAAACTTTTATGCTAGGCCGCGGCTGCGGCCATTTTGGTACACCCGGGCGGTGGAACTCCTATGCCCCGTGCTCACAGCTGCTCCCGATGGATCGGATTCCAGCAGATTAGTGTATCGGGACAGCTTGGGGAGAGTCAGGAGCCATTTGTTTCTCACCCGTGCTTCCGATGGCTGCGCCTGGGGTGCCCGTGGTCCGCTCAGGTGCGGAGCTCCAGTCTCAGGCGACCATCTTGGAGCTCCCGCGAATGCGCCGTCTCTGTATGGTGAATTTTTATTGGTGATTTTTGATGGACGTTCTTTAATGAAAATCCACGTGGTGATAATAAATTAATTATGAATTTATTTCATATGGGTAAAAAAGAGTGCACTCTTATTAAACAATATGGCCATATGTTTTGTATTTTGTGATTTATATGTGTTTATTGCTAACCAGTTGTTTATTTCTAGGTGGGAAATGTAATGATAATTCACTAAGGTCTTTGTTTAGTTTCTAGATAGTGCAGAAAAAAGTAAAGCATCAATCCACTTGTCTGATATGGTTTGATGTCCGAGAACTAAAGATGAAGATTACAGCACACATTGACAGCTTGCATCACCATAATTGTTAATATTTAGTTTATTTATGTAAACATTAGTATCAAAGAAGGGTGGGATTGTATTGCAATCCACCAAGGTCCCAATAATTTCCTTCCTAACATTGATTGTGGCAGACACCCACAGCCCACCTCCAGGTAGGACAGAGTATGGGCAGAAAATTATTTTGATGTTGGCCCCTTTTCCTGTACCCCTTACAAGGCCACTCTTAAGGCATGGGCAAAGCCTGTGCACCATAAACAGTACCCTTTATCAAAAGAAAAGGAAGAAGGTATTGCTCCAGTGGTAGCTACAGATTTGTACAGGAACTGAGAGCCATGAATGAACTTGTGGTCCCCATTGCCCCAATAGTGCAAGATGTGCCATCACTCCTGTCCTCCATTCCATCCGATGCAGAGTGTTTTACAGTGATTGATCTGGCAAATGTTTTTTTTCCGTCCCTGTGGATAAGGAGACACGGCCAATCTTTGCCTTGTGTTTAAAGAAATCGCCAGCTTATTTGGTGTAGAATGCCCCAGGGCTATGTGGACTCATCTGTAGTCCACTCATTTGTGCTCCAGGCCACACTGAGGTCCTGGACTTCCCGTCATGGTTCAGTCCTACTTCAAATCAAGCAGCCGGACAGGAGGACAGTGTGGATCTCATAAACTGTGTTTTTGAAAGTGTTTAGAAAGAAATTGCAGTGGTGCTAGGAAACTGTTGTGTACCTTGGTTTTGTCCTCACAAAAGGAGAAAGGAAAGTCAGTCACAAGAGAGCTGCGGCTCTTGTGAGTCTGCCCCACCCACTGACCAAGAAGGACATGCTTACCTTCCTTGGCATGATTGGTTACTGCCACCAATGAATACCTGACTGTTCCTACTATGACAATCTCCTGAGACATGCCACAGGTTCTGATATGCCAGATTGTGTAAACTGGTCAAAGGAAATGTGTAATGCTTTTGTGTATTTGAAAAATGCTATGGTAACGGCCCCTAGTCTAGACCTGCCTGAATCCGGGGACAACTGTAAAACAATGGCGGGGGTCCTAGCTCAGGAACATAGAGGCAAGCTCTGCCCTGTTGTTTTTTCCTCAAAGATGGTTCTAGTACAGGTTCAAGGCATGCCTGCGTGTCTCAGAGCTTTAGCATCCTGTGTGATGGTGGTGGAAATGGCTGCATCATTCACTCTGGGACAGGATACCACTTTACACACCCAACATATGTCGGCCCAAAGGCTTAGTGGCTATAAGGTTATACTGCTCTCCAACCCTAAGCTAAAGATAAAATATGCTTCTCCTACCTCAGGCCCCGCCCCAATCCTCAATGTTTTGTTAGAATTAAAGGAAGAACAGGATGAGATTGTTCCACAACATGATTGTTTGGATCTCATCCATCAGGACACGTCCCCAAGACAGGACATGTCTTCTGTGGCCCTTCCAGATGCACAGAATGTGTTTGTGGATGGCTCTTGTTCAGGGCCCAATGGCAACACATATCATGCAGGATATGCTGTTGTACAATTACCAGACAAAATTCTAGAGGCAAAATCAATTGCTAAACAGTCAGCCCAGGCTGCAGAACTGATAGCCCTCACAAGAGCTTGCCAGCTCTTTGAAGGACAAGATGTGCATATTTTAAAGAAATAATAAAAGCTATACAGCTACCAATGTCCATTGCCATTTTACATTGCAGGGCACACATAGGCCAGTAAACTGATATAGCCAAAGGAAGTGCCCTAGCAGATAGAGCATCGAAGGAAGCCACATCCACTCAAAATGCAACCACCCAAATCCCTCTGCTCATGTCAGAAATTCTATTTTTAGACCAAATATTGCAAGATTTACAGACATATGCCACGGACATAGATTGGAGTAACGCAGGTGTGCAGATAGGCCCTAATTCTGGACTTATCTACCAAGAGGGTAGACCATGCATTCTAGGCCTCCCCTCCCTTGTCAAGGCATATGTCTCCCCTCCCTTGACAAGGCATATGTCTCCCCTCCCTTGTCAAGGCATATGTCTCCAGATGCATCATATGTATCAGAAAAAAAAGCATGAACAAAAAAAAAACATGAACACCTTATATACCCAACAACACCGTTCACTCACCTACAGGTAGATTTTACACATATGCCAAAGGTGGGTAAGAGACAGGAGTACCTTTTGGTGATCGTGGATAAGTTTTCACGATAACCTGAGGTCTTTGCAACCACAAGAGAAGATGCCCAAACAGTTGTAAAAATTCTTACACAAGAGATTATTCCCAGGTGGTGATGTCTGCTCTAGATTAACTCAGACAATGGCTCTGCATTTGTGGCCAAGGTCTGCCAAGGTCTGGTAAGAACTCTTAAAATTGTTTGGAAGTTTCACATACCTTATCACCCCCAAAGTTCAAGTATAGTGGAAAGGATGAATAGGACTCTCAAGGATAGGATGGTTAAGGCAACTGGAGGTACGTGTGCAGGTTGGAAGAAGGTCCTCCCAGCGGTTCTGGCCGAGGTAGGAGTGACCCCCTCCGAGAAGGCAATTACTCCCCTTTTGAGGTTTTAATGGGTAGGCCATTCCCCACTCCATGGGCCAGACAGCCACTTATGGTAGAAAGAGGGGACCTAGATCTAATCCAGGAGGAATACGTGACAAAACTTATTGAAACTCTGGACAAAGTTGAAAGAAAAGTTGCTCGCACCTCTCCTTGTTCTTCACAGGTACCAACGCACCCTTTCCAGGTCGGGGACCAGGTAGTGATCCAGAGATTGCCTAAAGGACGAAAGCCACAGGAACCTCCATTTAGACCAGCCACAAGAGTGGTGGCCGTCACCAGGACAGCTATCCTTACAGAGGAATCCCCTAGCTGGATCCATGCTAGTCGTGTGAAAAGGGTGAACCAAGCACCCAAGAAGCAAGATAAAGACAAGAGAGGCGAAACAGGTGGTATAAATCCTCGAACTGAGAGTGAAACAGGTGGAAAAGTCTCTGAAAAAGATGACCTTGCTTATCTCACCACAGACTTTTGGGAAGGCCTTGTGCCTTCTAATGGCACTCCTCCTCTTGAACTTCCTTCCAGTTTGGATAGTAACTAACTGCATATATCACCCTGAGGACTTAGGCCTCATAAGGCCAATATGTGGAGACAGCCCTAAGACTGTCGCTGTAATGAACTATGCTACAATTAAGAGAGACAAACAAGAGATAGAAAGCGATAAAACTGTTAGTGACTCCTTTTAAGGGAAAATGCTTTTGCTAAAATTTAAATATGCATATGCTCAGAAGTCAGGTTTCAAAGAATGTTGGATTTGTAGTAAGCTATACCCTAGTACCGTGAGAATTCCCACTACCATTAAACATCACACCCATGCTAAATGGCACTCCTCCTATAGTACTGACAAATGTCACCGCAGGACAGGCAAATATATCAATACCCTTTCCCGTGGTGAGTACAGCTTGTAGACCAAATTGGTGCTTTAAATTAAGAGGTTCAGATAAAGGCCAACACATGTGTAGCAATTGAGAATTTAATATCACTAGGCCAACCAATAATGGTTCAATGACAGACGATACCTTTCACACATCAGCTTCTGGGTTAAAGAATAGTCTTACTAGTCTATTATTGTAAAATTGGCCCTTGTTATCCTATTGCTTTATTTAGGGTTCAAGTTACTTATGTGTACTGCCAAATGTACTGCCCCAACCCAACACCCCTCTCATGCATACACCCAATATCTCCAGCTTTATATGGGTCAGTGTAAACATAAGGATCAGACTAAAGTGCCCCAAGAAATCTCATAGCTATAGAAGTCAAATGCATGACTTAAGAGGGGATTTGAAAGGATTTGATGGTATCCACTTTGTATGTTAGGGTTCCACTTTAAATATCTGTTAGTCTGGTTTGTTTCTGGCCTTATCTTGAGAAAATGTCTTTTGCTAGGTTCTCATGAAATAGCTGAGGCCAGTTAGTCACATAATAAAGTTCTTGTATTCTGTATCAATATTCTGCAGCTAGTGTACCCTTTGTATCTTGTAACAATGGACACCTGTTTTTACCAGTTTCTACCGCTTGATGATGTACGCATGTGTCATTTCTTGAATGATCTGTGACGTGTACCGCCATATAAAGGGCGCCTCCCATGCGTCACAATACACACAATTCCCTGCTTAACTATCGTTCTGTGTATGTCTTTCTTATCTATGCATATTATCTACAGACATGTCTGATAATCATAAAGGTGCCTGTCGGAGGTTCAGGAGCTAGCCAAGGATACAGTAACCCCTTCTTTTCAGGCACTCCCTCAGCTACAGAGACAGCTAAAATGTTCATCAAGGAAGATGTTTGCCTACACGGCATTCCAAGAAATATCGTGTCCGATAGAGGGGTACAGTTCACATCCCTGGTCTGGAGGTCCCTGTGTTCTATTCTGGGGATTGAACTAGCCTTCTCATCAGCCTATCACCCACAGTCCAATGGCCAAACAAAGAGGACCAACCAGACCCTGGAACAATACCTCCGTTGCTACTCCTCTTACTCTCAGGATGACTGGGCCATTAGCCGAGTTCGCCTACACAACTCTGTCCACTCTGCTACCAAGCAGTCTCCGTTTTGGGAGAATCTCGGCTACCAACCCACATTCCTGCCTAATTTGCTTCCAGAAAGTGCAATCCCTGCCACACAGGAGATGACCAAATTCCTGCAAAACAACAATAAACTGCTACAGGAAACTCTTGCTCAGACCCAGGAGCGCAACAAGAAAATGTTTGACCCGAAGAGATGGGGAGAACTTGACTTACAGCCTGGCAACTGGGTCTAGTTGGCAACCACCAACTTAAAGCTGTCCTGCCCATCCAGGAAACTAGGGCCAAAATACATAGGGCCCCTCCTAGTAAAGAGGAAAATTAACCAAGTGTCTTAGGAGCTCGACCTTCCCCCTTCATTTTGGATCCATCCGGTGTTCCACGTACACCTCCTCAAACCGGTTGCCAATGACCTATTTCCAGGATGGAAAACTGCTCCACCAGAACCGGTGTTAGTGGATGGAGAGGAGGAGCTTGAGGTGGAGTCCATCCTCGATTGCAGGAGAGGGCAGGAGTCACGCAGTTCCTTGTAAAGTGGAGAAGATATGGGCCTGAGGAAAATTCTTGGGAGCCAGAAAGCAATCTACATGCCCAGGAACTTATCAAGATTTTTGGAGGAATAACCTGGCCAAGAGAGCCTCGGTTGGGCATCCAGAGGCTGCCCTTTAAGGAGACCTCTTCGGGCATCGGCATGCCTGTGCATGGCCAGATGTAGCGTGCGTGCTCTAGTGTGGGGTGGCGCATGCCTGTGCGCGTTCGCATGCTTCCGGGCCCGTGTGTGTGCACGTGGGCTGGCAATGGCACCAATAGCGCCCATTTAAGCGGATAGCACCAGGGAGCAAGTGCTTTCCGTTCTACAGAATTTCCGGCACCTGTGACCCCCCTGTGTTTACTCTTGTGAGGCTTCCTGCTTTTGTGACCCAGCTATTCCTTTGGACCTTGCTGATATCTGCCTGCCCTGGCCCCAAATTTTTTATGACTACTCTTCTGCCTGCTCCCTTGTACTTCAGCCACCTTCACGTTACCGACCCAGCTTGTACCAGACCATCCGCTTGCCTGATCCCTCTGTACTGCACCTCCCTCCAGCTGCCAACCCGGACTGTACCACTATCCTTCAGCCTACACGAGCTTCAGCGGACCTATACCTGCCACCAGAGACTTGTCCAGCCCTCGTGCCCCCCTGTGCTCCAGAGCTCCCTGTCTGCACTATCAGGGACTCTTGAACCAGGGCCGCAAAAGAGGTTGCCCTCGCATAAGCCAGACTCAACCACCAGGTACGTGACAGAGGGAGAAAGACGACAGAAAGAGATAGAGCGACAGACAGAGAAACACAAAGACAGAGAGAGACAGAGACAGACAGAGACTGACAGAGAGAGAGAGAGAGCCCAACAGAGAGAAGAAAGAGACAGACAGACAGAGACACAGACACAGACAGACAGAGAGAGAGACAGACAGAGATAAAGAGAGAGAGACACAGAGAGGGACAGAACGAGGAAGAGAGAGAGAGAGACAGAGAGCGACACGCAGAGACAGAGAGAGACAGAGTGAGAGAGAGAGAGATAGGATGTCCATAGTTAAAGCATACTGCTCTCTCTTCTCTCACAGAATGGCTGAAATAATTAATAATATTGCTAGGTACAAGGAAAGGAGAAAATGGCACTTTGAGTGAATCCCACCACTGAGTTATTAATAATAATGCTCGTTGGTAGAATTTATGTCAATAATGTATTAATTTAAATTAATTAGTATAAAATACTCTTTTATAGAAACCATGATATGTTATACAAATAATCCAATCATGTACAGAGACAATTAATATATACATTTCAAAATACAAAAAATCAAAAAAAGGACATGATTAGCGATACAAATTCATAAATAATTCATCCATAGATTGTATAATGCATTTTTGGAACCAAATCTATCTTGGCATCTTTTAGTGTAGACTCGAAACATTTCATGGCGTACAGCCACTGACCAAGAGTGTGATGCAGAAAAGACATTTTAGAAATAGATAATATAACTTTAAATATATGGTACCTCTTGAAGAGAAGAAAATGTTGATCTTAAAAAGGATTGTAACTCACGAAATTCACAGCTTCACAGCAGTGAATAGCCCAAAATTAGGGGAGGACAGGGGCCGGATATGAGAAGCCTAGCACGGGGCTGAGGTGAGGAACACCGTCCAAACCATAGGGAGCAGCCAGGAAAACCCAGATCACTACGAGGACCGTCTATGTGTTCAGTCTGTGCTAGTGAAGCTACATTGTGCTGTAAATGAATATGAAAAACAAATGAAAAGTGCCCTAATGTAAGAGTGTAGGGAAAGTGGCTGAGATGTGATTGTATTGTGTTAGATTATGTGACAACTAGCAAAGAAAAACTACCCCCAATATAGTGTGCTGTGAATAGGTAAGCTAAACCCAGCAGTAAACCCAACCAAATTAGTCCCAACATAACATGACACTTTCCCTACTCTCTTACATTTTTATATACAGTATACAATCTATAGATGAATTATTTATGAGTTTGTATCGCTAATCATGTCCTTTTTTTTGATGTCTTGTATTTTGAAATGTATATATTGTCTCTGTACATGATTGGATTATTTGTATAATACAGGGTGGGCCATTTATATGGATACACCTTAATAAAATGGTTGGTGATATTAACTTCCTGTTTGTGGCACATTAGTATATGTGAGGGGGGAAACTTTTCAAGATGAGTGGTGACCATGGCGGCCATTTTGAAGTCGGCCATTTTGAATCCAACTTTTGTTTTTTCAATAGGAAGAGGGTCATGTGACACATCAAACTTATTGGGAATTTCACAAGAAAAACAATGGTGTGCTTGGTTTTAACATAACTTTATTATTTCATGAGTTATTTACAAGTTTCTGACCACTTATAAAATGTGTTCAATGTGCTTCCCATTGTGTTGGATTGTCAATGCAACCCTCTTCTCCCACTCTTCACACACTGATGGCAACACCGCAGGAGAAATGCTAGCACAGGCTTCCAGTATCCGTAGTTTCAGGTGCTGCACATCTCATATCTTCACAGCATATGTTTTTTTTATGGTTTTTATGGTCAGTAAAAACCAATACCGGGTGAGCTGCTCCTTCCAGGAGGTGCCGCCATTCCTCCAAAGCCGACATTAAAGCCAGCAATTCCCTATTACCGACATCATAGTTCCAGCAAGATGGTGCACCACCACATTATGGGTGTCAGGCCCGAGCATTCCTAGATGAACAGTTTTCCTGGAAAGTGGATTCGTCGTCGTGGGCCAGTTGAATGGCCCCCAAGGTCTCCAGATCTGACCCCCTTAGACTTTTATCTTTGGGGTCATCTGAAGGCAATTGTCTATGCTGTGAAGATACAAGATGCGCAGCACCTGAAACTACTGGATACTGGAAGCCTGTGCTAGCATTTCTCCTGCAGTGTTGCTATCAGTGTGTGAAGAGTGGGAGAAGAGGGTTGCATTGACAATCCAACACAATGGGCAGCACATTGAACACATTTTATAAGTGGTCAGAAACTTGTAAATAACTCATGAAAGAATAAAGTTACGTTAAAACCAAGCACACCATTGTTTTTCTTGTGAAATTCCCAATAAGTTTGATGTGTCACATGACCCTCTTCCTATTGAAAAAACAAACGTTGGATTCAAAATGGCCGACTTAAAAATGGCCGCCATGGTCACCACCCATCTTGAAAATTTCCCCCCTTACATATACTAATGTGCCACAAACAGGAAGTTAATATCACCAACCATTCCCATTTTATTAAGGTGTATCCATATAAATGGCCCACCCTGTATATCAGGGTTTCTATAAAAGAGTATTTTATACTAATTCATTTAATTTCAATTAATAAATTATTGACATTCTACCAACAAGCATTATTATTAATTACTCAGTGGCGGGCTTCACTCAAAGTCCCATTTTCTCCTTTCCTTGTACCTAGCAAGTATTAGGGATGGAGGTCTGCCATTGTATAGGATGGGTTGTGTTGGGTCACGTCATTTTTTTAACTAATAATACTTGTTTTTCATGCATTGTGGGCATTTGGGAGAGTCTCATGAGGTTAGCTTTAAAAATCGCTTCTAACCTCAAATGATCATAATCGCTGATAAACTCGGTATGTAAAAGCTGTGAAATGGACGTTTTTCACTGTTGGTTATCAGCTGTCATTTCCCAGCGTTCAGAAGAGGTTTTCAACTCCCCTATGTGTATGAGGCCTAAAAGAGTTTCAGGGTAGGTTTAGGCCTAAAAAGAATGAGGGGCAGATGTGGGGACAATAGAAATGGTGTGGAGGATGAAGCCATCTGTTTAAGAGAAAAGAAAGAGAGGGGGAGATAAAAAAGATATATATAAAAAAGTGTGGATATTGTACAGGAGGGAGGTATGAAAACCTTCAACAAACATTGCAGATATATACAGAACTCAACACAAAGAGAGAAGATAATGGTACAAATCTGCAAGGGTTACCCATGGATCCCATGTAGTTTGAAATACTGCCAATGTATTTATTTTTTTATTTTTTATTTACAGGAACCTCAACTGGGCTTTGGCTAATGGTGACCGAGACATACACTTTATTATCCCGCCTTTACACACACATGAACTTTAAAGGCATCCCAGTCTTAGTTCGTAGGATTCAATATTGAGTTGGCCCACCCTTTGCCAGCTATAACAGCTTCAACTCTATATTAGTAGGATGTGAACATACTAGCATGGTATCTTATTCCCCTGTTGAGATAGTTTTTTCCTTCCCCAACATACACTACATTATCAAAAGTATTGGGACACTTGCCATTACATGCACATGAACTTTAATGGCATCCCAGTCTTAGTCCGTAGAGTTCAGTATTGAGTTGGCCCACCCTTTGCAGCTATAACAGCTTCAACTCTTCTGGGAAGGCTGTCTACAAGGAGTGTGCCTATGATAATGTTTGACCATTTTTCCAGAAGCACATTTGTGAGGTTAGGCACTGATGTGGATGAGAAGGCCTGGTCCAAATCATTTGGTGGAGGGGGGATTATGGTGTGGGGTTTTTTCTCATGGGTTGGGCTTGGCCCCTTCGTTTCAGTGATGGGAACCCCTAAAGCTTCAGCATACTAAAGCAAGGTCCTTAAAGACATGGATGAGTGTGTTTGGGGTGTAGGAACTTGAGTGTCCTGACCTCAACCCGATAGAACACCTTTGGGATGAATTAGAGCGGAGACTGCGAGCCAAGCCTTCTCACCCACATCAGTGCCTGACCTCACAAATGAGATTCTGGAAGAATGGTCAAACATTCCCATAGACACACTCCTAAATAGAGCTGAGCGAACCCGGACTGTAAAGTTCTGGTCCGTACCGAACTTTGGGGTGTCCGGGACCCGGACCCGGACTTTTCAAAAAAAGTCCGGGTTTGGGTCCGGGGTTCTGGTAATTTTAATGAAAAATGTTAAAAATGCTGTAAAAAAGCCCAGGAAGGTCCTAGAGGTCTGCAAAAGGAAGGAAAATGGGGGTAAGGGTGGGGCAAAAACGTCTGGAGATCCTGGAAGGACCCGAAAAAATGTCGTAAAAATTGTAAAAAGTAATTTTAATGGTCTTGGGGCCTGGGTTTGGGCCTGAAAAAAACTTTTCAGGCCCAGGCCCAGGGCCTGTGGGGTTTCAAGCCATGCCTGGTCTTGAAATGTCAGGCCCAAGCGAGTCGAGATAAATCCTCACACAGATACCCTTACAAACTGGTAAGAAGGTCTTAGAGTAAACACTCCAGTCCGTGACTACACCCACTCTTCCGAACCGAG
>BLSH010385474.1:76149-110439 GCA_018402905.1 Glandirana rugosa | reverse complement strand
ACATCTGGAATCTGTGTGTGAAAATACAGCATAGAGAAGAGCAGGCATATGGTTTCGCTCTTTACACACTGTTTGCAGATGTTTTCAGAACAGTGATATCATATCAGTGATATAATATCACTGTTCTGAAAACATCTGCAAACTGTGTGTGAAGAGCGAAACCATATGCCTGTTCTTCTTTATGCTGTATTTTCACACACAAATTCCAGATGTTTGAAGAGCAGGTGTATGGTTCCGCACCCGGTTTTAGGTAAAGTGTTCTATTCTATTTCCAGATGTATGAAGAACAGATGTAATGTGTGAAGAACATCTTTTCTAGGCAAAGAAAAGATGTTGTGTGTGAATAACAGATGTGCAATCATTAGTGGCAATAAGAAAAGTGACACAGACTAAAAAGAAGTGTGATCACCTATGATCAATGTGCTCTACCATTGTCGGACGATCATGTATCTGTAGATTCCAGTTGATTTAACTATTTTTGTCTATGCATTATCTAGGGATGTGGAGTTGGTAACTGTTGGTGTCACATGTATACGCCTATGATCCACTACATGTTCCCTGTTGTTCTATAGGTTGCTGACTCACTGAAACTCTATTCTACAAAGGTCTTTTAACACTGTTTTCATATATTGACCCTGTTCTGGACATCATATGTGTTCACATGTGCTTCAGAAGAACAATGATTGCTTTTGAAACGTGTCAGCTTTCTTATGTGAACCAGTTTTGTAAAAAACTGTTTTTTTTACTTATGATTTTTTTTTTAGAAAACTAAGCATTTACCAGAATGCATGTCGATGTCACAGAATGAGATCCAAAGTGAATGTATCTTGAGGAAACAAAAGCTCCACTGCTTAAAAATTGACACTATCAGTAGTAACAGAAAGAATTTACAGACTATATTTTGTACCAGATAAGGTAATAACACAATATGTATAGAAACACAATATATGGAAGGGCAGGTATTGCCCAGTGGTGGTTAACCTTTGGTGGGGTAACCAGTTAAGACATAATAGTAATAAACATTATACTATAATGGTATAAGATTGATGGGTGTCCTGAGGGTAATGATAGAAGAAGATAGATAAGAGACCTAATGAATTTAAGGATGAACAGAAGGGAACCAGAAAGCCAGCTTAAGATGGTCAGGGCTCAGCATATGGGCAGGGGCAAAATGGCCATAGAATCAAATGTGTAGGCATCTGTGATGTCAGGTCAGGAAATATGGAAGGTTACTGAGATAAGGAGCATTGGGTATCTGTCAGACAAGGGTGCCAATGTTTAAAGAATTTTGGGGGGTTAAATGTGTTCTAGCAAAAAGATATTCCATAAGACAATGGTCGTTAAGAGTTGAGGTAGCCTCTTGTAGCTTAAGGGGATTGGGGTTCTTCCACACTTGTGCTAGAGATAAGCTTGCAGCTATTAATATATGTGTAATGATAGGGTGATATGTGGATGGCCAGGCATTCAGTCCCAGTCCAAAAAGAATCATCTGCAGAGTCAAAATAATCTGTTTATCCCAGATCTCGTGAAGAAGGGTAGATATAGACGCCCAAACATACTTCAGATAGTGGCAGTCCCACCAGATGTGAAACTACAGTTCCTCCAGCATTTAGAGAAGAGACTAGAGTAGATATGCGCCAATTTTGTTGGGTATAATACCATTGATAATATATTTTTCTCAATGTCTCTAAATGGGTTACATTTCTAGAGAATATGGCAGAAGTTTGTGTTGCTTGGTACCAGATGCCAGGGGATAGGGTGATTAGAAAGGTCTGCTCCCGGGAAATCCATAGCAGAAGAATTAAAGTCAGGTGCTGGTTGTGAGAGCAGTTTGTATATGTAGGAGATGCCTGTGATTTTGTTGTTTGGCCTGGTAAAGAATGCTGCAGAGCAGGTCTCTGGTTAAAGTAGCAGTAGAAATCGGTATCTTGAATAGGATATGTCTTATGCCTAGACATAGGTAAAAGTCCTTGTTACTCAACAAATACTTTAAGATTTTTATTGCATTTTAAAGAACATACAAAGACAATTGAGGACAATGTATCTTAAGAAGGTAGAATAATATATAACCAATAATACAGGTAGTGAGAACATGCTCTCAATGCAACCTATGCATAGGAGGCTCAGTGTGAGTTTATATGGAGATTATTAATATTAATATCAGTGCCCGGACACCCCAGTTGGGATAAAAACTGTGCCTTGGGCTTTTTAGGATTTTGTGCGGTTTCGGTCTCATTGAGGCATGAACTTGAACAAGAGCATAACTACAATGTTATATAATGTGTAACATATGAATATTATGAGCGTTTTAAAGTTAGGCTAGGGAAGGAAAGAAGGAAGAGGAAGGAGAGTGAAGAAGAAAGGGAGGTAAGTGGGTTGTGATAGTGAGCTGGTGCAACACGTGTATATGTGTTGAAGTGAAGAGTCCTGGTACGATGCTGACATACTGATATTTAAGAGCTCCTGAAATTCCAATGCCTGGGTTAAGTGGCAGAAGTGAAGTAGGGTCTTGGGGTATGGAATTTATCCAAAGAACTCAGAGTTAAAAGTTATAAGGCTCTAGGTTTGGAGAGAGCATTGTGGGTGTGTTACCCATGGGTGCCAGTCTCTTAGAAATTTTTCTTGTTTAAGATGGGCTTTTGCAAAAGAGTATTCCTGCTGAGTGTGGTCGTTGAGGATGAGAATCACCTCATTAAGGTTTGGTGGGGTAGGGGATTTCCATTTGCAGGCTATGGAGAGCCTAGCTGCAATGAAGAGATGCGTGAGGATGGTATGGTATCTGTAAGGCCATGAGTTTGTGCCTATTCCAAGTAAGGCTATCTTAGGGTCCGGAGGTAGGTTCTGGTTGATAATAGTGGAAATTAATTTGAAGAGTTGGTCCCATAAAGGTTGTATGATAGGGCATTGCCACCATATATGGTAGAGAGAACCAGGAAGGCTACAGTTCCTCCAGCATAGTGGAGATTGGTCAGAATACATTTTTGCCAGTTTCTGAGGGGTGAGGTACCAGTGGAAGGAGAGCTTTTGCGCGTTTTCCCAGTGAAGGATACATTTGGAGTGTTTCCGTGGGAGGGATTGCGCCGTATGCCCTTGATCTGGGGTTGATGAGAAAGAGAGCGTTTTTTCCCAGTTTAGGAATGGTATTGGTTTGTCTAGTTGAGCTGGGGTGGCAAGGGCGAGATATATGGGACACAGCCCTTTAAGGATTTTCGGGGGTGAGCATAATATGTCTAGGATGGGACTTAAAGCATATGAGTCCCTAATCTGGATATTTTTTAAGGCATGTCGGATTTGAAGGTATTGGTAGAATGAGGTGCGAGGTAATTGAAAGGATGAAGACAGTTCTTGGAAGGAGCTAAGGGTACCTTGCGAGTACAGTTGTCCCACATTGGTGATTCCGGTTGACACCCAATTTTGGATATTTAGGTTTGGTATTATTATCCCCAAGGAGGATAGTGGGATAATGTCCAGGGTTTTTTTTTTTTTTAAATAATATTTATTGAATGTTTTTCTCATTACATAGCATGTAAAGACAACAGGTACAATGAGTAACAGCTGAAATAACTCAATGGGGTAACAGGGTTAACTGCCAGGGTAGAAGTGTGGTAAATTGCGTCAGTTACCATCCACTAAGTGGGGAAGGAGGGAGGGGGTAGGGTATAAGTGGATGGGGAAGGGGGGGTTGGGGGGGTGAGGGTGGAGAGGGGGAGTCCAAGAACAGTTCGACCATCCGTTGCAATTGTCTCAGATTTGAGATAGGCGCTCCAGGTTCAAAGGGATAACTTGAGTCCAAAGACTATTCATTGCAGATTGAAGTTATAGTCACTGCACAGTTAGAACGTTATGAGGATAATAGGGGGTGAGAATGAGTTAGTGGCATCGGTGAGAGAGGTTTTTTCGATGGGAAGGATTCTATATATCGGTCCCACTTGTCGTGATATTGGAGGATTTTGTTTCGAAGCGTAGGAGAGGGATCCTTTTGTTGAAGTGATAGGTCCAAGTGTTCTTTACCCATTAGGGTCATTAGTTCTTGGTGGAGTGAGCTAATAGAGGGGGGAGAGGGTTGAATCCATTGTCTGAGTATGGTTCTTCTAGCTACCATATAGCACGTTGTAAGCCACGGTAGGTGATTTTGCAAAGTTTTCTGCTGGTGGGGTAGGAGCGGTGTCATCGGGGAGTAATATGAGCCGAATAAGAGTAGATAGAGGTTTTTATGGGGGTGTAGGCCGGTGATTGTCGCAGCTAGGTTTTCCACTGCATCCCAGAATTGTGTGACTATAGGGCACGACCATAGTTTGTGTAGCAGTGAGGGCTTGAGTTCGTTGCACCAACGGCAGGTCTGTTGGAGGGGGTCTGTGGCCTGCCTCTTATATGGGACATGAGTGCGGTGCATAATCTTGAATTGTTGCTCACGCCAGAGCTCGTTAGAAATAAATGATCTAGTTATATTATAGCCCTTGATGATATGTTGGGATGCTTCTTGGGATGAGAGGTCTTTATTTCAAGTTGAAAGCAGGTTGCCTTTTAAGGGTTTAGCTGCAGAGGATGCCAGTGGTTTATAGAGGTATGAGATTTTGAGGGCTTTTAGATCGACGAATGAATCTATGAGAGAGGGTTCAAAGCGTTTATTCTTGTTGGGAGATATGCTGTTGATGAAACTGAGGGCTTGGTTGATGTAGAGGTGGTGTTGAGGGGGAATGTTGTAATTGTCAACAATTGTTTGTAGAGCTAGAGGAGATCCCGTTGAAGCATCATATAGTTGGAAGAAGTGGGTTAAACCTTTGGCAGCCCAACAGGTGAAAATCGGGCGGTGGGAGGCTTGGGCGAAGAGGGGGTGGCCCAGTATCGGGAGGTGTCTGGAAACTTGAGATGGGACTCTCAACTTCTTCCTCATTTCCCTCCAGGCCAGTGCAGTATCTCTGATGAGTAGGTTGTGTCTTAATACTACCGGGAGGGATTTCGGTTCACAGTGGAGCAGGGCTGCCAAGGCGTAGGGAGTGACCATTTGTGACTCTAGGTCGAAGTTTGCATACTGGGACTTGTGGGATATCCAGTCCAGACCAGATCTCAGGAGGCAAGACAGGTTGTAGAGTCGTGTGTCTGGTAGGTTTGTCCCTCCCTCATGTTTAGGGAGGAATAATTTTTGAAGTGCGATTCTTGGTTTACGGCCTTGCCAGATGAACTTAGATAGGGCCCTGTGTAATTTCTGTATGTCTAGGTGTTTCAATAGTAGGGGGATTGGTTTGTATTGGATAGAGTAGTTTAGGGAAGGACACCATCTTATAAAGGTGGCATCGACCAAAGAAGGAGAGGGGTAGTTTGGACCAGGTGTCTAATTGGGTGATGATCTTGAATATAATTGGAGGGAAGTTGAGATAGTAGAGGAATGCGGGGTTCTGCCTATATTTATTCCCAAGTATGTAATGTATGACTTGGCTATTTGGAACGGGGAGTTAGTCGACCAAGAGGGAGAGTGGGCCTGGTATAGTGGGAGCACTTCGCTTTTAGTAAAATTAATTTTGAGCCCTGAGTATCTCCTGAATGTAGTGAAGATTTGTTGGATGCATGGGATGTCTAGCTGGGGATTGGAGGTGAATATCAGAATGTCATCCGCAAACATCGCCAGTCTGGTTTCGGCGTTGCCTATGTTAATCCCATGGAGTTTGGGGTGATTTCGGAGATGGCTAGATAGGGGTTCAAGGGCGAGATTAAATAAGAGGGGCGATAGGGGGCAGCCCTGCCTTGTGCCCTTGTAAAGCGCGATGGTCTTCGAGATAGATCCAGGTGAGATGATTTGGGCTGAAGGATTTGCGTACATGGTGGCTATAAGGTGCAAGAAGGGCCCCGCAAAACCAAACCTCTCGAGGACCAGCCGCAACCATCGGAAACTTACATTGTCTAAAGCTTTTTCAGCATCGAGTGTTATTATGGCGTTTTCCGAGGTCGGGCCGGTCCCCGCTAGGTCCAGCACCGCAAGCACCCTCCTAATGTTGGATACCGCCGAGCGGCCCTGGGTGAAGCCCGCTTGGACAGGATGAATGATATCTGGCATGATGGTTGCCAATCTGTTGGCCATAATCTTCGAGAGCAGTTTGGAGTCTATATTAAGTAAGGAGATCGGGCGGTATGAACTTGGCTCTGTAGGGTCTTTATCTTTCTTGGGAATTAATTTTATGTGGGCTTGGTAACCTGATGGGAGGTAAGGGGCGCCATCCAGAATGTGTTGAAATACGTTGGTTAAGGTAGGGGCTAGCGCATCCGCATTGAGTTTGTAGAACTCTGGGGTAAATCCGTCTGGGCCGGGAGCTTTCCCTGGGAGAGGGATTTAATCGCTGAATGCACTTCCTTCAATGTAATTTGGGCATTAAGTGTGTTTAGTTGTGTATCAGACACTGTAGGAAGGGAAATTAGGTTTAGGAATTTTTGTGCTTCCTGTTCGTCTATGGGGTCTTGTTTATAGAGGTTTGTGTAGTATTTCTCTAGGATGGAGTTGATGCCCTCTGGTGACGAGGTCAATTCCCCATTGGCGTTTTTGAGTGCGGATATGTGAGAGGGGGTGTAGGTACCCTTGCAGAGGCGAGCAAGCAATTTCCCGGGCTTACAGTATTACCAAATTTGTGGTATTCCAGGTCTGAGATGGATTTGTGTAGTTTTTCCTGTTCCTCTGCCCACAGGTCGAACTGAGATTTGGCTGCCGACCATTGTGTCCTGTGATCAGGGGAATTTGCTAGGTTCAGTAGAGTTTGGGCTTTTCTCAATGCAGTGCTAGCTGCTGTATATTCCTTCTTGACTCGTTTTTTGTGGGCAGCAGAAAAGGAAATAATGTGGCCTCTGAGGACCGTTTTCCCTGCTTCCCATAGGAGGCTCGGGTTCGAGGAATGTTCTCTGTTATTGTGTAAAAAGTCTTCCCAAGTTCGTTTAAGGGAACTGCAGAGAGACTTATTTTGTGCTAAATAGGAAGGGAAGCGCCATATCCTTAGGGGGTCTGGGGGCCTAAATTAGAGATCTCTATTGAGATGGGGGCATGATCCGATATCGCAATAGCTTGGATCATAGGGTCAGTTGCGTGATCAGCTAGCTCAGAGTTAGTAAGGATGTAATCGATCCTGGATAGAGTATTGTGAGGGGGGGGGGAAAGAAGGTAAAGTCCCTGCCTGTGGGATTGGCCCTTCTCCAAAGGTCTATGAGATTCAAATTTTCAACAAAGCTGGCTAAGGGGGTAGCGGTAGGTGTTTGGCGTGTGGGGGGGTTAGATCTATCTTCTAACGGGTCCAGAGCTTGGTTAAAATCGCCTCCTATCAGGAGGGGGAGATGAATGTGGGGTGCCAGTGTTGATGTGAGTTGTTGGAAAAACTAAATTGTGGGGTTGTTGGGGGCATAGACATTACATATTGCCCACTCATGGTTGCCTATTTTTAGGTTGGCTATGAGGATTCGGCCTTCGTCATCTTTGGATGTGGATATTATCTCACAGGGAAGTGATTTGTGTATGAGTAGAAGTACACTGGCTCTACCTTTGGCTGCTGAGGAGCCTGTCACTTGGCCCACCCATAATTTTTCATGCGGTGAAAGTCTGTGGGTGTTAAGTGAGTTTCTTGTAATATTGCGATGTCAGCTCTCAAGCGTTTTAAATGTCTAAGGACTGTCATTCGCTTCTGAGGTGAACGTAAACCCTTCACGTTCCATGACACCACTTTCATATTATGGGTGCATGGAAGGAGGAGAGATGTCGAAAGGAGTTAAAGCTTAGTGGTAGGTGTTGATGAGGGGTTTGCGGAGGTGAAGGGTTGTCTTTCCTGAGTGAGCGCTGGTCTGTCTGGCGTCTCGGACTTAGGGGGAGGTAAGAGGGGGATAGCCCAACAGGGGCTAGGTGGGAGAAAAGGGTTAGAGGGAGTTCTGGTAGGTAGCACTTCTCTTTTTTCCCCATGTGGGTGCGATAAGCTTTGGACAGCCTTACCGGGAAGCCTAGGGTTTGCTCGCTAAGAAGGGATTATGGTGCCCTCTTTGAAAGATGATCTGAGCCGGTAGAGGCAGGAGGAGTCTTGCTCAGTTCTCCGTTGGGTGGGAGTCCAGTCTGTAGTCGCATCGCGTTAGGTTGTTGTCGGGTAATCCCCGCGGCAGGGTGTCGAAAGATCCAGATTTCTTCAAGATAGTGGTGTAAAAGAGTCACTAACCGGGAGCGTTAAATCTTGTCGGCGGGTGTGTTTCCGGGAAGTTGGAAGAAGAGAAAATTGAAGGGCTACGTCCTGAACAGAGTTAGTCAATCCCGTGGATTACTCCATGGTCACCGCCCTGGAGCGGCGTTGGCGTTTTGGAGGGTCCTTCCTGGGACTGCATTGGTCTCTGGGTGTTAGTAGGCGTGAGGAGGAGGTGGCCTCCGTGGTATCCATAGGGATGTGGAGATAATCCTGTATATAGTGTAGCGCTTCCTCCGGGTGAGAGAAGGATTTTTGATCTCCTTGTTGGTCCGCGAAGCGAAGAGTTGCAGGGTATGCCAGCGAGAACTTGATTCCCTTCTGATAAAGTGTCTGGCAAATTGGTTGAAAGGCTTTTCTACGACGTGAGACCTCTTGAGAGTAGTCTGCAAACAATAGAAGCTTATGCCCATCTATCTGGAGCGATTTCGAGTTGCGGAATGAGCTCAGGATCATGGATTTGTCCATGAAGTTTAGATAACGGACGATGATGGGTCTAGGTGTGCGTCTGTCGTTGGAAGGAGATCCAAGGCGGTGGGCCCTTTCCACCACACAGAGGTGGGTGATTCCTAGCACTGTAGGTATGCGTTTGGAGCAAAGGTCTTGCAGTGAGTCGGCGTTAAAGGACTCCGGAAGGCCCACGATCCTTAGATTGTTGCGCCCTGAACGGTTTTCTAAATCGTCCAACTTTTCCAAAATATATTGTTGTGTATTTGTTGTTTGTTGCTCGAAAGATCTTGCGCTGTGCATTTCATCATCCATATCCGAAATGCGTGATTCCAGGTCATTCAGGCGCTTTGAGTGGTCTCCGAGCTCCTTTCGTAGCTGGGCTATACCGTTAGCTACTGCGTTATCCACAGCTGCGGTGATGTTCGGAAGTATAAGGGCTGCTACAGCCTGTGCCAATCCTGCATATTGTTCCTCAGCGATCGTTAACGTAGGAACGATCGTGGCCGAAGGAACGAAGGTGCCAGACGAGGTGGGAACGGTCGTAGAGAGGAGATCGTTCTGTGACGTGGGAAGGTTCGTGGATGAGACGAACGGAGTACTTGCCAAACCCGCGTTCGTGGCAAGCTGCGTTGCCGTCGCCATGCCGGACTCCCGCAGTTTTGCCGAGGCTGGATTCTGGCGTGGTCCCTGGTCTGGCTGCTGGGGGCCGTGGAGGACGAATCGGTCCATGCCCAGGGGGAATCCTCAGCGAGGGGTGACGGTGGATTTGTGGAGGGTGAGCGCGAGCTTGATTTTTTAGGCAGATTTGTCTGCAGGCTGCCCGGAGGAGCTGTCTCTTGCTTCCTCACATAAAGGCGCCGGAACCGGAAGTATGTCCAGGGTTTTATGGGATAAAGAAGTTACCATGTTTCTTAGTGAGATCCATACTGTATGAATGGCATTAGTAGTGTCCAAGAAGTGTCTCTGGGGGTGCGGGTGAAGAATCAAGGCTCCCAAATAGGCTCTCAGGTCCTGTTGTAGAGTCTCCTTGTCAATTTGATGATTAGTTGGAGAAGAGTTGGGAGTCCACCATGTTCTGGTATGATTTAATATACTAGCCTTGTAATATAAGGAGATGTTCAGGGTGCCCATTCCGTTGAATTTGACACGGCGAAGAAGGTATGCTGCTTTGAATCTGGGGCATTTCCCTTGCCAGATCAAGTTGCTGATAATAGTTTGTAGTTTCTTTAGATGAGTTGAAAGGAAAGGCACTGGGAGGGCTCGAAAGAGGTACAGGATGTGAGGAAGAATGAACATTTTGGCTAAGGGGGAAAGAGGGCAACCCTGCCTCGTCCCATCAGTGATGGGGAAGGAGGGTGATCGGAAGCCTGAAGTCCAAACTTTAGCTGTGGGGCGTGTGTATAGGGCCATGATGGCTGATAGGATCCGTCCCTGGAAGCCATACCCCCGTAGCACCTCGGTCATGTACATCCAGTGAACTCTATCGAAAGCTTTTTCAGCATCAAGAGATATTTCTAGAGCAGGTATATGGTGGTGTTTGGATGAGATTGATTGATCACCGGGTACCATCGGAGGTCTGACGACCAGGAACGAACCCAACTTGATCAGGGTGTATGAGAAGGGGGGTGTATTGAGATATCCTATTAGCTAAGATTTTGGCGAATAGTTTGGTATCTGAATTGAGCAGGGATATGGGGCGGTAATTCACAGGGTTGTCAGGGGCTTTGCCCGGTTTGGGAATGGTGACTATAGTGGATTCTAAGAATTCTTGGGGGCAGGTACCTGTGTCCATTATTTTGATGAACATATTTGTTAAGTGGGGAGATAGGTGATCAGAAAAAAGGTTGTAATATTTGTTTATGTATCCATCAGGGCCCGGGGACTTGTGGAGCGGTAGTGATTTAATAATTTTGGTCACTTCAATTGGGGTAATTGGGGCTGAGAGGTTTGATAGTTAGGGTTCCGAGAAGGATGGTAGATTGATTGAATTTAGAAATTGTTTTAGGATGTCCGGATTCGGTGTTGGGGAGATAGGACTGTCTTGTAAGTTATATAGGGAGGCGTAACATTTTTTGAACTGATTTGCGATGTCAGATGGGTTGTATATTTTTTGGTTCTGTTAGTTCGAGAGGAACGCTATTTTCGAGGCTGCTACTTTTCGTTTATGTTGTTTTGCAAGGAATGCTCCGGGCTTGTTATTTGAGGTGTAAAAATTAAGTCTTAGTCTTTTGACATAAAATTTTAGTTTTTAGATGATTTTAAATTCTAAAATCATCTAAAAACTCTATGGGAAACTATAGCAGAGCGAAACCATATCCCTGTTCTTCTCTATGCTGTAGTTTCACACACAGTTTCCAGATGTTTGCAGAACAGTTTGTCAAGGATTTTAGTTAAAGTGTCACACACACTTTCCAGATGTTTGCAGAACAGTGATATGGGTTCGCCCCCCGGTTTTTGTTAAAGTGTCACACACAGTATCCAGATGTTTGCAGAACAGTTTGTCAAGGATTTTAGTTAAAGTGTCACACACACTTTCCAGATGTTCGCAGAACAGTGATATGGGTTTGCCCCGGTTTTTGTTAAAGTGTCATACACAGTATCCAGATGTTTGCAGAACAGTTTGTCAAGGATTTTAGTTAAAGTGTCACACACAGTTTCCAGATGTTTGCAGAACAGTGATATGGGTTCGCCCCGGTTTTAGTTAAAATGACACACACAGTTTCCAGATGTTTGCAGAACAGTAGTTCAGTTAGTCCCGGTTTTTGTTAAAGTGACACACAGTTTCCAGATGTTTGCAGAACAGTAGTTCAGTTAGTCCCGGTTTTTGTTAAAGTGACACACACAGTTTTCAGATGTTTGCAGAATAGTAGTTCAGTTAGTCCCGGTTTTTGTTAAAGTGACACACACAGTTTCCAGATGTTTGCAGAACAGTAGTTCAGTTAGTCCCGGTTTTTGTTAAAGTGACACACACAGTTTTCAGATGTTTGCAGAATAGTAGTTCAGTTAGTCCCGGTTTTTGTTAAAGTGACACACACAGTTTCCAGATGTTTGCAGAACAGTAGTTCAGTTAGTCCCAGTTTTTGTTAAAGTGACACACACAGTTTTCAGATGTTTGCAGAACAGTAGTTCAGTTAGTCCCGGTTTTATTTAAAGTGACACACACAGTTTCCACATGTTTGCAGAACAGTGATATGGGTTCTCCCGGCTTATTTATACTTTTTTGACACAGTTTGAAGATGATTTTAGAACAGTTATATGGCTTCTACCGTTAATTAATACTTTTCAGACCCAGTTTGAAGATGGTCCACATCCACCTTCGTTTTTGGTTTTTTATGTTTTTATTTTTTTAAAAATGCTTTTAGTTATTTCCCTGTCCCCATTTCTTTGTAGGGCACTTGTCCCACCCTTACCCCAATTTCCTTCCTTTTGCAGACCTCTAGGACTTTCCAGGACTATTTTACAGCCATTTTTGTGCCTAAAAGTTCGGGTCCCCATTGATTTCAATGGGGTTAGGAGTCCGGGACAAAGTTCGGGTTCTGTCCGGACCCGAACCCGGACTTTGTCCCGAAGTTTGGCCGAACCAGCAGAACCCGGACTTCCAGAAGTTCGCTCAACTCTACTTCTAACTTGTGTATTTGGGAAGTAAGTTGGGTTATAGTATGTAGACGTGTCCGTTTCTCGTGGGCTGCAATTTTGATAAGGATTCCTCTTAAGAATGCCTTGTGACTGTTCCACAATGTGCTGGGGTCTGATACTGTTCCTGTATTCAATTCAAAGAAGTTTGTGATGGCAGAGTTGATTTTTTTCTGGTACTCAGCTTTGGTCAGTAGGAGGGGGTTTAGTCTCCATGGTGAGAAAGTATTTTTTTCTTTTGTTGCGGAGAGCTCTAGGGTTATGGGAGCATGATCTGACCAAGTAATTAGATCTATTGATGTAGAGTCTACTTTTTGTAGTGTAAATCTGTCTACCAGAAAGAAATCAAGTCTGGAGTATACATTATGGGCAGCTGAGTAAAAGGTGAAATCCTTCTCGTTTCCATGGGAGCATCTCCAGGGGTCATAAAGGTCTTCCTGAGAGATTAAGGAGTGTAAAGTTGAGGATGGTTTGCGTTTGGGGTTGGTGGAGTCTAATTCAGGGTTGATAACTTCGTTAAAGTCTCCACAGATAATAATGGGATTGGATCTGAGTGGTTGGAGTTTAGTAAAGAGAGATTTGAAGAAGGTGTTCTGGTGGGTATTGGGAGCATATAAGTTGACTTGGGTGAGACGACTGTTGTTAATGGTTGCTGTAAGAATAAGCTATCTACCATTGGGGTCCGTTTCTACGGAGTAAAGGAGAAAGGAGGCTGAGTCGCTAATGACGATCATGGCTGCTTTCCGTTTGGAATCGGCATTGGAGAAAAAGGTATGAGGAAAGTTTGGGTGCAAACATTTCAGTGGGTTGGAGGTAGTGATGTGAGTCTCCTGAACGCAAATGATTTTGGATTTTGCTTTGAGTGCTTCTTTCCACATGAGGGAATGTTTAAAAAGACTATTGAGTCCTTTGACATTTAAAGAGAGAGTTTTCAAAGCCATTGGGATTGGATTGGATGGGGAGCTTATGGGCGTGTCAGGCGGTACTGTGGAAACGAGAAGGATTTGACCCCCCTTGGCTTAACCAGGCATGAAAAAGACCTACTTAACAACACAGCAGCTATACCAAGATGTACAATAGTTAGGTAAAAGTGGTTGCACCAGCTCATCAAGGTGAAGGGGAGAGGGGAGAGGAGAGAGAGTTGAAAGAAAGAGAGGAGAAAATAGAAATACATAATTGTGTGCATTGCACACCGGTAATCCGGGGTGGAGGGATTCCTAAACAGGTAGAACATTTCTCTAGCAAGAAGATAAAAATATTGAACAATCATTGCTGATAGAGGAAACAAAAAAGTAACAAAAAAAGCAACATTTGAACCCATTTGGGGTCTCAGCACAGGGAAGCGCTGGTATAGTTTAACATTTTGTTTTTCACCTGCGGTGTTGGTGGTACCTGAACTGAATCAGGTATTGTTAGGGTTGCGTTTTTCATCCATGATATGTTGTGGGAAAGTAGGTTTAGGTGGGGAAGGTAGAGTCGGAGGTGATAGGCCCCAATTTTGCAACTGTTTTAAGCCTTGCTTGAGGTGATAGATGGTCACAGGTTTTCCTTGGTATGTGACAATAAGCTTGGTAGGGAATCCCCATTTGTAGATGATGTGGCACTCTCTTAGGATAGATGTCACTGGTGAGAGGTCCTTTCGTAGTTGCACTGTAGCTGCAGATATATCATTGTAAAGAGCGAGGGATGCATATGGATCCGGGAAGGCTGCTATGTACCTGGCAAAGGCAATAATCCAATCCTTGGCTTTCAAGAAGTGTAGCCTTGCCAGCACATCACGTGGTTTGTCTGCTGGAATGTGTGACGGTTTAAAGATCCTGTGCGCTCTATTGATTGTCAGGTCCATTGATAAGAGGGAGGGGACCAGTGCTTTAAAGAATTGCTGCAGATATAGAAGGAGCTCCCCTGGGGTAACGGTTTCAGGAATGCCTCTAATTTTGAGGTTATTCCTGCGTGAATGGTCCTCTAAGTCAGCCAACTTCGCCGTGATGCATTGTAGTTGTTCCGCTTGATGTTGGTGTGCATCCACCAATTCATTGTATGCGGTGGTCTAGTTGCTCATTTGCTGTTCTAATGTGTCCGTTCGATCGCCGAGGTCGTCCATCTGGTGTTGCATTTGAGTGACGCCTTGGTTGATGTCTTTTCTGAGGTCCTTCCTCGGGTCCTTTTGTAGTGAAAGGAGCATGTGTTTAAGAACATTCTCGGACACAGGGTTGTCGGTGGTCAGAAGTGAAGCAAGCGTTTCCGAGCGTTCGGGCTATTCCGAATGTTCTTGGTCGGAGTCAGAAAGTTTGTTCGCGGTAGGATCGCGGGTCTGGTGGAAGGTCAGGTGCTTTTTGCTTACCGGGCCCTGATGAGATGGCGAGGTGTGAGGTGATGACGCTGCTCTGGGTCTGTTCCCCTGCAGTGCTGTGCAGTCCATGTCATCTGCAGGCTCTCCAGAGGAGGTAGAGTGTGAGGCTGGGGGAGCCAATCTACTTGAGGCCCCGGCTCCATCTTGCCTGCCAGTGTGGCGGGCCTCACTGAAGAATTCAGTGAGTTTCCTCAGCTCCGAAGGCTGGGATTTCTTCCCTGTCATGCTGTAGGTGCTCTATGGTCACCAAGTAGGTATACTGGGTTTGTAAAATGCAGATGTAGCAGGTCCTATGTTGAGAAATCATCCCTGTGCTGGGAGAGAGGAAGGTCTAAGCAGCCATCTTAGTGTGCGGCCAAGCTCTGCCCCCTCAATAAAGACTTTAAGGAGAGCTGCTGAAAGGAGATAAGGCATTGTTGAGAAAAAAGATCTCCAATATGCTGGATCCCCACTTCAATCCAAGACTGCACTGAAAGATCAGGAGATAGTAGTTGCAACGAGCTGAGGGTTAGTTGTTGTAATACTTGGTTGTGAAGACCTTGTGATCATTGCAGGCAAGATTTCCATGCAGACATAGTAGCATTAACTATGGCTAGATAGGAATATGGTGGATGGTGGACAAGCCATACAACTCTAAGAAGCAGTTTGGGTGTTGTGGACAGTGCAGAGGATTCAATTGGACACCATGTGGTGGATGAGCAGGATGACCATCAGCATTTGGCTTGGTCCATAAGAGCCGACTTATAGCATAGTTTAATGTCAGGTTCATAAATTTTCAGGTGCATAGATTTTGGAGAGGTAAGAAGAGAAGATTTTATGAATGGTTTTCTGGAGGCTCATAAGAAGGCGTTGACAACCCGATGCAGTTTTGAGTTATCATAGGGGAGGATAGGCAGGCATAACGTCCTCAAAATACAAAGCAAGTGTAGTAGGAGGAACATTTTTGTTAATGCTATGCGTCCAGCTCAGGAAGCCTTAGTTTCAATAGTTTTCATTGAATTTTCGCATTTTACACCAAATGAAAATAGTAACAACAGTTGTATACATTTAGCATACAAGTTTCCTGATCTTACTCAGGGTCTTGGCAGTTGCAGCGGATGGTCGCCCATACAGTTATCAAAAGGTCAATGATCACAATAGGTATAGTAATTAATTCCTTTTCCCCGAGTGCCTTCCCCCGCGCCGGCCACCCCGTGGTCCAGAGCCGGGGGCCCACACGGAATTCAAACACCAAAGATCCCTCTAGTTCCATGAAAAGGCCTCTTCATATGGCGCATGCGCCGGAGAAGAGCAAGGCTTACTATTTATTGGGGTTGAGGATACAACAGCATACAATTATCAAGAAGGTTCTACCTTGAGGTCTCCACTTGTATGTTTTAGCTAATTAAGATGAGAATGGTTAAATATAACAATATAGAAGATAACAAAATTAAATTGAAATGAAAATAAAAAGAAATAATGAACTAACTAAGTTAACAAAACCACCATTTAGTTCATGCTGAGTCTTCATTAAATCAATAAATTTCTCTCTATGACCCATATTGCCTACAGGTTCACCCTGAACTTGGGGGGGTCCTTGTTTAGTCTCAGATATGGGAACAGGTATTCGTACGTGCCTATTGGGACTTCTTTTGGACATCGGACTGTACCCCGAGCTTGCCGCTCATGTAGTGCACTCCAAGCCTTGAGTGTAGCATCTATGGAGGGAAATTTTGGATAGTATAGCTGCTTACCTGTGAGTGCCACAATCAAAAGCAAGGGTAGGTCTCTGTTAGACATCATTGCTCTTTCAATAAGCACCCACAGTTAGTCAGTATCTTGGCAGAACCATGCCTTTATTTAGTCTAATAGCGCTGCATGATAATAGTTGTGAATATTTGGGAATCCTACTCCCCTAGATGTTGTCTTAATAGGAGAGAGTAGGAGACTTTTGTCATTTTGCCCTTCCAAAGGAATTTCCTAAATATCTTGTCTAGGTTAGAGAAGAAGCCTTCTGGTACGCAAATGGGTATAGTGCGAAAATAGTAAATTATTTTCGGCAATACAGTCATTTTTAGAGCCGCTATTTTCCCGAGCCAGGAAAGTTCAAATCTGGAGATATGTTCTAGATCTTGTTTTATAATGTTTACTAAGGGGGGAAGTTGCTTTCGTATGTATTTTCAGTGGGGAAAGAAAGAGTGACTCCCAAATATTGAAGGGACTTATTGGCCCATTGAAATAGGAACTTCTTTTTTAAGATATTCAGGGAAGCTTTTGTGATGAACATAGGCAGGATAGAGGATTTTGATACATTTAATTTGTAAGGGGTCCCATTACTAAAGTAAATATAATTGGGGACAGGGGGCAGCCCTGTTGGGTTCCATTTGAAATATAGAATGTTTTGGACATCGCCTTATAGGTATATATGCGGGCTGTGTAAAGTGCCGTCAGCGCCGAAAAAATGGGATCCCTAAGGCCAGATTTGTTCAACATCGCTTTTAGGTACCCCCAGTGAACCTGGTCAAACTCTCTTTCAGCGTCAAGTGTCAGGAACACTGTTGGCACCTTGCAAGATTCCACTACCTTAAGCAAGTTATACATTCTGCGTGTGCCATCTGGCGCTTGACGGCCCTTCACAAAGTCCACTTGGTCTGATTTGATTAATTGGGGAGTGATTTCTACTAACCTATTTGCTAAGATTTTAGCACATATTTTTAAGTCACTATTAAGGAGTGATATAGGTCGAAAATTTGCCGGGGTATCTGGCTTCTTCCCTGGTTTGGGCAAAGCTACTATCACCGCCTGCAGCTTTTCCTCGGGAAAAGAGGCTGAAGCGATCGCACCGCTAAAGCGTTTTCTCATATAAGGCACTAGTATAGTCCTAAAAGCCTTGTAGTACTCAGCTGAAAATCCATCAGCACCTGGGGACTTGTTGGGAGGTAGTGAGTGAATAGCTTGCATGATCTTTGTCTGTGGTATCTCTATTCAATCTATCAAGTGTGGTGTCTTCTACAGATGGTAAATTCACAGAGTGCAGGAATTTATTTATATCAATTTCTGTGGGTTGGGGAGTAGTTGGGTCTGATTTTAGGTTATATAAACCCTCATAGTATTTGCAAAAAGCATCTGTAATTTTCGGTGTTTTTTTTTATATATATATATATAAGTTGCTAAAAATGTATTAGCTCTATTCCCTTGGGAATAATATGTGGCTTTGGATTTCTGCATAATGATGATTATGGAGCATGGTCAACCTTGTGTCCTGTTTACATTTGTACAAGGCATCTTGAATTTTGGGGATGGGATTCTGTTTATGCTAAGTTTCTCTTGCAATGGTTGTTATTGTTATTATCATGAGAAGCAGTGGATACATTGGAGATCATCAACATAACAGGGGGAGACAGGACAATTTTTAGTTACAACATACAGTAAGTCTGTAGGTAAATATCATCTTACAAGTACACAATTGTTCTGTATCCATGACAACTTTAACCAAACAAGAAATATTGCTGTGTAGTAGTCGAGGAAATTACAAAATGCAGTTAACTGGTAAACAAGGACCCAGTGGTGGAGGGAGCCAGCCTTTAAGGTAGCTCCCATGGGACACTAGACTGAAGGCTCACAGGGAACAATTTTTCTCATGAGCCCTGTCTCTGCAATCAGGGAATCCCCCGCCCACACCTTATGGGATCTCATCTGTGGGGTAGGGAGACTCGCCTAACAAAGAGCATATCATTACAAAAATTCGGGCTTCGCTCTGTGACTCCGTCAGAGCCAAAGAACAATGGTGGTCAGAGCGGGAAGCCTCCAGATTCCCAAAGCAGGGAATCTGACTCTCTCCTCCCTTGGGTCCACAAACAAGCAGCCATTATTGTACATATGAGAATGGCAAAAAAGAATACATTGAAAGAGAAAGATAGAGGGAAAGAAATAAGTGGGGAAAAAAGAGAAGTAAGGAAACAAAGAGAAGAGATAGGATGTAACGAACCTCCGGATATAAAGAGCTTCCCGCTATATTCACATAAAGAGCCCATGATTCCCAAATGGCTTCAAATCTATCCTTTTTGTCTAGTAATTTTTCTATCAGGAGTTCTTGTGCCATGATCCAAGAGATCTTCCTCTGTGTTGCAAGGAAGGATACCTTGGGGCTTTTCCAAGCCCTTGCCAGGGTAATTTTAGCTCCTGTGAGCATAAAGTTTAGAAGGAGTTGTTTAAATTTGGGTAGCCCGACCACTTTCTGGAGGAGGAGTGCTATTTCAGGGGAATGCGGGATGTTGCAGCCTAGTACTGTCTTGGCCATGCGTAAAATTCTCTTCCAAAATGTCTGAATGCGTGGACATGTCCACCACGCATGAGACATGGTGCCTTGCAGCCCGCAGCCATGGAAGCACAGAGGAGAGGAGTCTGCGTAAATTTGAGCCAGACATGATGGAGTGTAGTACCATCTCATCAGTACCTCAATATTGACTTCTATTAGTGTAATGTTCATTAGACCCTTTTGTGCATTTTGAACTGCAAGGAACCAGGATTCCGAATGTATCTGTGCATTTAGTTCATTTTCCCAAGCCTTAGCATTGGCTGGTTTGTCTGTTTTCTTAGCCAGCAAGGCGTATATAATAGATATGCCTCCCCTTTGGGCTGCTGCCTCCGTGCACCATATCTCATAGTCAGTTGGCCTCAGGGGTTTTGTGCTGTCTGTTCAGATCCTGTGCAAAAAGTGGGAGAGTTGTGAAAACCTAAAGTTTTCGCCTTCTGGCATTTCTAGTTTAGATATGCAGTATGTTTTCGAAATCGGACCTTGTTGCGTGAAAAAGTGACCAATTCTGAAAAGGCCCTTGTTGAGCCACCACTTAATGGCCTGTATGTTTAGTCCGGGGGGGAAATGCTGGGTTGTTAAACATGTGAGATAACGGCTTGATTAATGACGTCATGGTTCCTTTCTTGCATAGTTTGTGTGCTAGGGACATAGAGTGCGAAAGGGTTGGGGCCAAGATAGTTGGGCGTACATTTGAATGGCTCCACAAGAGGAAATCAATTGTATGGTTGGGGATTGCCTGTCATTCCATGGTGACCCAGTCCGGTTTGGGACCCTTAGAATAAACTTGTGTTAGTTGGGCTGCTTGGTAATAGGATCATAGGCAGGGTAGCCCCAGACCTCCCTGCTTTTTTAGACGTGTGAGTGTTTCCCTTTGAGATCTATATCCTTTCTTTCCCCAGATAAAAGAGATGAGTTGGGATTGCACCTTCTGGATATGACCTTTGTTTACTGGGAAGGACCTGAATAGATAAAGAATGTGCGGTAATATGTTCATTTTGATCGAGTTTATGTTCGCTATCCAAGACAGGCCCGAGTTCGACCATGATTTTAAATCTGCTGCAATGCTCTTGAACATGGGGGGATAGTTTGCTGCGTATAGTTTTTCAACCAAGTTGGTTAATTTAATGCCTAGGTAAGGAAGTGTCTGTGTAGACCAAGTGAATGAGAGGTGCGTTTTCAGTTGTTCGACTATTGGTTCCGGGACTGAGATATTCAGTGCCAGTGATTTGGCGGTATATAGAGGCTGGGTCACATAATGCACTGGCCAATCACATCCATGCCAATAGTAGCCATAGCTGTGATGGCTTCTAAGGGCAAACTAGTGAAAAGCTTGATGATTGGCTGCCCAGCAGCTATAGAAAAGGCGCCAAAAAACCCTAATACCGAACCCGATCCCTGACTTTTTTTTTAATGTCCAGGATCGGGTTCGGGGCACGGGCACCCCAAAGTCCGGTACGGACCCGAACTTTACAGTCCGGGTTCGCTCAACTCTACTGATAATGTGACAATTGAATGATCAGATATAGGTGATGCTAAAATGCTGGAAGATAATGCTTTGTTAGCTAATTTAGCTTGGATAAAAATGTGGTCAATTCTCGAGTATGTTTAGTGTAGGATCGAGTAATGCGTATAGTCTTTTGAGTGTGGGTTAAGTTCCCTCCATATATCTATCAGTCCTAGAGAATTCAGTTTCTGCGCTGCGGAGGCTTTGTTTGGGGGGTCTCTTTTGAGTGGGGTGTAACGGGTTTGTCTTATCCATAGACAAATCAAAAGGTGTATTAGTATCCCCTCCCATGATTACCATACCCTTCAGGTAGGGGACTAGGTGGATCATCATGTGGTCAAAGAATTTGCCTTGCTCCCTATTTGGGGCGTAATAAGATACCAATGTAATTATTTCTCCATTTAGGGTGTCACTGACCAGCATATATCTGCCTTCAGTGTCCCTAATGATGTCAATCGGGGAAATGTTTGCTCGTTTAGAGAGGCATATCACAACTCCTTTGGTTTTGTTGCGGGCGTTAGAAAAGTAGAGATGCGGGAATGCTATGTGGAGAAACTTCGGGTTGTAAGTGAAGGGGAAATGAGTCTCCTGTAAAAGTAGGATGTCTGTTTTGGATTTGTGGTAAGTTTGGAACAGTTTCCTCCTTTTTAGTAGGGGAGTTCAACCTTTGTGTATTGTTTGATTTAATGTCCAAAACTGTGGACTTGTGGGGAACGTTAGCCATGTGTAGGTGTCGAGTGAGACTGCTGAGTAAAAATTAACTTACCCCATCTGAAGGCCAGGTATGAAGCCAAGGTCCTTTTGGATCGTGCGCAAAGGGGGAGAGTACCTGCTCGTGGGCACAGGATTATCCGGAGGTTCGCTATGGATCGAAAAATGGAGGCAAAAGAGATATTAGAAGGGAAAGGATGGTTATGGAAGAAAAGATTAGGAGTAAGTAGTGGAAGAGAAATATTAGCATACAATAGCAGTAGTTGTAATGGTCTGAGCGACCGCCTGGAGGTGGTCCAGCCGCCCCTCCAGAGCAGTCGCATCAGGCCACGAAAACCTTTCGGTAGGCATGGATATCTGGGGTCTGCTCCTGAGAGGAATCAGTAGTGGCTCTCAGAGGCAGAATCAGGCCCATGGGTGCCGCTGCCACCACCTTGCCCTGTGTTAACCAATATTCTAAAGGCGATGCAGTCAACAAGAGACGGGTATCCGCCAGAGTCTGATGTGATAGTGTTCTGAACATAAAATGGATGAGGGCAGAGAACCCAAGTAGATGTAGTTAGGTAATCAGGGTGGGAGCCTGAACAAGAGCTCCTGAATGCAAATGTGGAACGTTATCCCTCAATTAGGGCAAAGCCTTTGTATACCTAGCTTGGGTATTGTGATGGCAGTGTAAAAGAAAAAAATTCAGGAAGGCTTGGACTGGCCTCCTCCCTTCAGGAGTAGATTGCGGTGCTTGAGTGGTAATCAGTAATCGGGTGGACCTGAAAGTATAAGGCATAAAACTGTTTATAACTGTTTATAAAGGAACAACTTTACAAAGAACTGGGCAATGGCCAGCAAGAAAGGAAAATCTTACAGCCCTTCCAGGGCAGTCTATCACCGTGGATGGGTAGGTGTCTCGGAAGAGGTGATAACAAAGGCCCTTTGAAATGGTTTTCATGGTGGTTGGGCCTCCTTGGACCTCTTCGTTTGCTGCTTCTGCCAGGCTGGTGTAAGTGGGCTGTGTGGGGGTGGCCTTTCTGTTGAGAGATGACCTTTCCATGTTGAAGTGGAGGGGGGATCGTGGGAAATCAGGCCCAGGTGGAGTAAAAGCTTTTCTCCTTCCAGGATCATGGAAAATCTGTACGGTTTGTTTTTGTAAGAGAAATTGAGTCTCAGTGGGAATGACCAGCGGTATGTTATTTTGTTTTGAATCAGTATTTGGATTAGGGGTTTCAGGGCCCTCCTTTTTTGAACCGTATATGGTGAGAGGTCAGCAAACAGCTGGATACTGTAACCTTGTATTTGTAGATTATCAACACTTCGTGCCTTTTTCATCATTTCCTCCTTCACTGAATAATAATGAGGCTTAATGATCATGTCCCGTGGCAAGCCATCAGATCTGGGTGGTTGGAGGACTCTGTGTGCCCTATCCAGTTCTAGGTGATGTGCTGGTACATCGGGGATTAAGTATTTAATCAAAGACGTCACTGCCAGGTGGATGTCTTTTATTGTTTCCGGGAGGCCTCTAATGCGGAAATTGTAGCGTCTCAAACTATTTTCGTGATCATCGATTTTTGACATAGCCGTGTTAAGCTGGTCTTGTAGATCTTGGATCCTGTCTGAGTTTTGGTTAATCCTGGCAATGGCCTGATCAGATTTATTTTCTATAATTTCTATCCTGTTGCCTATGTGCTGCAAGTCAGCCTGTATTGCTGCTGTAATCTGTGCTGCATTTGTGCAAGGCCTTTGGCAAGCATGTCTGAGAAAGCTACCATTAGGGCTGACAGGTCTGTTGGTAGGGGAGACGCTGGCTGTTTCCCTTGCAAGTGTAAATCTGAAGTAGATAGAATGTCACTTTGTGGGGATAGAATATATTGTCCCATAGATCTCCTTAATAGTGATTCCGTGGAGGCTGGTGATATTTCCCCCTGCTGTGGGTGCATATTACCTTCCAGTGTAGTGTCCAGGATCGGGGGACTCTTCCCTGTGTTTTCCCCAATGGTGTCCATCTCCTTTCCTCCTTCTGGGAGCCGTCCGCATGGGGAGATAGGTGCGGCCACCATTTTGGAATGGCCGAGCGGGGATGAGGCCTCACTAAGGAGACGAGTGAGTTCTCTTTTCGCCGATCCGGATGACATCCGAGTGTAGTCTGAGTGTTCCCCCAGCCTAGGAGCTTGTCTGCTGCGCTCTGTGAGGCTCTGGACGGCTGCTGGCGGGCAAAGTGTACGGCGGAGGAGCGAAGCACCGGGACTAAGCAACCGTCTTAGTCAGGTCCGCGCATGCACCCTGTTTATGCTGAGTTTCAAGTAATTTGAGTGTCTCAAGGAGTTTGTGTAGCGTTTGGGCCCTCCACCTCTTTTCCAGACAAGCCCATACATTACACCTTGTGTGCACACCATAGTGAAAATATATTAGTGTCTGGGACATCATTATTTTGAAAGAATTCATTGATCTGACAACGCAGCCACTCCTGTATAGTGGGGTTCTTTAGGATGGAAACATTGTTTCTCCATAGGTATATTGGTGGCCCCTGGTCTTGTTGTTTGATGTCTAAGGAGATTGGCGCGTGGTCAGACCAAGTGAAAATATTAATTTTTACTACCATAACATTTTGTAAAAACGGCATCTCAGATACAAACAGGTCTATACGCCATATGTCGTATAGATCAGAGGCATGGAAAAAAGTGTGTAGTTCATTTCATGAAGCAAGATTTGGGAACAAGCAGTCCAGTTGTGAACCACATGATTGAAATTTCAGCAACAGAGAAACAGTCCTTTCCTTGCTTTAGCTACGCTCTTTTTGAGAGAGCGGAGAAAAGATAATTGCCCCATATTAGGAGCGTAAACGTTTACGATGGTGTAAACAATATTATTCAGTTTGCAGACTAATATGAGAAACCTTCCAGCCTTGTCCCGAATGATATCTTCAAGTTGAAAGGCCCCGTTTTTGCCTATTGCTATTAAAACTCCACACTTTTTTTTTGGGGCCGGTGGTGGTGAATATCTGGGCAAAGTTCTTGTTAGTGCATCTAGGCTGTTTATGATCTGCAAAGTGTATCTCCTGGATGCACAGGATGTCACTTTTTAAGGATGCGGCTTCTTGCCACGTGGCACATCTTTTAAAAGGGCTGTTTAGGCCGTGGACGTTCATTGAGACAAACCTAAGCATCCTTATTCCAATAGAGGAGAATGGTGTGGGTAAGTAGGTATGGTACTTGTGTTAGGTGCCAAGGGAAGATAGTACCTGGTAGTGGTGAGTTCTGGATAGTCCCAGAGAGGTCTGATACCTGTTTCAGGTGAGAGGAGGGGTGTGCAGCCCCAGGAAGAGCGGTTGTCATCTCGTCGGTAGCATATGTAGGTGGTGTGAAAACAAAAAAAACATTAAACTTCAGAACAAAGAACAAAAAAAATAATTAACAGTTTTTTAGAGTGTTTTAAGAAAGAGGAAAAACAATCCTCGTTGTGCGATAATAATCGCAAAGAAGCCATGGGGGTACAGCTTCTGTGTACCAGCTACCTCCTGAGGGATAACTAGAATCCAAATCCTGGCTGGGATAGTACTTAAATGGCTATTTGAGCATTTTCATGTAGTGTCAACCTGTCTCCACTCAGGAGAGACGCGACCCGGGGTTGCGGTAATCCTGGTATCATCTTGGTCTTGTGGCAGGAGGCCCCAGTTTTTAGTCAGTCACAAACCTTCCTCCAAGGATCTCACTGCGAAAGTGTGACCCTCTTTTACAATGAGTAATTTAGTAGGGAAACCCCAGGTATTTGGTTGTTCCTTAGCAGCTTATTGAGAGAGACAAGTTGTTTTCATGCCATCATGGTAAATTGTGATAGATCAGCATATATTGTTATGTTCGAGTATGGGTCAGGTAATGGCATATTGTGTCTGGCGAAGCGCATAAGTTCATCTTTTACGTGGTAGAAATGAATGTGAGCGATGATGTCGTGTGGGATGTTATCTGGGAGATGTTTTGGTTTGGGTAATCTATGCGCTCGGTCCACGATGATTTCTCCAGCCGGAGTAGTGGAAATCAGAGTGGATATAAATTGTAGCACAAAATGGCAGAGCTCAGAAGGAGGGACCAACTCTGCTACGCCACGCAGTTTGATGCTGTTCCTGCAGGCCCTGTCTTCCAGGTCTGCTATCTTGCTTTTAAGAGCATCTAGTTCATCCTCCTTCTCATTATGTTCATCCACTAGTTCATTGTGAGCTGTTGCAAAATCAGCCATTTTATTTTCTACGTGACTGACTCTGTCCCCCACCTCTGCCATCTCTGCCTTAATATTAATTACACATTCCACGAGGTCCCTATGCACGAGGTCCCTCAAATGGAAGGTGGAGGAGCACAAGGTCTCTAACATCCACCAGCTCTGTTATGTCATCATGGAGGAGTTTTAAAAGGACTCCAATGGCAACCTGTGAAGCTCTGGTGAACTCCATGCCCAAGAGGTTTAAGGCAGCGCTGGAAAATAGAGGTGGCCACAGAAAATATTGACACTTTGGCCCAACTGGACATTTTCACTTAGGGGTGTACTCACTTTTATTGCCAGCGGTTTAGACATTAATGGCTGTGTGTTGAGTTATTTTGAGGGGACAGCAAATTTACACAATTATACAAGCTGTACACTCACTACTTTACATTGTAGCAAAGTGTCATTTCTTCAGTGTTGTCACATGAAAAGATATAATAAAATATTGACAAAAATGTGAGGGGTGTACTCACTTTTTTGAGATACTGTAGATGACTTAGAATGACTTGATTTGTGCTAAAGTGGTCTAGCAATTGAGAGTGAAAGGGGGGAGTGATCATACTAAGCCAGTTAGTGAGATAATCTCATTGGCTCATAGTCCGATCTTGTGGGATATCTGGTCCACCTTTATACCAGATATGTTGGGGTTGGATCGTATAACCTGGGCTAGTGGTTCAATCACCAAGGCAAAAATCAAGGGTGAAAGTGGGCACCCCTGACAAGTACCATTATTGATCGAGAATGGGTTAGAGAAAAGACCTGAGGTCCATACCCTTGCACTGGGAGAGAAATATAGTCTAAGAATAGCTTGGAGGAAATTGGCTGTAATGCCAAATTTCACTAAAACTTCTTCCAAATATTTCCAATGAGACCTTTTAAATGCCTTCTCCGCATCAAAAGATATGAGCAGAAAAGGCATTTTAGTGAATAAGATCAATGTATATTATGGTGCTGTCTGAGGCCTCTCTGTTGGGAATAAAACCTACTTGATTGGGGTGAATGAGTTAGGGCAGGAAGTTGTCTACGTGAGAATAAGTAATTTAGCATAAAGTTTAAGGTTTGTATTGAGGAGCGAGATAGGGCAATAGTTTGCTGGATCATGGGGAGACCTGCCAGATTTGTAAACAGTAACAAACACTGCTTCAATGGACTCCACAGGGATGTCACCTGTAGCCAAAAATCTATTAAGGGAATCACATACAGAAGGTGAATTACTAGGTGATCAGAATAGGTTTTATAGCATTGCAAAATCCATCAGGACCTGGGGCCTTATGTAGAGGGAGAGCTTTGATTACTGTCTGCAATTCTGTGTTGGTAAAGGGTTGGGAAAGATTCTGGAGTTGTGTAGGCATTAGTGATGGAAGCTGTAATGTGAAAAGCACTGGATAGCATGTGTGGTGGGTTGTTGGCCAGAAGAGTAGGTCTGAAGGTTGTGAAGCAGTTAGCAATATCTTTTGGGTTTGTGAGTCTTTGTCCTCTTGTGTCAAATAGGTAAGCGATCTTCGATTGCGCTACTTTGTGCTTATATTGATGTGCTAGAACTTTTCACGTCTTGTTCTCCTGAGAGTTCCAAAAGAGAGGGAATCGTTTGAGCAAAAAAGAAGGCCTGTACAGAGTTTACGTGGTTCAGCTACATTAGAGTTGCTGGGGTTAGATTTATTGCGGCCTCTAAAGACCGTATGCGGTTCAGGTAGGGGGTGATGTGGCAGTGCATTTACATTTCTCCTGGGCACCAAGATTTAAAAAGATTCCTCTGATAACTAACTTATAAGCATTACAAAGAGTTGTAGGGTTAGCAACAGAACCATAATTAGAAGAGAAGAAAGGCTTAATTTCGGATCTGACCTGTTCTTGATTTTTTATTTTTTTATAATAAATTTTTATTGATTTCCATGCAAAGAAAAAAGAGAAAGGAAATTCTCATACATTGTATCACATAAACGTATAGTCATATAAGGCAAAGGCGATAAATCAAGGGTACATGTTCAATTGTGCCTGACCCACTGTGAGACGTTGTCCCGCCACAGACAACTATAAGTGATCGGGATCTGATGTCAGTCTTCCCGGTTACCTGGGGGTGGTAGGGCCCCCCCATCGGCACCCCAACCGGGAACTAACTGTGCCGAACGGGAGGGGAGCAACCCCCCCCCCTCGTGAAATGTTTCCTATAATGTGACACCTCAACAGTCGACGGTACATGTAAATCCTGGCTATACTATGGTCAAACCACGAGCGATCATTTTGTACCCTGTCTTAAGCTTACACCCTTGATGATCACAATAAAATCAACATAGGCATAATTCAGGAACAAAGAGAGAAGTTAGAGAGGAGGAGGAGAGAGGATAGAATGATGGAAAGAAGGATAGATAGAGGGGGGAGAATTAAGAGGTAGTTCAAGAAGTTCCCAGCCGGCATTGGGTGGAGCATTATGAAACCAATATCATAAATAGTTGCTAAAGAATGGATACACCATATGACACACTGCTGATGCTAGGGGCCTAATGCAAACGGGAAGTGGCTGGCACCGATGCGGGGGGGGGACTCCCAATGGTATCACATCAGGGGATGCGATTATATCCTTGTAGATGCTTGTGGTCTTAAACTCGAACCATGAGACCCATATTTTGATATGTTTGTCAGTCTCCCCTCTCAACAGGCGTGTAAGTTCCTCCATGTAGCACAAATCGTTCACTTTCTGTAACCATAATTTGCTGGAAGGAGTTTGCGGTTTATTCCACAGGAGAGGAATAAGGGACTTAACCGCATTGAGGAGGTGTGGAGTAATAGAGCATTTATATTGGCCGATAGGTTCTACAGTATTGTGGAAAAGCACAGTCCAAGGCTCCATTGGAAGAGCTGATCCAGTGATTAAATTAATGAATCTGAGAATTTCTGACCAGTAGGGTTGGATGAGTGGACAAAGCCACCAAATATGCGCATGTGAGGCCACTTGACCACAGCTCCTCCAGCATAGAGCAGAATTGCTGGGTGATATATGGTGCATTTTGGTAGGAGTATAATACCACCTTGTGAGCAATTTATAATTTGTCTCGGCCGTCTTTGAAGAGATGGAGGAGGTGTGGGTAAGGGCCAGAATTTTGTCTTTTTGAGTGTCTGTTAATGAGGTGCCTAGTTCAGCTTCCCAGCGGTCAAGGTATTCCGGGTAGTTAGGATATTGCAAAGAAATGAGAGCCTTGTAAAACAGTGATATTACATGTAATGAAGGTTCCTTTGGGAGGAGTATAGCCTCAATGGCTGTTAGTTCCCGAACAGTTCTTAATGGTTGTGGTAGAGAGTGAAAGAACTGTTTAAGCTGTGAGTATCTCCAACGTTCCATGAAAATGAATGATCTTGTGCCAACAATGGATTGTAAAGATTTAAGAGAGTTGGATTGAAGGACGTGGTGCAGGCAGAGACAACCCTCCAGACACCATGCAGTGAATCACTTATTTAGTTTGCCTGGGAGGAAGTAGTCTTGATTCATTAAAGGCATAAGGGGGGAATTATAAGACCAGGAAAATTTCTTATGTAGCGTATCCCATGAGGATAGCGTTGAGATTGTCAAAGGGGAAGTTAAGGGTGAGAGAGATCTGTACCTGGGAGGAATCCAGGGGATGCCATTCAATGCTGTGCTACTCAATTCATGTTCTAGTCCGACTCATAATTTACTATCTCTCTGGTATTTCCAGTCTGAAACTCTACATAGAACAATAGCATAGTAATACATTTTCAAGTCTGGTAGGGCCAGACCCCCCCGATCTCCTAGAGCGAAAGAGAGTAGCTCTGGAGACTCTGGGGCGTTTACCCCCCCCCCCCAAATGAAGCGGGAGATCATGGTTTGGAGTGTTGTAAAGAAACCAGGTGGAATTCCCAGTGGTATCATCTGAAATAGGAAAAGAATGCGGGGGAGAATATTCATCTTAATCACTGCTATCTTCCCTAACCAGGAGTGGGAGAGGTAGGACCAAGATCTAAGATCATTTTTAATGGTGTCCAGTAGGGGGATGTAATTACATCTGAACAGGGAATGAAGGTAAGGGGTCAAATGGATGCCCAGGTATTTTAGGGTAGCCGACTGCCAGTGGAATGGTAGGTTTGGTTTTAGCGATGAGACCACTGAACTGGGGGCATTAATGTTTACAATTTCGGATTTAGACATATTCATTTTAAAATTGGACAAAGATTGAAACTCTTGTAGAGCGGACATGAGGTTAGGCAGAGAAATGAGGGGTTGTTGAATGTAGAAGAGAATGTCATTCGCATAAGCTGCATATTTATGTGATATGTGGCCTACCGTTATCCCATGAATGTTGGGGTTGTGTCTGATAGATGCCAAGAATGGTTCTAAGGATATGGAAACAGCAGGGGTGACAGTGGGCACCCCTGCCTAGTGCCGTTCCCCAGTGTAAAGGACTCACTCAGTACTCCGTTCACCCTGACCTGTGCCGTAGGGCAGGAGTACATTGCAAAAATCCTGTCCAACATCCGGGGGCCGAGTCCGAAGTGTTGTAAGGTCAAGCAGAGGTAGGCCCAGTTCACCCTATCGAACGCCTTTTCGGCATCAGTAGATAAGAGTAGGGTGGGATGGGCATGTCCACGGGCATAGTGGATCAGGGAGAGAGTACGTAAAGCATTATCTCTGGCTTCCCTTCCTGGTATGAATCCTGATTGGTCCGCCGAGATCCACTTAGGTAAGAGGGGGAGCAATCTATTGGCCATTACCTTGGCTAGTAGCTTCATATCTAGGTTTAATAATGAGATGGGACGGTAGCTCCCACAGACCGTGGGATCTTTATTAGGTTTGGGTAATACTGTGATGTGTGCCGTGAGTGATTGCGGATGGAGGGCTGAGGATGCAGAAATGGAATTGGCATAATTAGTTAATCTAGGCAGTATAACCTCGCTGAACTTTTTATAATAGGAGGCTGTAAACCCATCTGGGCCAGGGGCTTTTCCAGCTGGCTTTGATTTCAAGGCCAGCTGGAATTTTTCCAGTTTGAAATCTGATTCAAGGGCCTTAAGGATTTCGGGGGGTGGTTTTGGTGTCTGTGTGTTGCTGAGAAAGTCAAGGATTTTATTGTGTCTGTTCTCGGGGGGGAGATGACCCAAATCACTCTTCACATTATATAGATCTGAATAAAAGTCTCTAAAAGCGTCTGCGATTTGCTGTGAGTTATGAGCCATCCCACCGCCGGGAAGTTTAATTTTGGATATGAAGTTTGCCGTTTTCTTGGCTTGAAGGGAGCGTGCAAGCTGTTTGGCAGGCTTATTACCCCACTCATGTATTTTTTGGGCCACCGAGCAATATTTCCTGTTCATATCAGCTTGTAGCAGATTTCTAAGTTCTTCTCTATGTAAAGTGAGGGCCGCCAGGTGTGAAGCATGTAGTGACAGCTTGTGTTTTCGTTCCAGGTCAGTGACCTGCTTCAGCTTGTCTCTAAGCTCTGTGTTGTGTTCCCTCTTTTTCCTAGCCCCCAGTTCTATGAGCACTCCTCTAATAGTGGCTTTATGAGCTTCCCAAACCAATGATTGGGGGGTTCCCTGTTTGACATTTTCGTTGAAAAATGGCTCTATCTTTTTAGAAATGAGGGCTGTATCAACTGAATTGGATAACAATGATTCATTTAGTTTCCAGTTGTTCGTGCGCTTTGGGAGGGAGGGGAGAATCAGCTGAGCAGTCACTGGAGCATGGTCAGATAGGGTTGCTATGCCTATAGAGGCCGTGCGTAATAGTGGAAGGTGGAAATGGTCTATGAATATGTTATCAATACGGGAGTAAGCATTATGAGTTTTAGAGAAATATGAATAGTCTCTATCTTTAGGGTGGAGTAACCACCAGGCATCCATGAGTTGTGAATCATGGAGTCTTTTTTTGATATAAGATAGACGTTTATAGGGTATCGAGGACTTGCCCGACGAGGTGTCTATAATGGGGCCAAGGGGCATGTTAAGGTCTCCAGCTAAAATGGTCAACCCCTCTGCAAAATCGGCTAGCTTCATCAATACCTGGGATAGGAAGGCAGGTTGGTTTACATTTGGGGAATAAATGTTAGCTAAAGTGCATGGAACATTTCCTATGAACCCTCGTAGGAAAAGGTACCTACCATGATCATCCACGACCATTGTAGTAAGTCGAAAGGAGACACACCTGCTGAACCCAATGGCAACTCCCTTGGCTTTATTAGTGTCCGAGAGACTATAGTACCAGAGAGGAAAATGCGGAGAAAGGAGCTTAACGTTGGTAGTGTGAGTCAGGTGAGTTTCCTGAAGAAATTCTCTATTTTTGTCACAAAACTTTGTAAATAAGTAAATTTTCTCCATCACTGGTGGGCACTGATGAGGCTCCACTGACGGGCACTGATGTGGCAGTACTGATTGGCACTGATGAGGCGGCACTGATGAGGTGGCACTGATGATGAGGCACTTATATGCAGCGATGATGAGCACTGTTAGGCGGCACTGATTAGCAGCACTGACGGGTACTGAGAGGTGGCACTGATATACAGCACTGATGGGCACTGATATGCAGCACTGACGGACACTGCTAAGCGGCACTGATGGGCACTCATAGACAGCACTGATTGGCACTCATAGGCAGCACTGGGCACTGATAGGTGGCACTGATGGGCACTGATAGGTGGGCACTGGTAGGTGGCAATGGTGGGCACTGATATGTGGCACTAATATGCATTGATGGGGCACTGGTGGGCACTGATAGGGGCACTGGTGGGCATATACACTGATAGGGGCTCATTCCCTGGTGGTCTAGGGTGGCATCTGAAGGTGGCACTGAGTGCCATCCACAGTGGGCACTATGTCACTTACCTGGTGGTCTAGGGGGGTCTCCCTGGTGGTCCAGATTGGCTCCCTGGTGGTCCCTGGTCGGCTCCCTGGTGGTCCTGGGTGGGCACATCCCTGGTGGTCCCTGGGCAGGCTCCCTGGTGGTCTAGGGTGGTGATCCGAGGGAGGGCTGTGCTGATAAATCATCAGCACAAACCCTCCCTGTCAGGGATGCAGCCGATTAGCTCTCCACTCCTCAGGTCTGCAGACCTGAGTACAGGAAAGCCAATAAACGGCTTTCCTGTGTTACACTGTGACCAGCCGTGATTGGTCACGGCTGGTCACATGGTAAAGTGCTTCGGATCGAGAGTGGGTTAGGCGGCTGATACACTGTGGGATTAGATGTCAATAGTATGAAGATGAATGCAGCCTGTGCAGGAGAACACTAGGTATAAAAATGGCGGCCTAATAGGCCTCTATAGGCAGCTTCACAGTTCCCACAAAATTTTTAGATTAATGTGACATTCACCAACAGGGGAATATAGGCAGGGTTGCAAGGAGGGTTTTCAGGGTGCACAGCAAGGTGTGTGGTGCACGGATGAGGAACTGGAGGTCTGGCAGCACCGCCGTTCGGGTCCGGATCGGTAGGCCGCAAAAGCCGCAGCCTCAATTTTGGGCCGCCGCGGCCGAGCTCCGCTGATCCGCTCGATACACGGCTCAGATTGAAGATAAATAGCTGGGGAGAAGGGCTAGGGTGCTAGCACATCTCACCCTCCTCTCCCCAGGATGGATGCCTCCAGATTCTGTAAATTTCGGTGGAGCTACGGCGGCCTGACCTGTTCTGATACTCCCCACGACTAAGAAGGGAGGTGTTCATACGCCATATAGTGTGTTGCCCGGTACAGTGGGCGAAGGAGAACAAGATGGACACTCCAAATGAGGATTCAGTAATTTGCTGTAACAGTTGTACATTTAGTCTGACCTAAGTGAACATGTTACATCCGGCACCTCATCCGTAAATGTCAAGAATAGAAAGAAAGTTTGGGGTGGGATTATTACGGCGCCAACAAATAATAATGGAAGCAATAAGTGCTTAAAACATGAAATTTATGATTAACATGAAATAAATAATAAAATAAAATTGGATCAAATAAAAACAGTATGTTTCCTTATACATCTCCATTTTGGTGGTGACACAGAAGAGGTTCCAATTGATCGGTGGTTACAATATCATGTGTTTTCCCAACATGTTTTGCCAGCATTGGCTTCTTCAGGGGATTGTAAGCCACCAAAAACTGTATATAGAACTACACAAGGAACATAGAAATACAAATGTCAGAAAATATACACAATCAAAAGTAACTATTTAAACATACACATTTAATGAACATGGTGTCATTTGCCTTATCCAATAAGCCTGGAGCTTACCCCAGCAGACCCCCCGGGAATCACTACTGAAATCAACACCACTGAAGAGGGGGGGCACCATGTGACCACAGAGGGCACATAACAACCAAGTTAAAATAGAAAATAATTTATAGGAACACATTTTTAATGTATATTTGTTAATCAAGATTTTTTACAGCCCTAAAGAACCAAAAATTCTGACTTTTTATGCTCTACCTAAGACACACAAATCCGTGACACAACCTCCCGGTTGACTTATAATTAGTGTTGAGCGAACCCGGACTGTAACGTTCGGGTCCGTACCGAACTTTCGGGTGTCCGTGGCACGGACCCGGACCCGGACATTTCAAAAATCGTTCGGGCCTGTGGGCTTTCAAGCCATGCCTGGGCTTGCAATGTCAGGCCCAAGCGAGTTGTGATTAATATTCAGTTGGCCCTCCAACACAGTGCCTAAACACACAGAATCCATCTCGTATTTTTCAGTCTTAAAAACCAAGAAATCCCGACATTTTTTAGAACTAATTGTTTATATGTAATTTTTACACAAGGATATTTAATAAAAGATAAAATTGAACCAACAATACACGGGAGACACCAGTGTACCACGGGGGGGAGAAGTCACCACAACTAAAGTCATCACTAAGGGCCCCCCAGACGACCCCATTCGAGGTCCGAATAACCTATTCCGTTTACTGTGGTACAAGTAATTTACACATAC
>BLSH010385474.1:59137-71621 GCA_018402905.1 Glandirana rugosa | reverse complement strand
CCCAGGCCCCATTTTTTTACTTGATTTTAATTTATTTTCCCTATCCCCATTTATTTGTAGGGCACTCACCCTAGTTTGAAGATGATTTTGGAACAGTTATATGGTTTCTACCGTTAATTAATACTTTTCAGACACAGTTTGAAGATGATCCACATTCACTTCCATTTTTGCTTTTTTTTGTTTTTATTTTTTTAAAAATATTTAAAGTTATTTCCCTGTCCCCATTTTTTTGTAGGGCACTTGCCCTACCCTTACCCCCATTTTACTTCCTTTTGCAGCCCTCTGGGGCTTTCCAGGACTTTGCTACAGCCATTTTTGTGCCTAAAAGTTCGGGTCCCCATTGATTTCAATGGGGTTCGTTGTCCGTGCGATCGTTCGGGTTCCGTCCGGACCCGGACCCGGACTTTGTCCCGAAGTTCGGACGGACCAGCAGAACCCGAACGTCCAGGTGTTCGCTCAACTCTACTTATAATATCTGGGTGTGCAAGTTTAACCACTTGGCCTATTAATAAATGACATCCGGGCGGGTGGTTCATTATCCTGACTGGACGTCTATTGATGTCCTCAGGATAATCCGTGATCGCGCGCCTGCGGGGGGCGCGCATCGCGGCGATCGGTGGTGCCGTGGGTCAGTCTGACCCACCGCATTACTGACCGAGGTAAAAGGCTTCTATCGTAAGCCTTTTACCATGTGATCAGCCATGACCAATCACGGCTGATCATTGTGTAAATAGGAAGAGCCATTTATCGGCTTTTCCTCTGCTCGGGTCTGCAGACCTGAGCAGTGGAGAGCCGATCGGCTGCTCTCCTGATGGGGGGGGCTGTGCTGAAAGTTTATCAGTGCAGCCACCCTCAGGATTAGCCCACTGGACCACCAGGGAGCCGACCAGGACCACCAGGGAGCCCCCCCCGGGACACCATGAGGAGGCCATCCAGGACCACCAGGGAGACACCATGGAGGCTGCCCAGGACCCCCAGGGAGCCCCCATTAGACCACCAGGTAAGGGCAATACAGTGCACTGTAGGGATGGCACTGTGCCCATATATGATGCCAGCCAGTGCCATCCCTAACAGTGCTATATGCACCAGTGCCACCTATCAGTGACCACCAGTGCCCACCTGTGCCACCTAACAGTGACCACCAGTGCCCACCTGTGCCACCTATCAGTGCCCATCTATGCCAAATGCCACCTATCAGTGCCACCGCCTATGAGTGTCCATCAGTGCCGCATATCAGTTCTACGTATTAGTGCCCATCAGTGTTGCTTATCAGTGCCGCCTATCAGTGCCCATCAGTGCTGCATATATGTGCCCCATCATCAGTACCACCTCATCAGTGCCAATCTGTACTGCCTCATCAGTGCACGTCAGTCTAGCCTCATCAGTGCCCATCAGTGTAGCCACATCAGTGCCCGTCAGTGAAGAAGAAAATGTACTTATACAAAGTTTTGTGACAGAAACCAAGAAAAACTTTTTTTTTTCAAAAAATTTCAGTCTTTTTTTATTTGTAGCACATAAAATAAAAACAGCAGGGGTGATCAAATACAACCAAAAGAAAGCTTTATTTGTAGGAACAAAACTATAAAAATTTTGTTTGGGTACAGCGTCGCACGACTACGCAATTCTCATACAAAACGCAGCAGCAACGAAAGCTGAAAATTGGTCTGGACGGGAAGTGTTCTAAGTGCCCGATATTGAAGTGGTTAACTGAAAATGTCAGCTGTTTGGTCAGCAGCTACTTACACCCACATGTCACTTCTTTATTTTCATATATAAAGGACACTATAGACCTCCTTAAAACTATTGAGGGTATTCACCTCCCCAAGGATATATGGCTTGAAGCCCTTGATATTGAAAGTCTGTACAATACTATTCCCCACAACAAAGGGATTGGTGTTGTGGAGAGACACTTACAGGAAAGAGGACAACCAGCTCAAAAATATAATCAAATTGCTGTGGAGTTGCTCAGGTTCATACTTACCCATAATGTTTTAATGTTTGGCTCCTCCCACTACCTCCCAGGTGCATGGGGTTGTGATGGGGACTATATGTGCATTATCGCATGCCAACCTCCAACCTGTACATGGGGGGTGGGAGAGGGATCTGTTTCAAATTAAAATTCATGAGGAACTATAGCCAACTAAAAATTTGTTTTCTGAATGTGGAAATCTCTATAGATGAGTATGGCCTTGTAGGCTCATCCCTCTATAGAAAGCCCTCATTCTGGATGCTATACCATCCCACATGCTACAAGCTCCCTTCCAGAACCATTACTCAAAGGTATACCGTATATTCAGTACCTGTGGGTTAGATGAAATTGTAGCAAAAGAAGGTGACTTTATAAAAGCTGCAAAGGATCTATAACACAGATTGAAAGACAGAGGCTACAGCCACACATGCCTTAAAAATGCATACAATAAAGTTATCAAACAGAAGAGAAACGCTCTTGTTTTCTCTAATAAACTTAAAAACTCATCTGAATCTGTTAGAATAATAACTCACTACTCTAGCCAGCATAAACAGATTAGAAAAATTGTTAACAAATTCTGGCCCCTTTTGTCGGCAGATCCCATTGTTAACAAATATGTTAAGAAGTATCCAGAAATCATTTACAAACGCGCTCCATCCTTGAAAGACCGTCTGGTCAGAAGCCACTTTGATAATTCAAACTCGGTTAAACCCAAATGTCCAGGTACATATGCCTGTGGGCAATGTGATGTCTGCCCCTTTTTGGCAAACAGTCGTGACTTTGTTCTTCCTGATGGTCATACTCATTCCATAAAATATAGAGTAACTTTCCAAATGGTAGGAGTGGTATATTTAGCAAAATGCTTCTGTGGAGGTTTTTAATTGGGGAGAACTAAACGTCCTTTTCATGAACTGTTAGAGGAAGACCTGTGCTAAAAGGACTTGTTTTTTGCGCGCCTGTGCGCGTTCGCACGTGCCGAAAACGACACTAAACTGCTCTATTTAGGCTGAGTGCACCTTGCAGTAAGTGCTGTCTGATCTACAGCATGTGAGTTGTTTCCTGTGAGACCTGTAACCTGTTATCTGTTCCTGTGACCTGGCCTGCCCCGACTTTGTCTGATCTCCGCCTGCACCGACCCCCGACTTGCCTACGACCACTCTCCTGCCTGATCCCAATGTACTTCTGCTGTGTGCCTGTTAATGACCCTGCCTGGACCCGACCATCCACAAGCCTGCTCCTTCTGTACTGCACTGCCAGCCTGTTCACGACCCGGCCTGTATGGCCATGCTTCAGTTGCACGAGTGCTCCAATGAACTTCCTACCACCACCAGTGACCCAGTCCGACCCTAGTGCCATCCTGTACTCCCGAGCCACCTGGTACGTGACATAAACAGAGATCACATCAAACCAATGCGCATAAGGCTGATGGACACGGCAATCAGCCGACATGTGGGTTTATACCATAACTTTGATCTAAACATGATTAAATTCATGGATTTGGAACATGCACCAATGCATGGCAGATGTGTCAGTATTGATCAAACCCTACTAAAACTAGAAGCCCGCTGGATTTATAATTTGAAAGCCAAAGAATATCCTGGACTCAATGAAACTCTAAGCTTTAAGCCCTTTTTATAATTACTGCTTTAAGTTTTACACCTGCCCCCCCGGAATAATATTTGCCCTCCCCCTCCTTTTTGTCTTATCCCACAGTAGGGCATTTAGTCAATATTTTGTATAGTAATTAGTTTAATATAATTTGTGTTTTTTTCTTTTCCTATTTCTGTGTATACTATGTAATAGCTTGTTACTTGTCCAATTGATAAACAAGTAGAAACAATAGTTGTTGTTAATAGTCTGTGATACAAATCTGATAAAAAATTGTATTGCTCACGGTTTTGGGATTAATTTACCTTGTCCACTTATATATTATGTGGGGACTGGATATGTGGTCTCTAGCCCCATGTATACCCTGTGTAGTGCCCTTACTTTGCCCCTGTATATTCATCCCAGTCTGCACCCCTGGAGGTGGTGGGCACAATATTCGGCCATACTGATGCCCAGGGCACTGATGGGATTTCCCTGCCAGTGCCCATTTGCATTGCCGTGCCATGCTCTGGGTCTCTCCCTGGGGTGCCATCTCTAGGCATTCTCCTTTGTCCATCTGATCTATTGCTCCCTGTCCCATTGGCCATTAGCAGTGTGGACTGGAGGGGCTGACATCTACCTGATGATGCAGTGACTTGGTCCATATGGACTGATGTCACAAGTGTCACTGGCCACGCCCCATCCGCATTCCACATGGCTTCTTGGGCAATTTAGTTTGTGCAGTGATTGAGTCTCCGGCACATGTCCAGTGATGCCCTCACACCGGTCAGTGACGTCAGACGCCAGCCGAATGGGGGACACATAAAGCCAGCTCCTCTGGCATGACAGCAGCCAGAGACGGAGGGTGACCTGGGAAAGTTTTTTTTGGGCTTGTAAGGTAAGCTCCTTGAAAGATGCTTGAACTGCAATGTATGGGTAAGGCTCTTTACTGTTCCCTATGCTTGCATATGATTGGGATTAAAACCATCTGTGCAAATAATATTTTACCCATATCTATCTGTGGCCCAGTGAAACTGATGACATATCAATATCCTTCATTTCCTCTTGCTTAAAATTTCAAATTTTTTCTTTAAATTATTTATTTATGGGGGCGTGGCCTGACAGCGCATGGAGTAGGACATGTGTCTCCTTCGCTCCGTCCATTACTCCTGAAACACGCTAATCCTGAGTCCCGAGAACACACCCCAACTGCTTAAGGGCCTATCCTGGACGCCCGGCACACACCCGACCATGGCACCACCAAAGGTTAAGCCAGATGCGGCCGCTAAACTGGACAGATACCGCCGGCAGGAGCAGGAAGGCCCGGAGGAAGATGGCGACGCGGCACTAGAGGTAAGAGAGAGACGCCGGGGGCATCTCAGCACTCCAGACAACGCTGACCACTAAGATAGAGGAGATGAGAGTGGACATATCCCTGATCCGCCAGGACATGCAACATTTAAGGGAAAGGGTCACCACAGTGGAGGTTAGCTTGGGGGAGGTGGAGGACGCGATCCCGCTATTACAGACATCCTCAGAGCACATGCAGCACCAAATTAATCAGATGCTTGCCAAACAAGATGACATGGAGAACAGACTCCGCAGGTACCACCTGCATTTCATAGGCCTGCCAGAGTGATCGGAGGGCAAAGACACCACTTCATTCCTGGAACAACTCCTGATTACCACTTATGGCAGGGAGGCCTTCTCCACCACCTTTGCAGTGGAGCGGGCGCATCCACCTCAGGGAGCTCCCCCACACACATTTATTGCCAAATTACTAAACTACAAGGATCGGGATGCGGCCCTTCTTATAGCAAGAGTAAAAGGTAATATAACACTCGGCAATGTCAAGATAGCCATATTTCCAGACTTTTCTATGGAAGTGCAAAAATGCAGGCAGAATTTTTCTGAGGCGAAGAGGCGCCTAAAGATCACACACTTTTTATATATTCTATGCTCTTCCCCGCACGTCTCCGGGTTGAGCATGGAGACAGGGCTGTATTCTTTGAAACTCCTGAAGATGCCATTTCCTGGCTAGAACGGCGTGGTCAAAACAGGAGTCCGAGAGACTAACAGTGAATCATTCTGGCGCAGATATATGGGGTGAGCAAGGATCACCGACCAGACCCCCTCTAAAATCTGCTCCCATTGCCTCCTCCGGTTGCATATTCTGTATTATGCTTTAAGTTCTCCTACATATACCTCAACATGCCCCTGATATACTTCTGTTCTTGTGCTAGCCTTGTTTGTATTCCCCAGAAGGGCTCCCAGAGCAGTTTACTTATGCTCACTATCCTTTCCTGCCCTGAGGCACTTGTACATACTTCATGAGCTCCTGTTTCAGTGTGCCATTACTCCTTTTCCCTTTTTTGGGGCAATTACACAGACCGGGCTCTCAACTCACAATTGACTGCTCCGGATGGGGCACGCAGACTCTTCTAGGTCCTTTTACTCCTGAAACTTACTTTATAAATGTTCTTTGGAGCACTTTTGTATGGAGACACATCAATCTTACTCTGTGTGGAATTTGCACAGTGAAGTTTCGTCCAACCAGAACTAACAGTGTTGGATAAGAACCTCAGCAATCATCGGATTGTAATGCATATGTCACTGTGCACCATTGTTCTCCTGATGCTACGTTTTTCTAGAGACAAGCCTGAGTGTACCTGGCACTACCAACTCTTGATGCCAAATGTAATTATAGGTTGCTATCAGTTAGTACACTGTTTGACTGAGGTTAAGGAGGAGCCTCATTCGTATGTTTCTATTTTGTTAAGGGAAAATGCCCACACCGGTTGGGGTTGGGGTTGGTGTTGGGCTGGGGGGGGGGAGCTATGGTTATATTGAATATACAGTGCACTACATACGTCACCTTCTTGTTGGAACCTAGGACATCACCCCTTTGGTTCAATGTTCTAATATATGTATATGGTTTATTACTGCTAACATTCGAGTATAACTCTGGTGCAGAGACACCCCCCTGTGGCTATTTACAAATTTACATACTGTATATCCTGAAATTATTAAAACCACACGTTACATGGCCTCCATAAAACTATTGACATGGGATGTCTGTGGTCTTGGAGATAGGATCAAACGTAATGCCATGCTGGCATTCCTTAAGAAACAGCTTGCTGGGGTTATAATACTAGTTGAGACCCATTTAGACGTCCGGTTACAGCTAGCTTTTAAAGAGGCCTTGGATTGAATGGGCCTACCATTCAACCCAGAGCACACATGCTAGGGGGGTGTCCGTGTTGATATCCAGATCATTATATTTTGAATTGTGTGATTTGAAAACCGACCCCCAGGGCCGATATGTCTTTGTTCATGCTAAAATCTATGGTGAACAAGTATTAATTATGGCATTCTATGTCCCTCCTCGCTTCTCCATGTCGGTCCTCCTTGAGGGTCTTGATTATATTACGCAACATCTATACTACTTTGAACCCTGCGCTTGACAGATTAAAGCCCCCAAATCAGATGTCTGGACATGCCGCACCCACTCGGTTTGCTAGGATAATAGCTCAGTTTCACTTAATAGACTCCTGGAGAGTAAAAACCATCCGCTAAAGTGTTCTCCTGTTTTTCCACCACACACAATACTATGTCACACATAGATTTTATTTTATTATCGCAATCCCTGGTACCTCGCCTGAAGGAGGCCGCCTTTTGCCCTAGACTTTTTTTGGACCATAGTCCCTACTATGTTACCCTGACAGTGCCTGTTGACAAACCCCCTAGGACGTGGAGATTAAACCCATTCTGGCTCTTCTTGCTTCCAGACAACAAAGTAGTAGGCAATGAATGGCAAAGGTTTTCTCAGGAGAATATGCATACCACCTCATTTTTGAACGTATTGGAGGCATTTAAATTTCATGCCAGAGCATATCTGGTATCTTGCATTAATGATGTTAAAAGGGCAGTGGCTGCGCATGTAGACAAAGCTTTAGAAGAGCTCTCCCTGGCCGAATGTCAATATGAGGCAGATCCTACCCCTGATACGGCTGCTTGCTTTAAATTGCACACCAAAGTAGCAAATCAATTGCAATATGAACTTGCTCGACGTAAACTGTTTTTTTCTCAGCAAAAAATTTTCGAACACGGTGAGAGGGCGGGGAAGTTACTGGCATACATGGTGCATAGTGAGGATAGACCCCCCATAGTAATAACGTTATGTAATTCTAGGGGCAAAGTAATTACAGACCCAGAAGAGGTGACAAATACTTTTAAAAACTTCTTTAACTCTCTATACACATCTACTGCCCCAGAGGACACAAGGCCCATAGATTACTTTCTAAATGAACTTGCCCTTCCGCAGCTAAACCCAGAACAAGCAGAAACACTAGAAGCCCCAATCAAGACAGATGAGATAGCTGCAACTATAGCCAGCTTTGCCAGATCTAAAACTCCAGGACCTGATGGTCTGCCCATCAAATTTTATTCCCAGTATAGCGAGATTCTCCTTCCAAAATTACCAACTTTATATAACCAAATCTTTGAGCTTTCCTCCCTGCCGGCTTCTATGAGAGAAGCCACAATAGTTTTAATAGCAAAACCGGGGAAGGATCCAGAGCTCCCGGAATTGTACAGGCCCATTTCACTGCTGCAGGTAGATATTAAAATCCTTGCCAAAGTCCTGGCAATATGCCTCAATCAGGTTATCCTTTCTCTAATTCATGAAGACCAGGCAGGCTTTATGCCAGGTAGGAATACCTCCTTTAACCTTAGGAAACTATTCATAAATATGCAAACTAATCATGACAATAATGGGGAGAGAGTCATAGTGTCACTAGACAGAAAGCTTTTGATTCAATAGAATGGAAGTATTTATGGAAATGTCTGGAGCGATATGGCTTTGGACCTAAATTCCTCAGGTGGATCTGACTGCTTTACTGCCACCCTGTGGCCAGGGTGGTAGCTAATGGCTGACTGTCTGACCCATTTGGGCTGACTAGAGGGACGAGACAGGGCTGCCCCCTGTCCCCGTTGTTCTATGCTCTGGCAGTGGAGCCCCTTGCAATCTCTATTCGAAACAACCCATTGATTTGGGGACTGCGCTGTGGGGAGTTTGAAGATAAATTAAGCATGTATGCAGATGATACTCTGCTCTATCTTGCAGATTTGGGCTCCTCACTTGCAGAAGCCCTAAGAACTATTGAACATTTCAGATCTTTTTCTGGACTCAAGATCAATTGGGAGAAATCACAAATTATGCCGCTTGACTTGACTCCGCAGACTGAGGACCAGGCGGGACTACCTTTACAATGCGCCAGTAGCATCAAGTACTTAGGAATATGAATAACCAGAACCCCTGCTGATTACATTCCACTCAATATAGAACCAATATTTAACCTACTTAAAACTAAAACACAAATTTGGGCCTGTCTGCCTTTGGGAGAAATGGGCCGTGTCAATTCGATTAAGATGATAATACTTCCCAAAATTCTTTATGTCCTATGGCATGCACCAGTATTCCTGGCACTGAAATGGTTTAAAACTATGGATTCTATTTTAAAACCATTTGTGTGGGGGAAGAGTAGGCACAAATTGGCCTGGGGAATGCTTAAAAACCCAAAAGATTTAACAGGAATGACGCTTCCAGACCTCAGCCTCTACTACATTGCGGCGCAACTGTCACATTTGTTTCACATAGACAAGACAGATAGGGAAAGATTTATGTTACTTGCGTGTCCGATGACCCTCTATGTGCAATAACTGTAGGGGTGGTTAATGATGATGTTAGAGGGAGTAAGCAGAATGCCCTCCTAAAACATTATAAGAATATATGGTAAATAGCATCCACGAAACTTGTTCTACCCCCCAAAACGACTACACGTCCATTTGGCACAACAAGACCCTCCCAGAATTTTTAATACCAGACTCAGAGATTTGGTGTAGGAAATGTATTCTTTATTTATTCCATATCCTAAAAGAGGGTACACTTAAAACATTTGTTGATCTAAAGGTAGAATTCGGGCTCCCGAACAGTATGTTTTTTAGATTTCTACAGATACGCCACGCAGCGCACTCCCAGTTTCGGGGGGCATTCCCAGATCCCACTCCTAACCCCTTAATGGCAGCAGTCAAAAGCGAGGATCCACAGAAGTTAATCTCTACCTTCTATAATATGTTACTCACACCCCATGCAACAAAGTTAGCCTACGATTTAAAATCCGATGGGGAAGGGATTTGGAGAGGCTCGAGGAGGAGGATTGGAGTGAGGCACTGGACGCATGCAAAAAGGTTTCACCTAAATTGTCAGACAGATTGACGCAGTTATACATCCTCCACCGCGCATATCTTGCCCCATCCAGAATAGCCAAATATGATCGGGACTGCTCCTCCCTCTGTACCCTATGTAGGCAAGATATAGGTACTTTTTATTACCTTTTGTGGACCTGCCCAGCCATACAAGGATACTGGAAACAGGTGACTGATTTTTTTGTATAACATTATGGGCTCCCCCATGACGCTTAATCCTAAAATATGCTTGCTAGGTATTCCTACAGACTATGTATTTGACACGTTTACCATGATTTTTTTACAAGAGTCGTTATTCTTGGCCCGGAAGGTTATAGCTAAGTTGTGGATGCGGCAATCTCCACCCACCCTGGCTGATTGGATAAGGGAGGTTAATGCCACGCTGCCATACAAGAAATTCCTATATATCAATAGAGGATGCCCCTCTAAATATAACAAAATCTGGGACCGATGTCTTAATTCTTTTTCAATATTTTTATTAATAGTTTCAGTGTTACAGAATAAACAACATGCTCAATACAAATAACACACAGATGTTCCGTCCGATAACAATAGAATGAAGCAATGCTATTACCCAATGAACCATCCTGGGTGTATGAATAGATATATCAAACAACTTGGCGGGTATAGCCATTAATGCAAACCTTTAGAATAGTACCAGAAGGGAAGGAGGAAAGGGTATGGGGGGGGGGGGTACCAGTGTTCCCGTCTATCGGTGGGTGATACCAGGGAGTCAGGCTTTGATGGTGCACTTCGGGTGAGAAAGCCAAGGTTCCCAAGTGGATAGAAATTTAGGCAGTGACAGGTTTTTCCTTGCTAGCATTTTTTCCATTTCACATTGCAGATTTAGGTCTGCAATTGTCGTTTGGAGTGAGGGAGGATCAGGGGATTTCCACTTCCTGGTAATGTTTAATTTGGCTGCCAGTAGAATGTGTATTATGACTGTCCTATATTTCCCGGGGAAGTTGTCTAGATTTAGGTGCAGGAGTGCAAGTTCAGGGTTAGGGGGTAGAGGCTTTTGTGTGATAGAGGAAATCAGGGCAAAGATTTGTTTCCAGAATGTGGTTAGCGTTTTACAGGACCAGAGGATGTGGGAAAGGGATCCGATGGAACCACATTCTCTCCAACATGAGTTAGGGGAGTTTGGGTATATTTTAGATAGTCTGTAAGGAGTGAGATACCACCTATAGTAGTAGTTTTATGAAATAGTTCCCAATGATTACTGCAATGGGAGGCTTTGTAGGTGTATAGGTATGATTTGTTCCATTGGTCTATTGTTGTGGTTCTGTTTAGTTCAATATCCCATTTTAGTTGTGAGGGAGGTTGCTGTTGTGAGTACTTTTCTAGAAGGAAGTTATAGATTGTGGAGATGCTGTGTTTTGGGTGGGTTGGTTGGGATACAAATAAGTGGATCGGTGCTGGGATGGACGCCGAGGGCGGAAGGTTCAAGGTTTGCATAAGGTGGGCAATTCTGGAGTAGTTGTATTGTTCTGACTGTGGTAGGTTAAATTGCTTGTGTAGGGTCGTAAATGGTTGAAGGGACGTATTTGGTTTTATGTCTTTTATGTGGTGTATACCCAAGGAAGACCATCTCCTCAGTGAGATATCTGGGATTAAAGTTTCTATGGCCGAGAGTGGGATGAGGTATTTTTGAAGGGGCTGCCTGGGAGACTCAGATGATGGAAGGCTTTGCCAAGCTTGGAAAGAGGCTTTTAGAGTAGGTGGAAGCAGCGATTGTGGCAATTGTATGCCAGCTGACAAAAGTAGTAGTGAGTTTGTTAATTTATTGGTAGAAGGGCCGTTGGTCTCCAACAGAGACCAGGGTTTGTTGCTGGTGGGGTGCCACCAATAGTATATTTGATCCAGAGCCGCCGCTTTAAAGTAGGTTTGGATGTGAGGCATACCAGTGCCTCCTTTGTGGTGGGGCCGTACAAGTGTGTTGCAGGTAGCTCGGGGGGGTTTGTTTGCCCAGATGAACTGCGATATCATTTTTTGTATCGTGTGAAAGAAGGATTGGGGGATTGGGATGATGAGAGTTCGGAAAAGGTAAAGTAGTTTGGGTAGAATCAGCATTTCAAATGCCGCGATTCTACCCAATGTTGAGAAGTATTGAGATCGTACTTCTTTGAAGAGTTTTGGCAGTTGTGTCAGGAATGTTTTGTAGTTAAATTCAAACAATTTGTGAGGCGAAGGTGTTAGTCTGATACCTAGGTAGGGAATGAACTAGTCCGACCAAATGTAGGGTAATGTTCTTTTTAGATGAGCGGCCAAATTTACAGAGATGTTGAGAGGAAGGATGGTAGATTTAGTCGAGTTTAATTTATAATAGGATATCAGAATACAAGAGAGTTGGTTTTGCAAGTGAAGGGCGTTAAGTCGTTTGGGAGGTGGTTAAGAGTGACTATAGGATAATATTTAATTTGAGCTGATTTAGATGGTAGGAAGGAGAGTTGTAGAGACATTTAAACCGGCGAGTAGATTTTTCTTGTAATGGGATGTAAACCAGCCTGATCAAGTAAGGGATGGATCCATAGTCTGATTGTGGAAGCGGAGTGTTTAACAAACTTAAATTGATGTTTTGTAAGGACTGTGTTGACGGTTTTGAGAAGTTTCTTCATGCTAGAGTTATGAAGAGTTGTAACCCATCTTAGCGCCGTAAAC
>BLSH010385474.1:44642-58067 GCA_018402905.1 Glandirana rugosa | reverse complement strand
AAAACAGTTCACATTGGAAGTTTCGTTTAGCTCAAAAAAAGCCTGGTGCTCTTCCTTAATGGTACGAATGTTGGCAGGGTCCACTAGTAGTGATGGGTTAAGTCTCCAGGAGTTCGTGACGGTTTTCAAGCGAGGGCCCACAGTGATGGAAATGGGAGAGTGGTCTGACCAGGATATGGGGCCAATAGACGAGTCTGATATTTCTTGAAGAGTTCTTTTATCAACGAGAAAAAAGTCTATCCGGGAGTATGAGAGTTGGGAATGTGAGAAGAAGGAGAAATCAGTTTCTGATCCATGTTGGCATCTCCAAACATCGTACAGTCCGAGAGAACGGATGAGTGGGTTGAGGGCCGGTCTGCGGTGTCGGGTGGTGGGCTTGGCGTCTAGTGATGGGTCTCCTATTAAGTTAAAATCTCCTCCTATGATGGTCCTAGTAGTTGTGTTTAAGGGTATTTTGTGGTAACGTTTTTTGAAAAACCGGAGGGGGTGTTTATTCGGTCCATATATGTTCACAATGGTAAAATGGGTATTGTTCAATACACATGAGAGGATGATGTATCTTCCAGAGGGGTCCAACGTAGTTTGTTGCACTGAGATGGTTAGGGAGTCCCTCAGGGCTATGAGAACTCCCTTCTTCTTTTTATTTCCGGATGCCAGAAAGATTTGTTTGTAGTTAGCCAATGTAAATTGGGGGGTCTTTTGAGCAGAGAAGTGGGTCTCCTGGGCCATGATTATATTGGCCTTTACTTTGTTCGCTTCTTTGGCTAGTAAGGATCTTTTGTACGGAGACCTCTGACATTCAGAGATAGGATTTTAAGTGGCATCGTGCAGCCTGTTAGTGTTGCAGGTGGCTGATGTGTATTAGAATGTCCTTGTTAAGTGGAATGGGAACAATGCTGGTACCCAGGAATTATGAATAAAAAAGGGGAGACCGAGAGGGAGGGGTCTCGGTCTCAGGGCGCAGTATTCCTACTGCGCTCAAAAAGAAGGGCAGGTGGGGGTGCAAGGTCTACCAACAAAAACTGGAGGGTGAGACCAAGTCAAACAGTTCAGGCAAATGGCACCGCTGAGTGGGGTCCTGGGCTGTCGGCATCGGTTGGTGCGGGGACAACCGGGTAGGGTGGATCTCTTCATCCCGTCTGTTGCAGCTCGTTGGTGTCCATGGGGGGGTTGTAGCGGTCCTGTTCGGTGGGGAAGTCTTGTGGTAGAATATGCCACATTTGTAGGAGACGGAGTCCCTCTTGTAGTGTACGTGCTACAAAGGTTTTGTTGAGGTGAGTAATCAAGAGCTTGTTCGGGAAGCCCCATTTGAAAGGTATCTTGTGGTTAAGCAGAGCTTTCGTTATGGTGGCTAATTGGCGTCGATTTTCTAGCGTAGTTTTTGACAGATCCGCATATAGTTGGATGACGTTAAAGGGGTCTGGCAGTCTATTGCTCCTCCTCGCTGCGTACATAACTCTTTCCTTGGTGTTGAAAAAGTGTATACGGGCCAGTACGTCCCTGGGGGTAGACGGGGGGAGATGCGAAGGTTTCGGCAGTCTGTGCGCTCTGTCGATTTCCAGTTCTCTATCCATCAGATCCGGAATAAATGCCCGCATCAGAGATTGTAGGAAGGTTTTCAGATCTGATTGTTGGATCGATTCTGGGACATTTCAAAATTTGATATTATTTCTGCGTGAGCGATCTTCTAGATCTGCTAGTTTGAGATGGATCAGTTGAATATCTTCTTCATGTGATGTGACCGCGTCCACCATTTCGTTGTGAGCTCTTGGAAGTTCTCCGACCGCCTTTTCTATGGTCTGGATGCGTTGCTCATGTTTCTGTACCGTGGACATCAGGGGGGAGAGTACTGATGAAAGGTCCAGGTGCAGAGTGTGTCTTAAGGATAACAGCATATCTTTCCTGACCTGTTCAGAAACCGGTTTGTCAGACACAAAGAGGTCATCCAGGGCTGGCTTAGCGTGGGACGAAGGGATTGTCGGTTTGTTCGTAGGAAAGATCGGGTGCCCGAACGATGTTTCAGTCAGAACGAGCGGAGGAACGATCGAACGGGCGATTTCGGGCTCTTCCGTCCTAAGTCTAGATTTCGCCGGGCTCTAAGTAGTGGGGGAGGGTGGGGGAGAGAACTCACCCGAGGCACCTGGAGGAGTGGAGGATCCATGTAGTTCCCTCGAGGGTGAGGAGAGAATTGTGGCTGTTTCTCCTGCTGTGGGAGCAGCGCCATCTTGGGTCCCCATGCGGCCTGGTGCTGGATAGAAATCAGTTAATTTCCTAGGAGCTTTGAAGTCTTTTCTTCTTTTGGACATTCCTGGAGGTGCTAGAAGAGATCAGGTATACGTGGAGTAGTTGAAAGTCCCGTTGTCAGTCGTGGGTCAGTCGTTTTTTGCCGTTTAGCACAGGAGCTGTGGATTTAGGCAGCCATTCAGCAGTTTCGTCAGGCCACACCCCCCCACCGATGTCTTAATTCGTCTTCTACTTGTGCCTAGGACTTCTCTGTTGGCTCCCAGATATATCTATATACACTTTGTTTAGAACATATTCGAAACCCTATTACCGGACAGAATTACTGTATAATCTGTATTGACAAGACTAAAGACTAGATTTGAGCGAACCCGAACTGTAAAGTTTGGGTTCGTACCAAACTTTGCGGTGTTCGGGACCCAAACCCGAACTTTTGAAAAAAGGTTTGGGTTCTGGTATTTTTTTCCCGCTTGTTGAATAGCTGCAGGGCAGCCAATCAACAAGCATTTCACTGGTTTGCCCTTAGAAGCCATCACAGCCATGCCTACTAATGGCATGGCTGTGATTGGCCAGTGCATCATGTGACCCAGCCTCTGTATGAGCTGGAGTCACGTAGTGCTGCATGTCATATGCTCTCAGGCTGGTGTAGAGGAAGGATGCTGCTGGTGCTGTGAGGGACAGATTGCTGATCTAATAACATCTCATCCTGCATTACAGAACGATCTAATTGTGGACTAGGAAATTACTACTACTACTGCTTTTAGGGACAGATTGCAGATCTAATAACATCTCATCCTGCATTACAGAACAATCTGACTGGACTAGTTAGAATCTACTGCTTAGAGGGATAGATTATTGTTCTAAAATCATCTCCTAGTTCTATAGGGTCAGGTTCCTACTGTTGCTGTAAGGGACAGATTATTGTTCTAAAATAATCTCCTAGTTCTATAGGGTCAGGTTCCTGCTGTTGCTGTAAGGGACAGATTATTGCTCTAAAATCACCTCCTACTGCTATAGGGTCAGATTCCTGCTGTTGCTGTAAGGGACAGATTATTGTTATATCCCCATTTCTTTGTAGGGCACTTGTCCTACTCTTACCCCCACTTTTCTTCCTTTTGCAGCCCTCTAGCCCTTTCCTTTTTTACAGCCATTTTTGTGCCCAAAAGTTCGGGTCCCGATTGATTTCAATGGGGTTCAGGGTCCGGGGTCAAGTTCGGACCGAACCCAAACTTTTCCACGAAAACCCGAACCCGAAAATCCAGGTGTCCGCTCAACTCTACTAAAGACAGGTGAGATGAGTTACACAATGTGAACGGCTGTATATTTTATTCCAAATGAACTCTGAGTGCACTGTATGTTGATTTACCTCAATAAAAGTTAATTAAAATAAATAAATAAATAAATTACTTGTAAAATGTACATTCAGAAAGAGTACATTATCATTTGGATATGTGAAGTAGGTAAATGAAACCAATAACAATTGCTCAGTAGCTATGACTTAACCGTGTGTAACCGGGAAAGGTCAGATATCATTCAAGACTCAGTTAAACCTCCTAAGTTAAATAATGTTTATACCGCCAACAAGCCCTTATGTTGAAACCAAGGGGACCATTTTTTCTGAAGGTAGGGGGTTGTATGATGTAAAGAGTGGTATAACTTCTCAACTTTACAGATGGCATCAATCCTAAGAGGCAGACTGGTAATGCAGAGACTGGGGGCTTTCCAATGCAAGGCAATGGTCCAGAGAATGGCTACACAAATCGTATGACACAGCCTCATGTCTAGTACCGTTAGATTCTCTATGGGAGCAAAAAGTAGGGCCTGGGGTGGGGCAAGGGAGACTTGAGTCTCCGCTATAGTAGAACACAAGGATTCGATTTTCCTCCATAACAGAGCCACCTGAGGGCAGTCCCAAAATATATGAATAAATGTCCCAGGTGAATCGCACCCTCTAAAACACAGTGGAGAACATTCTATGCAACCTAGTTGGTGTGTAATACCACCTGGTATGTAATTTGAGAGCTGTCTCACGGATATTCAGGGATCTAGTACTTTTTGAAGATTCACTATGCATTCTGAGCAATTTAGCAACCCCTGCACCAACCCACAATCTTCCTCCCACTTAGATCTATGAGGCAGTGGACCATTTGAGTCTTGCGAGTTCAGAAATGCATACAGTTCAGACGTTAGGGCCCTACCCCTGGGTTTATCTAGACAGATAAGCTCATATAGAGAAGGATCTGTCCCCTCTGATAAAGCGCATTGTGAGGAGTAAAAATGTTTAATTTGGATATAATGAAAAATTTCCCTGTTAGGTGCCTGATATTGTTCCTGTATGTCTGGGAAAGAGATAAACTCACCATTCCTGAACAATTTGTGAAGGAAGACTAACCCAGAGTCAGTCCAACACTCAAACTCCAGATGGTTACCAAAGCCCAGAGGGAAAGAGGGGTTTCCCAAAAATGAAGCCTGGGGTGGGGCAGGGGATGTTAACGAAAATCTTGACTTATGTGAGTACCATAAACGTAAAGAATGTGCTACCAGGGTGTTCTTCACGGTGATATATGAGAGAAGAGTTACCTTACTCCACAGCAGGCCTGGCAGGAAGTAAGGGGTGATGGACTGAGCCTCAAATCTAACCCATGGTACCTTGGAATCAATGATGTTCCATTGCGCAACTTGAGCCAGTCTGGAGGCTAGAAAGTAGAGCCATAAGTTTGGAACCCCCATCCCGTCATTCCTGGAAGGTGTGTACAGTACTGCCTGTGAGAACTTAGGATGAGATTGTGCCCAGATAAAGCTGTTAACTTCTTTCTGAAAGTTTACAATTGTCCTCTTAGGGATACTAAGTGGGATTGACCTGAACAAATATAAAATCTTTGGGAGGATCATCATCTTTATAGCTGTGATTCTACCCAAAAATGAAATCATAAATGACCTCCATTGTTTCATTAATTGTTTTAAGCTGGCAAAAAGGGAAGTGTAATTCTGTGAGATGAGATTGTTGATGTTAGGGGTAATCTGAATTCCTAAATATGGTAAATGTGTCAGGGACCATTGAAGCTGGAAATTTCCCTTAAGAGTTTGAAACATTGTGCTTGGGATATTGATCGGCATCCCAGCCGATTTCCCTAGGTTGATCGTAAGGCCTGATAAGTCAGAGAATTTATATAGCAATAGCGCCTGAAGAAGGTTTGGCATAGAAATTAAGGGGTTTGTAATAAAGAGCAACATATCATCTGCGTACATACTGAGCTTATACTGTTCGTTCCCCTTAATATACCCGGTGATATCTGGTTGTTCTAGGATGGCAATGGCCAAAGGCTTAATAGCCAGCGCAAATAACAGTGGAGACAGGGGGCACCCCTGCCTTGTCCCCCTGCCAACGCTGAAAAACGGCAAGGTACTGACAGAAATTCTAATCCTAGTCTGGGGATTGGTGTATAATGTCTCAAAGACTTTCAAAAACTCCCCCTTGAAACCAAAGCGTCAGAGGATTTCCCCCATGTAAGGCCATGTCACACTGTCAAAATTGATATCGAGGCTCAACATCAAAAGAGGCTTTGAGGTAATATTGGCGTCTTGAACTACATTGGCTGCCAACCGAATGTTATCAGTAATCTGCTTCCCTGGTATGAATCCTGATTGAAAAGGGGAGATCAGGCCTGAGATTACCACCGCTAGCCGATTGGCCAAGAGTTTACTAAAGATTTTAACATCATTGTTCATAACTGACATAGGGTGAAAATCTCCTGGATTTAAATGGACCTTGCCTGGCTTAGGGATCAGGGACATACTAGCCAGCAACATTCAGAAGCCTTATGCGCGGTCCATATCGTGGTAGTTGGGGAGTCCGGGGTAGTATTAAGGCAAAAGTAAAAATTACCCCTGATAATCGCCTGTGTACCGGGGTCAGTGATCAATGCTTCATTAATCCTCCAGGTGTAAAAGTTATGCTGTAATCCTATAAAAGTCGTGGTGAAGGACACTATCTGATGGTCTGACCAAGGGCAGCAGTGTATAGAGGCTGATCTGGAATTCGCTAAGATGATAGGGGTGCAATATATGTAGTCTAATCTGGCATATGTGTCATGTGGATGGGAGTAATGGGTATAATCTTTTGCCCTCACATTTAGAGCTCTCCAGGAGTCAATCAATTGGAGAGAGTTTAACTGTTTAATCATTGCTTTGGAAAAGGAGCCAGAGCCAGAGGAAAAGCGACTTCTATCTAGCTGGGGTGATGCCACCAAATTGAAGTCCCCTCCCAAAATCATGTGGGGTGACTGATACTCCTTCAGTTTTTCAAAGAATGACGTGAAAAATGAGGGCTGTCTCTCATTTGGGGCATAAACATTCGCAATCATGAGTTCCCTGCCAGAAAGACAACCTTTTAAAATGATGTATCTGCTATCACAATCTCTATATATATGCTGTACCTGAAAGGCTAGGGATTGATTTAGAAAGATGGTGACTCCTCTGATCTTGCTTGGGGTCAATGTGAAGAATGAATGATTGTAAGATCTGTGAAAGTAGGTGGGGTGATTGAATTTGGAAAAATGGGTCTCCTGAAGAAGAAGAATTTTGGCACCTAGGTGTTTATAGTGTAGAAATGCCTTCTTCCTTTTATTCAGGGAGTTAAATCCCTGCACATTATGTGATATACACGTGATTGCCATCTGAGTATTGAATAGTACGGTACCCCAGGAAATTTATTATGTGAATGTTATGACCATGTAGAAGGCTGGACAGGTCAGGGAGTAGCCATCCCACACACATTGAAGTTGGCCATAATTTAGGGTTCTGAGCTCAGGGCAATTGTAAATCCTGTGGGATGCCATTAAGAAGTATAAGTACTGTTCCCCAAACAACATGAAACCAAAGTATTGAAAATATAAAACAGATAAAGAAAAGAAAATCAAGATATTGAAAAAATAACTTGTAGTCGGGATCAGAAACAGTAGAGGTATCTGATCTGCAAAACCAGAACAAGAGATCCGAAGATCTCCCACACAGTGTACCCGAGGCGCACTGGGAACATCCCGAAGGACTGCCTCCATGCGAGTCAGGAAGACCAAGGAGGGGTAGCTTGCCCATCCACGGTGACAGAGGAATAAGGCCTAAAGAAAATGATCAAATCATCCCACAATTTTATTGTCTATGAGTTCCGTCCAAGCTGTAAGTAAGGTAAGTAATACAACAGTAACCATCCTCCATTGGCAGAACTAGGAAAATATCAATAAGGGAGTCTTGGGGGTCTTCGTCCTGTTGAAAGCCAAACAAGATCCGGAAACCCATGTGATAGACATAAATGCAGGCCAGAGGAACCTGTGTATTAGGGGATCTGGTGGCAATAAAAAGGGGATATGTAGCAGTCATGTTTGGGCAAAAAGCACATGGGTGAATGCCTTTAGCAAAGTCTCCAAATATCTTCCAATCCCATAACTTGGATCCAGAACTGACTCTGCTACTATAACATCCAGAGTGATATCCCCTGAAAAATAAGGAGGCAGAGTCACTATATGAGATTCCAAAAAGTTTGCCGCCGGGGGGAATGGTATAAGAAGGTAGATCAGGAACTCTCCGGAGTAATCATGAACTACAACAGTCTACCATAACTGATTGCCGTAGTGAGTTCTATCCAGCTTGCTCGTGCAGCTCACCCTGACCGGCATTGTGGCGGGTCCTGCGGCGGTCTCGTCTAGGTGGAGGAGTGCTCCAAAGAGGGGAGATCCTAGGAGACAGAGGGGGGCGCTGTGCCTGAACCTCCTCCAAGAGCCCCAACTTTACAAGAATGTCCCGGCCCTCTGGTATTGTGGTAGCAATGTATGTGGAGCCATTGTGGGGAACAATCAACTTGAAAGGGAAGCCCAAGCGATGTCTAATACGTGCTGCCACCAAAGCAGTGGTGATATCCTTAAATTTTCGCCGTCTTTCAAGCATGGCTTGTGACACATCTGGGTAAATCTGTATGGCAACTCCATCCAGGGTAATGCCCGGAGTATTCCTTGCAGCCCTTAGGATCTCCTCTTTGCTTAGAAAATCCTTTAAACACAGGACTATATCCCCAAGTGGTTTGTCTGGTGGGGGCTTTGCTCTGAGAGCTCTATGCACTCTGTCAAAAGTGAATGAAGCGGCCGCCACATCTGGTAACAGGCTTTTGAATAATCTGATCGTATAGGGGATCAGATCGGTGACCGATTCCGGTACTCCCCTTATACGTAAATTATTACGCCTATTTCTATTGTCGAGATCGTCGACATGTGCCTGTAGCTGTATGAAGGCATTAGAGAGGGCCTCATGTTCCCTATATAGATCGTTATATGTGATGGCAAGTTCAGCATGTTTTGATTCTAACTTGTCTGTATGGGCTCCCAGTGAGGCTATCTCCTGAGACAGTAGAATATATGGATTGCTGTCAGTGATGACCTCAAATAATTAGAGTGGTACTGCCCCATCCCGTACAACATAAGTAGAAACACAAGAAAAGCCCCCCTTGGGACTTTATATGAGGAGACTGACTCACTAAGAACAAGGTGATATATATAAAATGCTGATATTTATTTGTACATTTTTTAAAAAAAGAGCAAGAAACACAAGCACCCAAAAGGGTGGTAATTCACATCATGGACAACACATAAAATAATAATGACATGTGACACTAACAAAAAGAAATATGTAGAGAAATAGCCAAAATGGCTTAAAAGAAAAGAACTACTGAATCTGCTTAGGTAGCAGACAAAGATCGAACGTGTTTCAAAGATGTTTGATCAGATATCTTCCTCTGGGGTAAGTGGTCTTGAAGTTAAAAACAGATCCTATACGTATCCAAAGAAAAAAGAGGGGATACATAACATAAGTATCAAGTACATACATGAACATATCAAATAATGTCATCCATAAATAACATGTCAAAATACTAACCATGTTATACTATCTACTATCTCCTGTGACAGAGTGGTGGTGGACTTTTGCAGTTCGTTCTGAAACTTGGAGATTAGCTTAAAGCATAAGGCTTCTAAACTTTGATCCAGGGCTTCTTTAGTAAGTGGAGAGCACTCACCGTCCATTTGCAGCCGCTGCGGTTTCTGTGTCAGCTGATGTGCTGCGGAAGTCTCCGACCGTGAGGCCTTTCTATTGGCGCCGTGCCCCGCCCTCTTGCTCTGCTCGCATGCCCTGAGCACATAATGTGTAAGGGACCTTTGGGCTCCTCTGCGGCGCTTCTTGCCGGAGTTTTGCATGCAGCGCCTGCTGTGTGAAGTAGAAGTGATCGTGTGGAGTGCCAGAGCAGTCTCTCGGCACCGTAATCGCGGCTGTTTCCCCGTCCGAGACCGGAGCTCCTTTTAGGTGCATCCACTCTCCACCATGCCGCGCATGCGCCCGCCCACAGATAAAGATTTTATCCCTGGATTAGTGTTGGAGTTTTTTTAGGATGGATTTCTAGAAGGATTTCTGGTGAGTGTTAGGGGTGTATATGTTGGCAAGGATTAATGGGGAGTAATTAAATGTAACTGATAAGATCTGAAACCTGCCTGAGGGGTCCTGTTCAACTTGGGAGAGAAGGAATGATACATAAGAATGCACTGCAATCACCCCTCTTGCCTTCTTATCTGAGTGGGCATAGAAGCAGTGAGTATAAAGCCTGAGTGCAGAGGGGAGCTTTGGTTTTAGAGAAGTGCGTTTCTTGTACGCAGAGTATATCGGTACATTGCAAGATTGCTTTTCTCCACAGAAGAGAGAGCTTAAATGGCCTGTTAAGGTATTTGATGTTGTGAGAAGTAATTTCAAGTGCCATAGCAACTCAATGGGAGTAGATGCCAAAATGTTACAAAAGAAAGTGCTATTCCAACAGCTGGGGTGTTCCCAGAGAGCTGGAAGAAATCTGAAATAGAGAAAAATCAGTATGTTTGTTTGAATTTAGGTAATAACACTATATTAGAAATATAATGACAGTATAACTGTGTCGGTACAATGAGAAATCAGAAAACCAAATATAACAATCTGTGTGCATAGCACACTACTGATGTGGGGTGTGGAAATAGAGCAACAAGGCATCCACTCCTCAACAGAATTAACTAAAGGTGACCCAGCTAGTAATCACCTTGTGTTCCAGGAGGAGGACTACGGATATTCAGGCAAGTTGTGGTCTAAGTTATGTTGCTGGAAGGCCAGGGATTTTTGATTTTAGATGAAGGTTTAAGCTCAGGGGTAGTGGGGGGAGGGGGGTACGCTGTGCAATACCCAAGTTGTGCAGCAGTTTAAGCCCACCCTTAGATGTCAGAATGGAGACCATTTGATTCTGGTAGGTGACCAGTAACTGGTGGGTGACTCCATTTGTAAGATAATTTTTGTGTTCGGTCAGAACTTTGGGGTTGGGCTTTGCATTCCGGCAAGGTAGCTGCAGAGATATCATTAAAAAGTGAGACTCTAGCAAAGGAGTCTGGTAATGAGTAGAGTTGAGCGAACACCTGGATATTCGGGTTCGGTGGGTTCGGCCTAACTTCGCGAAAAAGTTTGGGTTTGGTACCGAACTTGACCCCGAACCCCATTGAAGTCAATGGGGACCCAAACTTTTTGGCACAAAAATGACTGTAAAAAAGTCCTGGAAAGTGCTAGAGGGCTGCAAAAGGAAGTAAAATGATTTTAGAACAATAATCTGTCCCTTACGGCAACAGCAGGAACCTGACCCTATAGGAGTAGGCAATGATTTTAGAACAGTACTCTGTCCCTTACAGCAACAGCAGGAACCTGACCCTATAGGAGTAGGTGATGATTTTAGAACAATAATCTGTGGCTGTGATGGCTTCTAAGGGCAAACCAGTGAAACGCTTGTTGATTGGCTGCCCTGCAGCTATTCAACAGGCGGGATCAAATAACCGAACCCAGAACCTGAACCCAAACTTTTTTTCAAATGTCCGGGTCACGGACACCCCAGTGTTCGCTCAACTCTAGTAATGAGCACTGAGATCTAGCTGCTTGCATTATTTGCTCTTTGATGTAAAAAAAATGCACATAAGCTAAGATAACGCTAGCAATGAAGGCTGGTAGGTGCTTTGTTTTTTGGATCCTGTGGGCTCTATTGAGGACCATGTCTTGAGGCTTGAGTGAAGAAAGTAATTTGTGAATAAGCTGCTGCAAATATGCACAATCTTGGAGGAGGTTATGGTTTCAGGAACTCTTCTGAATTTCATATTATTGCATCTGGAGCAATCCTTCAGGTCAGCAACTTTCAGACTCAATTTTTGCAGGGCTTCTGCATGTTCATCTTGTATGTCAACCACCCCATTGTGAGCTTTGATATCAGCTTTGATATCAGCACTAAGATGGCATTCAATACGATCAGTTCAGTCCTCTAGGCAGTCCACATCATTACATGTCCAATTACATCATCATGTAATTGTTAATGGAGGCTCTGAGTTCCCTTTGTAGATCTGCTTGCAAAGACCGAAGCATAGCCTTAATTCAGAGACTGAATTGTCTGTAGTTGGGAAGACTGGTAATGAGTTTGCAAGGAGGGTGGGTGTCTGCAGCAGGTCTACCAGCCTTAGCGTCATTCTGTCTCTTTACAGGGAACATCTTAGTAGGGGAGTGTGCTGGAGAGTTTGTTACTCTCTTACCCCTGTCCCTGGGAGAAGGAGCTGAGTTCGTCTGTTCCTCCGAGTCTGAGGGAGACTCACCCTCAACTGGCAGCCATATAGGAGGTGGTAGTGCTTCTATGAGTCCTTGGCCAGCGCCATTTTATGGAGAATGCTGGGAAGGCCGCATGAAGTAATCCAGGAGCTGGCAAAATCCCTGTGGCTTAAATCACTTGTGGGACATACTTCAGAGGCAGCACGGGTAACAACCCTTTGGTCTGGAGGCATGATAAGCCGGTGATCGGCACTGTGTGTTGCTAAGCCAAGCTGTGGAGGAGCGGAGCTGAGAGCCTAAGCAGAAGTCTTCTCCCGCACCAAGGTTGTGACTCCCATGTTGATTTTGATTATTAAATGTATGCCCATTTACAGTCCCTTTTGCTACAATGCATATTCTGTTACGTAGAGAAAAACTGTGTGAGCATTATTAAGCTACAGATTGAGGAGATGATTTTAGTGGAAAGGGTTCCTTCCTCTTTCTTTTCATTGTCTATTCAATATTAGAGTTGAGCGAACCCGGACTGTAAAGTTCGGGTCCGTACCGGACTTTACGGTGTCCATGCCCTGAACCCGGACATTTGAAAAAAGTTCAACCTGGGTTCGGGTTCGGTATTCAGGTATTTTTGTCGCCTTTTCTATAGCTGCTGGGCAGCCAATCAACAAGCTTTTCACTAGTTTGCCCTTAGAAGCCATCACAGCCATGCCTACTAATGGGATGGCTGTGATTGGCCAGTGCATCATGTGACCCAGCCTCTATATGAGGCTGGAGTCACGTAGCGCCGCATGTCAGATCGTCTCAGACTAGAGTAGGGAGAGCTTCATGGCGGTGCTGTGAGGGAAAGATTAGCGTTCACAACTAGAGTTGAGCGAACTTCTATAAGTCCGGGTTCTGCTGGTTCGGCAGAACTTCGGGACAAAGTCCGGGTTCGGGTCCGGACAGAACCCGAACTTTGTCCCGGACCCCGAACCCCATTGAAATCAATGGAGACCCGGACTTTTACGTACAAAAAGTGCTGTAAAATAGTCCCGGAAGGTCCTAGAGGTCTGCAAAAGGAAGGAAATGTGGGTAAGGGTGGGACAAGTGACCTACAAAGAAATGGGGACAGGGAAATAACTTTAAATATTTTTAAAAAAATAAAAACATAAAAAATGCAAAAATGGAGATCATCTTCAAAATGGGTCTGAAAAGTATTAATTAACATTAGAGGCCATAGAACTGTTCTAAAATCATCTTCAAACTGTGTCCAAAAAGTATAAATAAGCCGGGGGTACCCATATCACTGTTCTGCAAAATGTGTGTATCACTTTAAAGCAAACCGGAAATCATTCCACATCTTTTATTCACACTTCTTTTTAAAATGTGTGTAACACTTTAATTGAAACCGTCAAACATTGCACATCTCTTCTGCACAATTATTTCAATTGTGTGTGTCACTTTAAATCAAACCGTCAATCATTCCACTATGTGTGTAAAATTTTTCTTCACACTTATTTTCTACAACTTACTAACTGTCAAACTAAATTTCACTGTGTGTGTGAACTTTATTAACACGTC